>JALMGF010000102.1:970000-1460000 GCA_023333645.1 Sceloporus occidentalis
GACCCTCGGGGGTCTGCCCCATGGTGGTCTTCCCGGGACCCGGCCCGGGACTTGGGCGGGTTGGACCGCCGGTGCGGCACCCGGGCTGGTCCTCCCGAGGTCCGGGGAGCCCCTGGCGGGACCCTCGGGGGTCTGCCCCATGGTGGTCTTCCCGGGACCCGGCCCGGGACTTGGGCGGGTTGGACCGCCGGTGCGGCACCCGGGCTGATCCTCCCGAGGTCCGGGGAGCCCCTGGTGGGACCCTCGGGGGTCTGCCCCATGGTGGTGTTCCCGGGACCCAGCCCGGGACTTGGGCGGGTTGGACCGCCGGTGCGGCACCCGGGCTGGTCCTCCCGAGGTCCGGGGAGCCCCTGGCGGGACCCTCGGGGGTCTGCCCCATGGTGGTCTTCCCGGGACCCGGCCCGGGACTTGGGCGGGTTGGACCGCCGGTGCTGCACCCGGGCTGGTCACCCCGAGGTCCGGGGAGCCCCTGGCGGGACCCTCGGGGGTCTGCCCCATGGTGGTCTTCCCGGGACCCGGCCCGGGACTTGGGCGGGTTGGACCGCCGGTGCTGCACCCGGGCTGGTCACCCCGAGGTCTGGGGAGCCCCTGGCGGGACCCTCGGGGGTCTGCCCCATGGTGGTCTTCCCGGGACCCGGCCCGGGACTTGGGCGGGTTGGACCGCCGGTGCGGCACCCGGGCTGGTCCTCCCGAGGTCCGGGGAGCCCCTGGCGGGACCCTCGGGGGTCTGCCCCATGGTGGTGTTCCCGGGACCCGGCCCGGGACTTGGGCGGGTTGGACCGCCGGTGCGGCACCCGGGCTGGTCCTCCCGAGGTCCGGGGAGCCCCTGGCGGGACCCTCGGGGGTCTGCCCCATGGTGGTGTTCCCGGGACCTGGCCCGGGACTTGGGCGGGTTGGACCGCCGGTGCGGCACCCGGGCTGGTCCTCCCGAGGTCCGTGGAGCCCCTGGCGGGACCCTCGGGGGTCTGCCCCAAGGTGGTGTTCCCGGGAGACGGCCCGGGACTTGGGCGGGTTGGACCGCCGGTGCGGCACCCGGGCCGGGCGTCCCGAGTTCCGTGGAGCCCCGGGCGGGACCTTCGGAGGTCTACCGGCCGGGGCCGGGACCTGGCCGGCACCCGGGCTGGGCTTCGCGAGGTCGTTGGGAGCCGGCTCTCTGGAACAAGCAGCAGCTTCCCTATATATCCGGCGGAGGGTGCCTGACGTCCCTGGCGAACCGGGACGGAGTTCCACATCACCACCGGGAAAACCCGGCCAGGCAGGCCGACTTCAATGGAGCGAGGGTCGTATGCGGCCGGCAAATCCGACCTCATTGACTTCCAGGGTTTCTCAAGCAACTTGACCTGCCATAAACGGGGACTTAGAGCAAAACTGCCGGCCGGCCGCGATCAACTTATGCGGCCGGGAACGGGCACTTTGGGCACATCGACATCTACAGGACACCTAAATGGATAAATCTGGATGGAATTTTCTGTCTTTTTACCTAATTTTGTGAGGATTCAGAGGGAAAATGAAAAAAACACAGATTTTTTTTTCTAATTCTTGCTACTTTTTACTAAATTTCTAATTCTAAATTTTCAGCTAATCATCCAACTATGGTATCAAAAGAAATCTCTATCTCTCCTTGAAAAAACAATATATAGTTTATATGGGTACACTATTCACAGTAAAAGAGAATCATCGCTGAACCGACATAGCGCAAAAATGGCAAAATTTCTCCGGGATTGAAGGGGTTAATACCTTGAACTGAGTGAATGAACAGTTTATTGTTGTAACACATAGACTCATATATCCACAGAATGTCATTAACATAAATTAACATTGATAAACAGGTACATGTAGACAACCCAACCTTTAATCTCCTTTAGCTACTGAATCTCCCCCTGCCAGCAATCCTATTGATGGGATTATTTTAACAATGGAGTTCCTGCCTGTACAATCTTTGTTTGGAAGCCAGGCTGGAGCCATCTCTGACTACCTTGGGGCCTTGTATGACAGGTCATTCTGTCACAGCCGTGCTATCTTTGTTAAGGGCTACGTTGGCTCCCACAAAATCACGTTGGCAAATATGTATGTCCCTAATAGCAACCACGCTCGTTTTATCACTTCGATTCTGAATAAGCTGGCTGAATTCCAGGAGGGTATCACCATCTTGGGTGGCGATATTAACATGGTGTTAGACCCCAAAGAAGATCCTTCCTCAGATAGCTCCCATATTCTATTTTCTATGATACGCAAAGTAATTAAACAACTGAGATTGAACCAATTAATGGATGCATGGAGAACCCTACATCCTGACGAGAGGGACTACACCTACTTTTCCCCTAGCCACAGTAGATACTCCTGTATCGACACTTTCTTTATTTCACATTTCCACTTACCGCTCCTGCATTCGGCTAAAATAGGAGTGCCCTCTCTTAGTGACCACGCTCTGGTCTTTTTGAAATGTAATTTTACTGATTTGCCAAAAAACACTTGGCACTAGAGACTAAATGGGAACCTCCTGAGCAATCCTCATCATATTTCTCACCTATCATCCCACCTTAAAAACTATTTCGAGGATAATATTACACCTGATGTCCCTATCCCAGTAATCTGGGAGGCCCATAAGGCGGTCATAAGAGGTCATCTAATTAAGTTGCGGGCTTCTATAAAAAAGATGAATTTAGCTTCTATTTTAGCACTCACGAAACAAATAGCTTGCCTGGAGATCCGACACAAATTGACATTGCTTCCCTCCCTCCAGATAGAACTCTCGGCCCTTAGAGCTCGGCTAGCCTCCCTCCTTGATACTAGAACCAAGCGTAACTTTTTGTTGATCAAGCGCCAATTCTATGAGTTTGGGGATAAGCCTGGAAAGCTCCTTGCGAGGGCCTTGAGAGCGAAAAGGGCACAGAGTTACATTACTCGTATTAGGGACCATGCAAATCAGCTACATTTTAAATCCAAAAAGATAGCTGAATGCTTAAGGCAGTATTATACGTCCTTGTATAACTTACCTCCTCCAGGGGGGCCCCACTCTGAATCGGACTCGGCTACTACTGACTACCTATCAAAATTTATTACACAAACTTTACTGAAGGACACTAGGGAACTGCTGGATAGTCCTATTTCGGTATCCGACGTTTTCTCCAGCAGGCAAAAGTCCCGGCCCGGATGGCCTTACAATCCTCTACTACAATTTTTTTTCCTCAATTTTAGGCCTACAGCTGGTTACCTTTTTTAATGCTATAGCTAAGGATCTTCCTTTTGCCCCCCAATCTCTTACTACACATATCGTGGTTCTCCCTAAACGCGCCAAGAATCTGGATCTGTGCAGTAGTTTCCGCCCTATATCTCTGATTAACGTTGACCTGAAACTATTTTAGCGAATCGTCTCCAACCTTTCCTCCCTTCCTTGATGCACTCCGACCAGGTGGGGTTTGTCCCGGAGCGTGAGGCGAGGGACAATACCATCATAGTCATCAACATTATCTCCCACTCACAAAAGCATAAGCTCCTGATGGTCATGGCCTCTATGGACGCTGAAAAGGCGTTTGACCGTGTGACCTGGTCTTTTCTGTTCAGGGTCCTGGACAGAATTGGCCTTGGAGCTACCTATTTGACATGCATCAAAGCTCTATGCGTGTCGCCCTCAATGGGATCTTATCTGATAAGTTCTCCCTCTCAAATGGCACTAGGCAGGGTTGCCCTCTCTGACCTCTTTTATTTCATTTGGTACTCGAGCCCTTTGCCAATGCTGTCCGAGCCAACCCAGATATTATAGGGGTGAAGATAGGTTCCCATTCCCACGTGCTATCTATGTTTGCAGACGATATACTTCTGACTCTTGCCAACCCTGTCCAATCTATTTCAAGGGTCCTGTTGGAGCTAGACAGGTTCCAGGTTTTATCAACCTTTCAAAATTGGAGATCATGGGCTTTCAGCTCTCCCCGTCAGTGTTCCGGCAAGTCCGCTCCAGGTTCCCCTTTAAATGGAAGGATGACTATATCAAATATCTAGGTCTGCTCATTCCCTCTGACCTTTCCAAGTTGCAAAATTTGAACTTTGACCCCTTACTTAACACCTTATTATTGGACCTGTGTAAATGGGCCTATCCCCATATCTCATGGTTTGAAAGAATGGGGGTTATAAAGATGAACTTCTTACCTCGTTTTCTTTACCTCTTCCAAACCTTTCCCATTGCACTTCCGAGATAATTTTTTCGGCGCTGCCACAGGGCCTTTTTACTCTATATTTGGTGAGGTAAGCCTTTGCGACTATCATTTTCCTACTTGACCAGGCAGAAGCTACAGGGAGGAATGGGCCTTCGATATTTGGAACTTTATTGGAAAGCCGCTCATTTACGTTGAATCATAGAATGGTCCATTGGCCCTACTAAGCAATGGATATCCTTGAACGATTCTTTCCTTGCGTGTCCTATTAATGCATTGCCTTGGGTCCGCGACCCATTGAGCTGCGTCTCTCACGGCCACATACCCATTTATCATCCCCACTTTGAAGGTCTTTCGGAGAACTTTGAGGGAGGGCTTGCTTTCCAATGTTCCTAGTCCCCTGCTTCCTCTGGGTGGAAACCCGGACTTCCCTCCGGGCCACTCTTTGGGTAGCTTAACGGCCTTCCTACCTCCCAATGTGAACCTTATTTGCCTATGTCATGTGGTCAATGGTTCTGTGCTCAAACCACTGGGGGAGCTGCTACGCCCGGGCTCTAACTCTTTTTTGCTACATTTCCTTTACCACCAATTAAAACACTTTGTCCTTTCTTCTGCTGTTCTGACCCAGGCCAACAGGCCACTCACACAACTCAAAAGGTTCTGTCTCGAGCAGAAGGAACCACCCCACTTATTGTCCAAACTATACGCACTATTGATAGCACCTGAGCCGTTGGCTAAACCATATTACTTTAGCCTTTGGGAGAGGGACTTGAATTGTTCATTCTCCCCAGATGATTGGTACAAGATTCTTTCCATAACACAAAGATACAGTTTCTAGCCGGATGCAGGAAACAACTTTAAAGATAATCACATGATGGTATAGGGTTCCAATAGATATTCATAGATTTCTGCCCCGGGTCCCACCCACCTGCTCGAGATGCTACGCTCACCCAGGCTCCCTCTTACACATCTGGCGGTCATGTCCCAGTATAAGGCCCTTCTGGGATGCCGTCGTGTCTGGCATTCGCGAGGTTGGAGTAAGCGAAACGGGAAGGGAAGGGTGGGAAATTATTTGCCTCCTGTCTTTATTAAAATTTAGATTATATATGCTCCAAGGCTATGATAATCTCTCATTTTTAATGTCCCAGAGAGGACCCAGGGGACAAGATAATTGGGCCCTGCGTAAAAGACGGCAGACCAGAGGATGCCTACCATGGGGAGCACCCAAGACCAGAAGACCAGAGCATGAGAAGCCGAGTGTCAGGCCTCATCAAGGCAGCAGAGCTGCATATCTCTAGTTTCCCCTGTCTTGCTACAGTTCCCCCTTTGCTGTGATCCATTCCTGGATTTCCTTGATTTCCTTGAGCTCTGCTGTTTACTTCTGACACTTTGTTCCAGTTCTGCTCTTAGCTTCAGCTCTGTTTCCTTTATAAGGTGTGCCTCACTCGCTTGTTATGTTTGTCTCAGTCTGCAGTCTAAAGGTATGTCCTTCTTGGTTCTGTGTTTAGGGTCAATGTTTAGTTTTAGCTTATTCATAATTCAGTAGGCAGGGTTTAGCATTAGGACCCACCGAATTTTGGAGTACTTTGGCATAGTGGTGGGCTAAGCATTCAATGGCCATATGATGTGATGGAATCTCCAATTGTTATCTTATAGTGCTAGGCTATGCCTGTACTTATGGGTGTCAGTCTTTTATGTACCTTTGCCCTCTTTTCCCTGAATCATCTGAGGATTTCGGTTCCTCTCTCCTCTCCCCATGTCCCTGATAGGATTTCCTATCCTTGCTTAAAGGAGAAGCGTCTGAGGATCTCGGCTCCTCACTCCATCCCCTGTGTTCCTTGGCTTGTTCCCTGTCCTTTGTTGTGTCCTGTACTATGTATATATTGTCTGGCTATTTTTCTTGCTTGGTCTCCCATTCCCTGTTCCTTGTTCTGTCCCCCTTGCTTGCTGTGTTCTGCAGCCTGCAGTATCCTGCACATGATTTGAGTGCTATGTCTCATGCCTGCTCCAGGGTGCCTGCAGGTTATCACCAAGTTCTGCTTTGTTCTGGACAACATCCGCTGCTATGTCAAGTGTATGTATGTGGCTGGTATTGTGCAGTAATTCCTAAACACCATCTTTGGGCACTCTGGGTCATTACAGTCATCTGTAGGGACCCAGTCCCTGGCACCGGGATGGCTGATCTAAGGCATTCAGGGTACGGTAAGACTTCCCCTGGGGGAAAAGGTGAGAGAGAACAGCAATTACAGGGGCCTAGAATGGATCATCCTGCCATTCCAGACACCCAGGACCTCCAAGCATGCACGCGTAAGCTTGTCAGGTGCCTGGTGCAAGGGGGTCTCAGATAAGCATGTGAGCAAAGCATGTGAAAGTTGGAACAAATCTCCAGGTCGTTGGAGAGGCTCCACGCTATTAAAGATGAGGGGGTGAAACTGGCGATCTGGATCCTGAAGAAGGTGCAGCGGTGTCCTTGAAGGCAGTTCCTGGAGTGACGGGACCCAGGGTAGAGGCAGGCAGAGGGGTGTGATGAGAAGCACAGATCCGATCATGCAAAGCTCCTGAGGAATCAGAGCAAAGGGGGAAAAGCATAAGCCCTGGATGGAGGCCAAGTCTGTAGGAAGGCATGCACTGCAGCGCAGTCCGGATCTGGAAGCCAGCTGAAGAAAGTCACCAGCTGAGTATTCAGTCTGGATGCAAAGAGATCAATAGAAAATGTATCCCACTGAAAATTTATCCCACCAGACACTGGAAGACCGCAGAGTCCAGCTTCAAATCACTGGCATCCCTTAAGTGACAGGAAAACCGGTCTACTGTCGTGTTATCGGAGCCCAGAGATATTCTGCTTTCAGTGTGATGTGGTTGGCCAGGCAGAAATCATAGAGATCCTTGGTAAGGACCCTTAGCATACGTGACTGCGTGCCCCCCAGTGGAATCGTCTTGGAGCATAGCACCCTGTGGATCTCCTTCTTGATCACCTAGGTCTGAAAAAAGCCATGACAAATTTCATCAGCTTGGTAAAGCACCAAGGGGCCGAGCTGAGTCCAAAGGGAAGGCAGGTGAACTGCCAGAGATCGTTGTGCCAGAAGAATTGAAGAAACCGGCGGTGATCCTGGTGGACAGGGACTGTGAGATAGGCGTCCTTGAGATACAGCCCTCTAGTAGAAGAAAATCTCTGAGGAAATGGATGCCTTCCATCTGAAGTGACGGCAGGTGACAAAGATGTTGAGGCTTCTGAGATTTATAACGGGTTGAGATTTCCCTGACTTCTTGCGAACCAGGAAGATGTTGCTGACGAAGTGAGGAGGACCCATGATATGGGTTCTGTGGTGCCCTTCTGGGATACTAGGTGATTTTTCAAGTCCACTAGCTCCTGTTGGGAAAGAGAAAGCTAGGGGAGAAAAGGAAGGGCATGTTGAACGGGGGAATAGAAAAATCTATGAGGAAGCCCTGAACTGACTGAAGGACCCAAGGGTCCAGAGACATGAGGGACCATTTGTGGGAAAAGAGAGATAGCCTGCCCACAACCCGAAGAGGAGAAGAGATTTGAAAACGGGTAACCTATGGGTTTGTGGTCTTCCTTGTTCAGGACCAGTGGCACCTCGTGAACCTCTGGCAGAGGGAAACGGAGCCCGGAAGCGGTACCCTGTCTGACGACTGGTAGCCTCTGGTGGCTGAACAGCTGGCGGTCCAGCTCCTTGGATATCCAGGCCTGCCAGAAAAAATGCTGTCTGCAAGAAAAAGCTTACCTCAGAGTATTGGGCCTTTGTAAAGGAGGTGAAAATGTACACATGCTTATTTAGCTCCTTTATGAAAGCATCCCAGAAAAGGAGACCGTCAGCAGCTGGACCCATCTCCTTGCTCTCAAGATCCATAAGGCAAATTTTTTTGGCACATGAAAGCAGCCTGGTGTTGCTCGGTTCAGAAGGCTAAGTTAGCATTACCCAGCATGATCCTGCAATGCTGAATCCATTCCCTAGCAGGGGAGGCGTCCATTTGGGGTATCAGACATGATCGCTTGTTCGGCTATCAGGAACAATTGGGACAATGGGCTGGCAATGCCCAGAAGCTTATCCTGGGCTCTTCTGATACCACCTTTGACCCCTTTCCTGGGGTCCCTGCAGGTTTTGAACATATATGCCACCATCGTGGAGTCAAACTTGGGGGGTCTTAAGCCCTTGTGTGGCACCTTAGGACCTGGGCATTCTGCCCAAAGTTTGTTCTGGACCTTCCTCTCCACTGGTTTCTGGATCCATTTGACCAGGGAGTTTGAAATCTGGTCGGGCCGAGTCCAATCGGCTGAGCGTGGATGACTTATATTCTCAGGGTCAAAACAGGGTTCACCCATGGCATTGAGGGCACCAGAATCCTCTGGTATTGCAGCAGCTCCGGATGGAGTCATCAGATAGGAGCCTGTAGCCTCGGTGTCCAAGGCCGTCTCGCCCATCCTGCGAGAGCTATGGAGGTCCGGATTGTTCAAATCTAGGTCAGAGTCAGGAGAATTGCCTCGCCACTCACATAGGAGTGCGTTGTAGGCACCTGGAGCCTTGTCTTCCTCAGATTAGGAACCATGGATATCCCCACTGAACTCTGGGGCAGAGCCAACGGTAGTGCGTATTGCACAATGCTTCCCTTTAGAGGTGCCAACATAATGCCCTTACCTGGGCGTTTGCTCACTGAGCCCTCTGGATCAATATTCTCAGGGTCAAGACAGGGTTCACCCATGGCACTGAGGGCACCAGAATCCTCTGGTACTGCAGCAGCTCCGAATGGAGTCATCAGATAGGAGCCTGTAACCTGGGTATCCAAGGCAGTCTCGCCCATCCTGCGAGAGGTAAGGAGGTCCAGATTGTCCGAATCTAGGTCAGAGTCAGGAGCATCGCCTCGCCACTCCTCTAGGAGTGCATTGTAGGTGCCTGGAGCCTCGTCAGATGAGGAACTGTGGATATCCCCACTGAGCTCTGAGGTACCAATAGAGGTGCCAACATAATGCCCTTATGCGGGCATTTGCTGACTGAGCCCTCTGAATCAATATCTGAATAGGGAATGTCATCCCGAAGGGGGATGGGGAAAGTGATGCTAGGGCTTGTTGGAGGGGCAAATCAAAGGAGGCCCTGGCTACGTAGCGCCATGATGACATATACACACATATACACACCATCACATACACATAAATACATTATATATATATATCACATACACACTGATTCACATATACTATTATATATTATTAGGAAGACTTGGAAAGCATGTTGATTTCAGATTTAATAATATACATATAATTATTACAGGCTTGAGCACAGTGGCGTCGGCAGGGGGGGGCCAGAGGGGGCCATGGCCCCCCCTACATCATGCTGTGCCCCCCGGTGTGCCCCCCCAATTGAAACGCCGTCTTTTTTTTTTTTTTTTTTAATAGACCCGGAGGAGAGAGTGAGAGGCGCCGAGCGGTTGCTGAGGAATAAGTTCTCAGCAACCGTTCGGCGCCTCTCACTCTTCTCCGCGACCGCGAGGCCTCTTCCTGGTTCGCAGTGCCGGCATTTCAAGCCGAGCGCCGGTATATGTCGTCATATCCGGCGCCCAGCAGTGAAGCCGGCAGAACCAGGGATACAGAGACCTCGCGATCTCACCGCTGGACAAGCCCAAGGTAAGTGAACTTCAAAGGGGGGGTTAGAAAGTTAGGAAGGGGTTAGAGAGAAGAGGTTGATAGGAAGTGAGAAGGGGTAGATAAGGATAGATTGGGAGGGAGAGGGGGTAGATTGGGAGGGAGATGGGGGTGGATGGGATACATTGGGAGGGAGAGGGGATAGTTAGGATTGATTGGGAGGGAGAGGGGGTAGATAGGATAGATTGGGAGGGAGAGGGGGGTACATAGGATAGATTGGGAGGCAGATGTGGTAGATAGAGAGGCAGATGTGGTAGATAGGGAGGGAGATGTGGTAGATAGGATAGATTGGAGGGAGAGGGGTAGATAGGATAGATTGGGAGGGAGAGGGGGTAGATAGGATAGATTGGGAGGGAGAGGGGGTAGATAGGATAGATTGGGAGGGAGAGGTCTTTATGGGACAAAAACGGCGTACGTTCAGCTGTTTGGGGACAAAGTTGACATAATGTGTAACTTAGGTGCTGGTCAGGTTCTATATGGGCAGTGTGGACACCAGGGCTGGCTTTGGGGTGTGTGACCAGTGATCTATGCCTGTAATTTAGGGGGGTTTATCTATACCTTTAATGCAGAGTTTATATGTAATTTCCAATTGATTTATATCTGCAAAGCTGGGTTTTGTGTCATTCTGTTCATCTGTATCGGCTATATTTCCATACATTATTAATGTTTACCTGCAAATATAGGATTTGCATGTCTTATTCAGTTGATCAATACCTGGAGTGCTGTTTCCATGTGTTGATTATTTGATCTAAACCTTCAGTGCTGAGTGTACATGTGATTTCCAGTTGATATATACCTGCAATGCTGGGTTTGTGTGTTCTGTTGGTTTATACCTGCAATGCTATGTTTCCATACATTATTTATGTATACCTGCAAATACAAGTTTTTTTTTAATCTCATTCAGTTGCATGTGCTGTTTCCATGTGTTGTTTATTTGATCTATACCTGAACTACAGGGTGTAAGTAAAAGAGCGCTATGGTTTAGTGAATGAGGGGACTCTGGGGATGATTACAGGGGAGAGGACCTCTCAATGTCACGGTGCAGTCAGAAGGAGGGAACACTGCACTGACTCTCACTGTCTTCCCCTGATCTGCAGTCAGTGTGGCAAATATATTGGCAGCAGGGTCTAATATTAATATATATTGGCTGCAGGGGCTAATATTAATATATATCGGAAGCTGGGACTAATGTTTATATATATCAGCAGCAGGGGCTAATATTAATATATATTGTCTGCAGGGCCTATTATCAATAAAGATTGGCTGCAGGGGCTAATATTTATATATATTGGCTGCAGGGACTAATACTATATATCGGCAGTAGGGGCTAATATTAATATATGTTGGCAGCAGGGTATAATTTCTATGTATATCGGCAGCAGGGTATAATATAAGTATGTATCCACAGCAGGGGCTAATATTAATATATATCCGCAGCAGGGGTTAATATTAATATATATCGGAAGCAGGGTCTAATATTTATATATATTGTCAGCAGGGGCTAATATTAAAGAATGAAAAATAACTGTCACTTTAGCTGTTATTTTGAAATCATATTTTAATCACAGTCTTTACTTCAAAGAGATAAGTGCATATTATGTAGTTAAAAATGCACGTCTAACGTGTGTGTGTGTATATATATATATATAGTGTATATGTACCGTTTTATAATTGGCCCCCTACTTTGGTCCCTGGCCCCCCATGTGCCCCCCCTAAATATGAAACCTGGAGACGCCACTGCTTGAGCAGATTCAGAGTATTAACCCCTCTATTACCAGACATGAGCAGATTCAGAGAATTAACTCCTCTATTACCAGACATTACACACACAGTCACGCATCAGACAAACACCGTCACACAAACTTCCTTGAGCCCCTGTCCATGCTCCCTAGCATGCAATCATTCCTCCTTCTGACCCTTTGTCCCCTTACTAAGCCATACCTCTCTTTTACCTACTCCCTGTAGTTCAGGTATAGATAAAAAAAAACAACAACATAAAACAGCACTTGCATGTATAGATCATCTGAATAAGACAAACAAACCTCAAATTTGCAGGTATACATAAATAATGTATGGAAACATAGCATAGCAGGTATAGATCAACACATTAACACACAAACTCAGTTTTGCATGTATAGATGAATTGAAATTCACATGTTAACTCCGCACTGAAGGTATAGCTCAAATAAACAGAATCAGACATACAAATCCTGTATTTGCAGGAATAGATCAACTGGAAATCACATGTAAACTCAGCACTGAGGGTATAAAGGGTATATGTCACACAAATAATTTATACATATTCATTAATACATTCTCATAAATGTATTAATTATCTCACTCATTCACACTCTTTATTTGAATATTCTTACTACCCCCTTTCTCACTATCTACCCCCTCGCCTCCCCTTCGTAGTTCACTTACCTTGTAGATGTCCTGCGGTGGGACTGCCAGGCCTTTGTCTCGCTGCTCTGTTGTGGTGTGCGCTGCTTCACTGCTAAGCGCCGGCATATGACATCATATTCTGGTGCGCAGGATAAAATGCCAGCACCGTGCCTGAGCTAGAGGCCTCACGGAGGCTGGGGGCCCCTTCCTCTCCTCTGCGCCAATCAGTGCTCCCTTGGCTCCCCCTGCTGGCGCCACTGATTTTCCAGGATTGAGGCTGCCCGGGACTTACAGTGCCATTGCGGGACTGTCCCAGGCAATCCGGGACATGTGGTCACCCTAGTTTATATGCTAGAGAATGGTAATTATAATTGTTTAGTTGGTAGCCCTAACAACTAAACAATAGTCCTAGATTTTCGACATCACAGCACACTGCTCCGTCAGCAACCAGATTCAAGAGTCAGCTTACAAATTAATGGCACAGGTAAAATTACACAAAATGTACCCACAGGTACCTGAGGTATGTGAGGAAGAACCAGGCTTCTCCTTGCACATTTGGTGGACTAGTGTGAAAATCGGCCCCTACTGGTCAATCAGTTTTAGCATTGCCAAGGAGCTCACTGACATTAACCTGTCATCCGACCCCACAAGAGTGCTCCTACATTATACTAAAATATCATTGTCAAAATACAAAAAGAGCCTCACAGCACAGCTCCTTAAAATAGCCAAGGGATCTACCCCGCTGCTTGGAAATGACAAAAAAAAAATGGAGGAATGCAGACAAACGGAAGACCTTATTTCGAAAATTATTTTTGAAAGATACACAAACACTTGGTTTTATTGGGTGGAGTACGTCATTGGAACGGAACCGAACGTTACCCTGCACTCCGTAGATGTGATCTTTTTTTACATTAAGTTTATGGTTTTCCTTGTTGCCAAATGTGATGGGAAAACATGTAGTAGGTCATTGTGAAAAATGCTAATTGTTATGGTTCCACAAAGGGACACTGAGGCCAATTACGAAAGGTGTGATAAAGTTCTTAACCATGCTGACAAAAAACAAAACCATAGCTTACCAGGGGCAAAATTCCCCCTAAAGCATAGACTGGGGATTACACCGAACACAACACTATTAACTTTGCAGCTGTGACAAGATGTAACGATTTTGAGATGAATATACCTTTTATGAAAGAAACTAGTCTACTTGTCGGATCATTTTACCTATAATACTGTTGACCAATTGCAAAAAAGCATTTTTGGAATACACCACAAAGAATTTTTGTGATAACTGTATTAGAATCCATCAAGTGTCGACAGTTGAGCTTCATCAGTTTAGTCACAGAGGTCTGAAAAGGAATTGACCTCCTTTGTTCAGGAGCAGACATAAGAAGCTCATATAACTGGCTTCATTGATGAGGAAAAGCCACTATCATTTTTTAAAAGAAAGACAACAATAGTTTCTCATGATCCTGGTATCATATTAGGTTACTGCATGAAATTCAACCCAAAGCCAAGAAATGGGCATCACTTAACCAAAATATTACTCTACATTTTATGATAATTATTTTTATTAGTGGAGAAGTTTAGCAATGTGGGTGAATTACCCTAAAAACATATGAAAATGCATACATTGATTTTGTATGCAATCATTCATTTAATAAATTTACTGAATTTCTTTAAGCATACAGAATGTACATGTCTATTTATATTTGACAAACATGATACGTGTAGGTCTCTTATCTCATGAATAAAAAGCATAGGATTTGTAATGAAAACAACAGAAAGGAAAATAAAATGCATGTATGAGAATATGGTCATAGTATAATACATGGAAACAAAGATATAAAGTATGTCACTTTTTTTTGTTGCTTACCCATGGTTATATTAGGCTCTTTTGGACACAGCTGTAGAGCACAGTAAAGGGTAGAATGTGTGTTATAGTACCACTTGTTTGTGGGTTTTTTTTTTTTACACTTAATCTGAATCTATTGTTTTTCACACAACAACATAGGCATACGGTTGTCTCAGGCACAGCGTGTGACATGGTTACTCAAAATACTGAACATACATTACATTACATTTATTTATAAAGCGCCGGCAGATTCTGCGCTGTTACAGTCAGAAGAGCAATTTAGAAACACATGCAATAACACATACAATAACAAACTGGTGCAAAGGAGAAGAGGGCCCTGCTCTTGCGAGCTTACAATCTAGTTGGTGGTTGAGGGGGAAGTGAGACGATAGGAGAGGACTGCTTGGATGGGGATGAGTTTATCTGGTTCCGATGATGTGTTGAAGCTGTTGATTATTCAGATGGTCTGATTATGATGATGGTTGGGAGTACTGGGATGGAATGTTGTATGCATTATAAAGAAGAAGAAAATGTCAAGACCATTCAGACAAAAAATAGCAAAAGTATGCATATTAATTACTACATAAGACACCACAGTGTACTTAACTGCTGAATCATTAAAAACCATTAACCAGGGGCTAAGGGAAGGCTTACAATCGAAAGGGTTGGACCAAGGAACTTATAATAAAGCCTGATACATTCTCAAGGTTTCTGAACTGGGCGCTTCCCAAAAAAACCTTCATCCTAGACTCATCTAATCCAGGAGCCTCTAGGCAAGTTAGACCCAAATTATGCTTTACCACCTGTAGTCATGTACCGGGTTCATTTTATCTTTGGTTCACACTGGAAACTGGACCATGTTTTGTAGCTTAGCTATGAATATATTTAGGTGACAGCCTTATAAATAAAATTTTCCTAAGACTTTATTTTTACGACAGATGAAGCTCTCAAGTCAGTGTCTAATTTCTGCATCTAAACATTTTTCCTGCATGTCAGACAAGCTGACCTAGGAATACATCAGACGCCAGCGAGTAAAGGTTTTATTAATATTTATTTACTATATGTTACCATGGGAAGCCACGGGGGGGGTGGGGGGCTTTCTAAGCAATTATGAATCACTACAGAGACAGGAAAGCAGCAGGGTCAAGTTACATGACCCCGTAGTGAAACCAAGGCTGCGAGGACCAGACCTAAAGCTGCAGGAGAGGTAAGGGGGTGCAGATGGCAGAAAGGGAGTATGTAGGTTTGTATGTATGTGAGCATGAATGTCTTTGCTGTGTTCCTGTCTCCCTGTGCCGGTTCAGAATTGTTTATCAAGAGCCTTTCCGGCACATAAACATAGATGAGTCTGTATAGGTAAGCATTTTCCAGTACTTTTTAGTCTGTGGAAAACATTTTTTTACACTTGTGATTGTTGCACTTTAATAACAATTATTGTAGGTGCCTACTCAATTTTTATATAGTATGTATAGTCTTAGTGTATATATTATATAGTACACCTACATACATACACACTGTCACCCGCTCCGGGCGCTCCACTTCTGTCCGCTCCCAGCGTCTCGCTTCCACTCGCTCCCAGTGCCCCGCTACACTTACCTCATGTAGGGGTAAGGAGGAAGAATCAGCTGGGGAGTCCTCGCGTTGGAAACTCCCCCTGCTGGACGCGTGCCACTGCCGATAGTTTATAGCAGCAGCTGGCGCTTATCCTGACCTTCCTTTGTCCTACCTTTTGGCTACGTATGACCTCTGGCCCGTCTGACCCTAAGATCTTGTTTCTGGCTCTATCCGCTTGGAATTTTTGTTTGACTACTTATTTAGCATATTTTGCCCCTGACCTGATTATCTCTAGTGTGTTTTTTTCCTCCTGGTTTTTTGGTTCTCTCCTGACATACTCAAGGACAAACTTCTAATCATATATCTACCAATTCCAGAGCCTTTTGGGATCATCGAAAACCTGGGGAGCTTTACATAGGATAGGGTATCCTATGGTGCATCTCTACTGCGGTGAGCGCTCCGGTCAACGGTAGGCGTGACACACACATACACACACAATGCTGCCTCTCTACTCAGTGGCTTACCTGCGAGACATACGGTTAGGACTCCCTAGGTCATCCCACACACATAGAAACATACTTACAAACTAACACATGTACTTACACATAAACATATTTTCACTCACACTAACACACACATGAATATATTTACACAGAGTAACATACCGACATACACTGTATCCAACTTACACACCCACAATAACATACACACATCCACTAACATACTTAGAATAACAGCCTTACTTTCATTTTAACATGCACACAAACAGCAACATACCTTTGTTGGCTTAGGAGGAGGTAGGTCGTAGGGTGACCACATTTTATTTCTGCCATTCAGGGACACACTATGAAGCGCATGAGATTACAGACACAGGTGTATATATATATTTTTAACTACATAATATGTACTTATCTGTTTGAAGTAAAGACCGTGATTGAAATATGATTTTAAAATAACAGCTGAACTGGCAGTTAGTTTTCATTCTTTAATATAAGCCCCTGCTGCCGATATATAGATATTAGACCCTGTTGCCAATTAATTTTATATTGAAAAAATTGGGCCCTGCTCCACGCTTCCTAGCATGTAATCACTCCCTTTTTCTTGCACCAAATCCTCCAGACCAAATCAGAATCAAACATACAAATCCTGTATTTGCAGGTATACAATAATAATGTATGGAAACCCAGCTTTGCAGGTATAGATCAACTGGAAATCACATGTAAACTCAGCACTGAGGGTATAGATCAAATAAACACATGGAAACAGCACTGCATGTTGATCAACTGAATAAGACATACAAACCCTGTATTTGCAGGTATACATAAATAACGTATGGAAACATAGCATAGCAGATATGGATCAACAGAATAACACACAAACCCAGCTTTGAAGGTATAGATCAATAGGAATTTACATAAAACTCAGCATTAAAAGGTATAGGTAAAACCCCTAAATTACAGTCATAGATCACAGATCTCACACCCCAAATCCAGCCCTGGTGTCCACATTGCCCACATAGATCCTGACCAACACCCAAATTACACGCATAAGACTTGCCATCTTTGTCTTCAAACAGCCCAGCATGAGTCAACTTTGTCCCCTTTACACACACATATACACATACACTGCCTTTACACACACACACATATACACATACATTGCCCTTACACACACATATACACATACACTGCCCTTACACACCAGTTTACAAATACCTATACTGCTCTTATACAAACAAGCTTACAAACACACACACACATATATACACATACACTGCCCTTACACCCCTTTCTCTCCATCTCTTACCTCTTCCTCCATCCTCCATCCTGTAGTGGGAGTGCTAGGTCTGTCACCTCACTACACACCGGCTATTGGTGCAGAGCGCTGGGGTACGACATCAGTTGCCGGTGCATAGAGATTAGGGAGATTATTGTTGAGCCAACTAGAGGGAGATTGTGATCTCCCAACTAGTCTTGCAGGCTGTAGCTGCTGATCAGGTAGCTGTGAGCCCCCTCGGAGCTGAAAAATTCTGCTGAAGCCCATGTATGTTACAAAGTAAACTGGCAGCTACACTAACCTGCCTCTTCTATGTACTGATCCCTGGCCACAGACAGGCACGGGATCATTTATTTCACCTATAGTGACCTCTCTCACTGTTTTTTTGCAATTAAATGTACATGTGAAGCTTCTGTGTGTAAAGCAACAAGTTAAGACATAGGGCAGAGATAGGTAAAAGTATTGCTGTTGTTTGTAGCCAAAACAATTATGCTGACATTTATTTCACCTTACAGAAGCTAATATTTGTGATTGTGTGTCTGCGCATTATCTAATCAATTCCCTGTCTTGAAGTTATTTTCCTTCACCCAGCCCCTCTTATAAATACACACGAGTGGAAAAGTAAAACAGTATTTTATCTAATGAACAGGAATATATGTTTTTAACATTTTTGGTATCTATTATACAGTTAGTCAGCATATGTTATATACAAACAGAAAACCAATAGCCATTATAAGGTCCCTTTTTAATTCATAATGCACCTTACTTTATATATATATATATATATATATATATATATATATATATATATATATATATATATATATACACACACACACACACACACCGTATTTGCTCGATTATAAGACGACCCCCCAAATCTGAATATTAATTAAGGAAAAAAAGAAAAAGCCTGAATATAAGACGACCCTATAGGAAAAAGTTTTACCAGTAAATGTTAATTCATCTACACTATTTTTTTTTTATAAAAACTATGATTGAGAAAAATATTTTGGTTTTATTTCCTTCTATTTTCCAACCTGCCCCTCAGTTATGCACATCTGCCCCAGAAATGCCTTATACCCCCTATATGCCACTGTGCCCCATGATATGCCTTTTAACCAGTGGCGACTCTAGAAACAATATATAGGGGGGGGCACACAAGATACCACAGTCAAACTGGGGGGGCATTACTAATTTCCACCATTAAATCATACCACTGAAAAAACACACACATATATATATATATATATTGCCAAAAGTAATGTGCTATGGAATGATACTTTTGTTATTGGACAATACAATACTTGATCATTCAACATGGGAAGCCTGAAGCCACAATTTAGTACGACTAATCCTTGAAATCCTTTAAACAACACAATACCTTAACTTTTCCACTAAATGATTTCAGGGCCTAATATTAGTCCCTGCTGCCGATATATATATATAAATATATATAATGTAAAAGGGTGAAGCCGTATTAGTCCAGTAGACACGATGTCACAAAATAGAGTATTGCAGAGTATGCGGTGATACCTTTTTTATTGGACTAACATAATATTAAAAAGACAAGCTTTCGAGAGTTATCCTCCCTTCATCAGGTCCGAAGCAATACTAATCAACATGATAGAGGTTACAACTTTAAAACAAGTGATGGTATAAGAGAAGGGGGGGTTGAGTGGGGTGTCATAAATAATAGGTCTGGAGGTGAGAAATGCAGAGAGGTAGAGAGATAACCCAGGGACAGAACAAATAAACGTAGGGAAACCAATAACCACAGTAAAACATCAGAAATAATAACAGCAATTAGACACACATTGGATGTTTAGATGAAGTTCATATGAAGTTCTGGTAGTGTGTAAGGAAGCCAGAATCCACATTAAGTCCCTCTTTTATGGTGTTAAAATGTGTAATCATTTTCATCTCAAATGTTTTTCTTTCCTGAGAGTCTCTGAAATTTCCTTTGAGTACTTTAATTTTTAGGTTTTGGATGGAGTGATTGTTCTGTGTGAAATGATGTCCTACCGGGGTGCAATATTTTTCTTCCTCATGGTTTTTGATGGAGCTTCGGTGCAGGTTCATTCTAAGGTGCAGCTTAAGCCCCGTTTCTCCAATGTAGCACCCTTTGTCACATGCAGAGCATTGTATCATGTACACCACGTTTGCCGATGTACACGAGTAAGAATCTTTGATGATTTATGTTTTGTTGTTGTGACTGGCTGTGTTGCTGTCACATATATGTTGGCAAAATTTGCAGCGGGATTTGTTGCATGGTACAGTGCCATTCTGTGTATGCTCCTGTTCTGGGGCCAGTTTGCTGCGCACTAATCTTTTCCTCAGCTTTGGTGGTTGTTTGAATGCCAGTATCGGGGGCTCAGGGAATATTTTTTTCAGTATGGGGTCTTCTGAGAGTATCGGCTGTAGGTCTTTAATAATTTTGCGGATTTCTTCAAGAGTTGGGTTGTAGGTAACTACCAGAGGGATCCTGCTTGTGTTATCCTTTTTTTTTTTATTCTAGAAGCCTTTCCCGTGGTGTTCTTACAGCAGATTGAATTTTTTTGGATATAGTTTTTTCCTTGTAGCCCTTCTTCTGAAATGACTCTGCCAGCGCGCCCAGATGTTTGTCTCGGTCCTGAGTGTAAGAGCAAATACGGTGGTATCTGATGGCTTGGCTGTAAATGACACCTTGTTTAGTGTGTTTGGGATGAAAGCTTGAATTGTGAAGGTAGCTGTACCTGTCTGTGGGTTTTCTATACACGGAAGAGTGAAGAAAGCCGGAGGTGACAGTTATGGCGCAGTCCAGGAAGCTCACACTTTTTTTTCGTTTTGAGAAATTCATTTTGAGTTTTATAGATGGGTGGAATGAATTGAAAGATTCGTGGAATTTTAAAAGGTTTTCTTCTCCTTCTGTCCATATTATGAAGATGTCGTCGATGTAACGGTAATAATTATGCGGTTTGTGGGGGTGAGTGGCCAGGAATCTCTGTTCCAAGTCAGCCATGAAAAGATTGGCATATTGCGGTGACATTTTGGTGCCCATGGCTGTCCCGGTCATTTGTAGGTAGTTAGTGTCATAGAAATTGAAATAGTTGTGTGTCAGTATGAATTCTATGAGCTTGGCGATGGTTTCACTATCATATTTTTGTGTGGCATTGCTGGAGGAGAGGAATTTAATGCAGGCCTCAATACCATCTTTATGGGGGATGTTGCTATATAAAGACTCCACATCCATGGTTGCAAGTATAGTATTGGCAGGAAGGTTACTAACTTGGCTCAGTTTATTGAGAAAATCAGTGGTGTCCTGTATAAAGCTCTCAGTGCTGATAACTAGGGGCTTAAGAATGTTTTCTATAAGGCCAGATATAGATTCAGTGAGAGTTCCCATACCTGTAATAATGGGCCGTCCTGGGTTGCCTGGCTTGTGGATTTTGGGCAGCATGTAGAAAGTCCCTATTTGAGGATTTGAAGGCACAAGATTTTCCAATTCTTGTTGCATGTGTTTTGAGAAGGATCTGATAAGTTTGATAAGATCTTCTGTATATTCCCTGGTGGGGTCCTGGTTCAATTTTTTGTAGTAGAATTCATCTGCCAATTGTCTATTTCCTTCTGCCATGTAGTCCTGGGTGTTTATGATGACTACTGATCCGCCCTTGTCAGCTGGCTTGATGATTATGTTTTTATTATTCATTAAATTATTCAAGGCATTTCTTTCTGGAGGTAAGAGGTTGTGTAGCATTTTTTTCTGTTGTGTGGTAGTGAGGGATACTACTCTTGTGCGGAAGCTTTCAATGTAGTTGTCCAATTTCATATTACGTCCTGTTGCAGGTGTAAAGTCTTTGTTCTTTTTTCTCCCGTTATTAACCGGACTGGATGTGGTGTATTCTTTCTCAAAGAAAAATTCTAAAAAATTCCTCCAAGTCTGAGTATAATTGAATGTGATCCAGTTTTTGTGCTTGGACAAAATGTAAGCCCCTTGGATAGGACTGTTTTCTCAGGTATTGATAGATTAAGGTTGGAGAGGTTAACAATTACATTATTGTCTGTGTTGCTTTCATGGTGGTTAACCTTCTTAGCTTGCATAGGGACATTGACACTTTCAGTGGATAAGGTTGATCTTTTTTTTGGAATGTCTTTGTTCTGTGCAAGGTTTGCCAGTTTCTTCTTTTTTTTCCCTGATGAGAACTTGTTGATTTTTTCTGTAGAAATATTCCAATTGTGTTTCCAATTTTTTAGCTTCAGGTGCAAGTTGTAGAAGATTCTGGAGTAAGGATTGTCTCTGGTCGTATATTCTTTGTATATAGATGATGAATTAGGATGTTACGTAGTTTCTCACTGCTTCGTCTGCAGATGTTCTCAGCTGCTGGTGAGTTGTAGGTTGTTGAAAGTGGGTTCTTAATACTGATACCCTTCGGGATGAGGTTCATTTTCTTACACCGGGTAAGAAAAAATATATCACTGTTGATCTGAGTTTCTTTTCTAATAAGTTTGATTATTTGCTTCTTTAAGAGGCTGTATTCGGTATCTTCCATAGTAATGTAAAAGGGTGAAGCCGTATTAGTCCAGTAGACACGATGTAAAAAAATAGTATTGCAGAGTATGCGGTGATACCTTTTTTATTGGACTAACATAATATTAAAAAGACAAGCTTTCGAGAGTTATCCTCCCTTCATCAGGTCCGAAGCAATCCTAATCAACATGATAGAGGTTACAACTTTAAAACAAAAGATGGTATAAGAGAAGGGTGGGGGGGGTAGAGTGGGGTGTTTTAAATAATAGGTCTTTGCATGTATAGATCAATTTAAATTCACTTGTGATCTCAGCACTGAAGGTATATATCAAATAAACAGAATCAGACATACAAATCCTGTATTTGCAGGTATACAATAATAATATATGAAATGTAGCATTGCAGGTATAGATCAAATCAATACATGGAAACAGCATTGCAGGTATTAATCAACTGAACAAGACATACAAACCCTGTATTTGCAGGTATACATAAATAATGTATGGAAACATAGCATAGCAGATATGGATCTACAGAAGAACACACAAACCAAGCTTTGCAGGTACAGATCAATTGGAATTCACATAAAAACACGGCATTAAACAGCATTAAAGGTATATTTAAAACCCCCTAAATTACAGGGATAGATCACAGGTTGCACACCCCAACCACACTGCCCACATAGAACCTGGCCAGCACCCAGATAACACACATAAGATTTGCCATCTTTGTCCCATATACACCCTGCCTGTGCCATCTTGGTCCCCAAGGCTCAAACATCCTGCTAGTGCCATCTTTGCCCTTCCACAATTATACATCTATGATATACACAATCACATTAACTCATGCTCTCCCTCATTCAGACAATTCATCCATTTTAAGAAACTACACCCTTGGAGCTTCAAATGAGGGGTTACATGTATTTCTAGGACAAAAGTTGAGTGCACAAATAATTATGGAATATGTCGCTTTGGCTTGAAAATATGTTTTATCTAACCATAATGACATGTTCATTTGTGTCTTGCGCACTCCAGGTTTGTACTAGAAACACATGCAGCCCCTCATTTGATGCATCAAGGGATGTCGTTTTTGCAAATGTGTACTTTTTGTGCCATAATTTAACTTCCTACGTGAGCAGTAATGCCACATCAAGGTTTCAACCCTAATTACTGATAATTCACACGCCTTTCATATCTCCATTCACTCACAGAAGCACACACCATTCTTTCCCCTTACAACCCCAAAGAAAAATAATCCCAAAATAAGTTTTGCAGTAAAAATGCAAGTCGCTCCAGGGATGATATGGTTACTCACGTACCGCACAGGCTAAATGGCTGATTTTAATAATATTTGCAGTTCATCAGGATTTTCAAAAATTGCCTCCCTCTACCGTTGGCTAAATTTTAACCCATGATCAAAGGGATCATAGGATTAAAAATTAGTATCGGTCATTTTTAAAAAGGGAATGTGACTTTTTTAGCTATATGATCGCTGTGGTAACATTGGCTACCACAGTGATCATACCGGTGCGGGGAACTCTGATCTCTGACAGCTGGGGAAGGTCTGCGCGATGGACACAGACAACCCCCGCTGCTAGCCACACCTCCTTCCTGCTGCAGCGGAAGTTGTCTACACGCTGCCCCAGCTACACACCGGGGACTCAGAAGTACCGGTAAGTGGGGCGAGGGGGAGGTCTGATTATAAGACGACCCCGATTATAAGACGAGGGGTATTTTTCAGAGCATTTGCTCTGAAAAAAACCTCGTCTTATAATCGAGCAAATACGGTATATATTATATGCCACTCTACCCCCCAGATATGCCACTTTGCTCTGCTGATATTCTTTATGCCCCCAGATATGCTTTATGCCCCACCAGATATGGCACTCTGACCCCCAGATATGCTACTTTCCCCCACTCCTCTCGACTTACCAATCCACCAGACTCCCTGGTGTCTCGCGGGTGTCACTGATCCAACTCCCGGTGTTGGCGGGCGGACCGCCGCTCGCGGACGTCGGGTTCTCGACCCCTCGGTTCCCGGTACCGGAGGACGGGTTACCGTCCGCGGTAACCGGGAGTTCGAGATCCCCCCCCGGAGCTCTGTTGCCGGCGGCCGTCGGCACGGAACTCAAAGGGTTGAGTCTGAGGTCTCCCCGGCCTCCATACTTACCTCCTCTTCTGGCGGCTACCGCAGGAACTCTGGGGGCGCGGCTATGCCGCGTGGCTGGCATCGGGGTGGTGATGGACGGCTGAGGGCTCGGCCGTGACGTCAGCTTGGAGGCGGGGTTTTAGGTTGGCGCCGGCTTTAAAAAGCCGGAAATCCGTTTCTCCTGCACCCTGTTGTGGTCCTATAGCTCATATATTGCTGAACTCCTGATCTTCGTTATTTTGACCCTCTGCTTGCCTGTTTACTCTTTTGGATTGAGTTTCTGTACCTCTGCTCGGTGATTTGTGTACCAGTTTGGCTCGTCTGACTACCCGCTCCGTGTCTCGACCCCCTGGCTTGTGTGACTACCTGCTCTGTGTACCAGTTGGCTCGTCCGGAGATTCCTTCACCTGTCTACTCAGTACCTATATCTACCTGCCCGTACTAGGCCTCCTTACTGTTGGGATCCTCTAAGTCCTGGTTCTCTGCTACTTGGGGCTTCTCCCTTTGTATCAGGGGACTGGGCAGAATAACTCCTGCGGTAAGTGCCATTGTACGGGTAGTCCTGACAGCGGGGGTAGCCAGTGGACGTCTGCACGAGGCGTGTAGACGACCTCTGCTTCTGCTCGCCACTTCTGTCCGGGCTTCTATGCCAGCGCTCCATCATAGAAGCCCCGGCAGAAGTGGCGGCGGCAGCGGACGTTGTCTGCGCGCATCGTACAGATGTTCACTGGCTGCCAGAGAGGAGGATACAGGTCTCCTGCAGCACTGCGGGGGATCCTCCTCTCTGGCAGCCGTTCAACATCTGCAACATCAGACAACCTCCGCTGCTGGCCGGTACTTCTGCTGGATCATCTATGGTGGAGCACCGGAAGGTCATGTAATGCCGGGGCTCCGTCATAGAAGCCCCGGCGGAAGTACCGGCAGCAGTGGGGTTGTCTGCAGACGTCCACCGGCTGCCGGACAGGAGGATTCAGCTCCCCTGCAGTGCTGCGGGAGACCTGGATCCTAACCCTGCTGCTTGCCTGCAGCAGGGCTAAATAAAAAAGAAAAACCTGCCCAGCGCCTGGAACTGCATGTCCCAGGCATCGGGCAATAAGAATTGTGCATCCCTGCGCTAAACCCCCATTATAGGCCACACCCCCACGGTAACAAATAGTTTGAGTAAATTACAGCAGGGTGATAGTTTTGCATAGCTAGAGGCATTCGTGGCAGAAAGAGAAGTGGTTCTGCCGTTTTACAGATCTGTGGTCAAATCTCATCTAGAGTGTTGTGTACAGTTCTGGAGACCTTGTCTCCAGAAGGATATCAACATATTGCATATAGTGCAGAAGAGTACTACTAATGGTAAATGGTTTGTAGGATAAATAAAAGACTAAGGGAACTCAATATGTATAGCTTGGAGAAAATGTCATAGAAACATTTTAACGCTTTGATACGAGCGATGTTAGAAAAAGAAAACAGTCTAAAACTGGAGGGTCAGAGGATGTAATGAAAGGAAGTTTTACTTTGCAGAGAGGGTAGTAGAGAAATGGAACAGACTCCCATTAGAGGTGGTAGAGAATAATACAGTAAGTGTATTACGCTTGGGATATGCATAAAGCTATCCGGAATCTAAGACAAGACCAAGAACTAATTAATATCTGAGTCCCTGTATCAGGAAAAATGGGCAGAGTAGATCAATGGTTCTTATCTATTAGCAAATTCTATGTAAGTATTTAATACTATTAAGACCGAAACTCTAGGTTACAGAGATTTGGTCATAAAAATGTAAAAGAGGTGTAATAGAGAATTAACTAGGATGTAACAAAGTATTGGTGTAGGCATTCTTATAGAGAGAATTTCATCAAATGTTTAGAAATATCAAAGAGTACCGATTATTCTACACAAATACAATTTTTAAACATATAAAAGACAAAATACCTTACATAAAATATTACATATATTACATATACATTTATTATTTACACGAATTCTGTGGTGTTGTAACCCATACATTTGGTGCAAGTTTTTTGAGATAGGATTTTTTTTGTGTGATAAACAATGAAGAAAAGTAATGAGATTAGACTTGCATTCACCCACCCTAAAGTGACTACACTGCAACATTTAATGTTAGCTGTCTTATGGCCACAAAAGTTCCATTGTTAAGTAAGCCTATTTCTACAGCAAGTACTGGATGTGGGTATAAGGAAATGAAGCACAGTACCAACTCAATTCAAAGTATGAGTTACTATATGAAGAAAAACCAATGTTAAGAAGAAAAGCTTATGAAACACCATTTTAATATTAAGTGAAGACTATAGATCAATTTTAATGTACACTCTGTGTATCCTTGCTCATGTATACTATGCGACTGATATATCAATAAACGGAGAATTGAAAAAAAAAGACTATAGATCAATTGTTATTATTAGCCAATTAAAAAAAAAAAATAATATTAGTTTCATAACCTCCAACTCCTAGGGCAAAGTTTATAATCACTAAGATTAGCAGACAAAGGGGACTTTTGCACTTAAATTAGGGCATATGTTTCCACTTTCTTTCCTCTCCGTCCTAGATTTTATCAGTAGGAAAGTTCAGGAGACATACATATTGCCTCATTGTTCCCCAAGGGATAGTCTATTTCTGTGCAGTAGTTTCCAAAGACATATTTTATTTAGGCATATATTAGGTTTCTGACCTGTGAACTAAAAAAAGCCTATACTTAAGACATGCAATAAAAAAAGTAAATGTTTTCCTCAAGTAACATCCACTTAAAAAGTGGAGCACATTAATTGTAAAGAAATGAGGACATTACTGTAGAGTATTTATTTTGGTATGTTTGTACTTCAGAGATCAGACAATGGGTGAGAAATTAAAGTGTCATTAGGGACTAACTATTTGTTTCTCTACTGTGACCAATTTAAGTATAGAATTCAATCAATTACTATGGCCTTGATTCACTAGCAAACAATACAACTCAGAGGACACATAGGAAATTAGCAAGTGCTAATAGGTTAAACTCATGCGCACAACACTAAAGAAATTCTAATTTCAATTTAAAATCACCACTTGTCTAAGCAGATCAAAGCAAATCTCTTACAGCCATTTGAGTAATAGTGACCAATAGGGTTAAATTTGGCTAAACAATATCTAGTTCCTATTTAGATGAACTGAAACTAATACTAGACAAGGTACATGACATCCAGCCATATGGTACAAGACTGAATTTTATTAGAAATAAAAAAAGGAAGGTGGCAAGTGCAAACCAGGGGCTTTGCCATGGCGACAAATCTGTATGTAGGGTCATATGAGGCATATGTGTTGCAATCCTCCAGTAATCCTTTGTTTGGGTGGCATACATTTGTAGATGTCTTGTTCTTTTGGAGTGGCACAATGGACCAAATAAAATCTTTTCATCAATATATTAATCAGAGCTTTGGGGGTTACACTTAAATACCATCCTAACTGAGACTGAGTTTTTAAGACATGATTATATATAAATCCATTAAGGCTTTAGCCACATGATTACATATGAAGCCTATGCCACTTAATTCACCACTCCAGTTCAATTCTTGTCATCCTCCTACCATGTTGGCCAACATCCCTGAGAGCAAAATTTTGTTCATACAGAAATTATGCAAAGATACAGATGTTAGACAGGTACTTGAGAGGTTTCAACATACTGTACAGGTTATTTTTACCATGTTTTGCAGAGATTTTTCGTTGGCATTAGCATTCCTACAAATCTTCGATAACGTGTTGTATTCCCCACAAAACTGCCGAAAACAAAGTGCAAATGTGCTGAAATTTTGGTACGATTAGTCCATTCATTGCCATATGTAGCCACCGCCGTGCATTAAGTTGCTACCATGTGATTGGCTGATAAGGTATTTGTGTTAAAAAGCAATTGAACCTAATAAAGTGGCCAGTGAATGTATATATATTTACATTAGGTGCAAGTGAAATATGAGTAACAGGAACATGTATTTTAACCTACGAGGACTGATAGAGGGGTGCTAAGGATGACTGGTACCTCTTTGATTACACTCTCCATCATTCCCAAGATGAAGAACCTACAGCACTCAAGTCATCTGTCATCATATGCGTTGTATAATACATTAACTTATTTAAAAATACTCAGAAGCTGTGGTTTCAAGTGCTCTTTGGTCACAAAGATGTTTAGATATGAGACAAATATGAGACTGTGACAGTGTACAAGAGTTTGAGATTGATGCTCATTGCTCATATTCAATACTGCAAGTTAATTAACAAAGTAATAATAGTTTATTTTAGTGTAGAGTGGATTGGAGAAGCTGTAGTGTATGTGTATTGTGATCCTGCACCCACAGAGGGTACCATGTCCTATTAATAGGCACAGTCTTGGTGAATTAATGAAAAGCCACAGTTTATTGGATAATCCACTTCAGCAGTTAGTAACAGAAGCATAAATCCCTACAAACAAAATCCTAGCTCATTTGAGCTCTTACTACAAAACACAGGCTTAACCAACCTTTTAGACTTGTTAATTCCTTAACGACAAAGCCCGTACATGTACGGGCATGCAGTGCAATGTAAAATTATGCTGCAGGTGCTGCATTCAACCATGCAAGGTCGATGGAGCCCAGCTCACTAATCAGTGTGATTATTACAATTTTTTTTTTTAAATGTAAAAAAATGTTTTAAAAAAATATGGTAACATGTAAAAATAATTCTCCATTGTCACGAAAAAAATAAAAAAATGCATATATATATATAAAGTTTTTTATGAGCAAGTCCTACAATTCATGCTATATCTTCACAAAAATTCCCGCATGGAAAGTTAAAATATTTGCATTAAAAATTCCCATAGGGTGCCTAGTTTTAAAAAAATGTATGATTTGATGGGGTTAATTAAATTGGCTGGCTTCAAAGATGTCCCAAAGAGGTGGGCACAGACTGACCAGATGTCTAAATGGCAAAAAAATACGCACCTCACAAAAGTGGCCTTTTACCTCCCAAATAACCCAGGCATGTGGGTATCACTGTACTCAGGAGATGTTGCTGAACACATATTGGGGTGTTGTTTGACAGGGACATATACCAGGAGCGGTAAATTCATACCTGAAGTACAATGTGTGTGAAAAAAATACAAAAACAATTGCTACCATAAAGTTTGACAAAGGCTGGTGGTAAAATTAGTACATGGAAAGGGTTAAAATACCAGCATTTCAAATACCTTGGGGTGTCTAGTTTATAAAAGTATTTGGTTTGATGGGGTAAATTGTATTGGCCAGCTTCAAAGATACCCGAAATAGGATATGTGGGCAGACTTCTTGACAAGTTAAAATTCCAATTTGAAAAATGCATACCTCTCAAAAAAAGGCTAAACGGGACGTGGGCACAGACTGACCAGATATCTAAATGGCAAAACAATATGCACCTCACAAAAGTGGCCTTTTCCCTCCAAAATAACCCATGCATGTGGGGTATCACTGCTGTTGTGGAACACATATTGGGGTGTTTGGCAGTGACATATACCAGATGCGGTAAATTTATACCTGGAGTACAAAGTGTGTGAAAAAAATCACAGAGGCTGATGGTAGAACTAATGCATGGAAATGGGTAAAATACCAGCATTTGAAATACCTTGGGGTGTCTAGTTTATAAAAATATGGTTTGATAGGGTAAATTGCAAAAACAGGAGGACTTCCATCTGCTTAGCTTCTTGATTATGTGGGCCGGAACTTTAGTTTTAGAAGCCACCGAGGCTGCCCTGATTCTGAAGGAATGCCCCGAATATGCAAGCGAGTTAACCGCTTCAGTCCCCTATGGACGTACTGGTATGTCCAAAAAACTCCTATGGACATACCGGTCCGTCCTGGCCTTCTTGCAGCAGTAGGGACACAACCCTACAGCCACACAGGAGGGATGTTGTTTGACAGAATGGACTCCCCCCTGACAGCACAAGCCAGCATCACTGGCTTTCTGCTGCCCGATCTCCTGTTACAGCTTCCGGTGCGGACGTTGGAAAACCGTTACAGTTTTAAATGCCTGATCGCGCAATCGGGCATTCCCTTCTGGGTCGCGTCACTTCTGACCTCACCTGGAAGTTCACTGGAGGACAAGATATCCACTGCAGGGTCTGTCTAGACCCTGCTGGGATAGCCGATCACTCCGATGAGGCACTGATCACAGACACTGTGGTCTCTATTGGTGCAGGGGATTGCAGGGAGGAGAGTGAAAATCTCACATGCTGAAAAACGAAAAAAAAAAAAGTGTTAGTGATTTTATTTTTTAAAAATCACTGAAATATACAATAAATCATAATAAAAGAAAAACAATAAAGGGAGCTAAGTGATGTCATTGTGACATCACTGGCATTAATAATATGTTCAAGAGGTCCCTAAGAAGACCTCTTACCATACTGCACTGATAAAAAAAAAAAAACACAAAAATTATAAAAAAAGATAATAAGAAAAAAAACCCTTACATCTCATTGCCCTAACACAACATCTAAAAGTATAACCCTCCTGTCCCCGTTCACAACCCCCAAACCTGTCAAGCCATAAGCATAAAGATTCCATGAATAATGTACACCTTATAGTATGTTCCCTATAAGTTTTTAAGAAAAGAAGCCGAATTAGGTGTTGTAGCCAACTCACCAGGCCCTATGAATCGGTAGAACTCTAAAAACATAGCAGCTTTAATTACTATACATGTACTGGGACTGAAGGGGCGTGCATTTAAACAGTTTACTAAAGCTCTGAAAATCCCACCATCAATAGGTAAATGACTGGGAGACTTAGATGGCTTGGTCTTTTGCAGACTTTTTAGTGAGGTTTTTACCTGATGCAAAGAGATCAAAGAGGGTTCATTTAGAAAATACAACGATATATGATGTTGGACTCCTGTTAGGTAAAGCTTAATCATGCTATATGCAAGTAGAATGACAATAGGCAGCAAAGGCCAGGAGAGTGCTAATCACATAAAAATCGGACGTGGGAATTGTACATATATACAAAATAGGGACCAGACTCAATCGTATGATTTCACAGTAAAGTGCGCCGAACTGTTTCTTATTTACCGTATTGGCCTGATTATAGGCCACGCTTTGTGTCTGTAAAGTGGGGGTGCGGCCTATAATCGGAGTTTAGCGCAGGGATGCGCAATTCGTATCGCCCGATGCCCGGGACATGCAGTTCCGGGAGCCGGGCAGGTGTTTTTTTCTCTTTCATTTAGCCCTGCTGTGGGAAAGCAGCAGGGTTAGGATCCAGATCCCCCTCAGTGCTGTAGAGTAGCATATCTGAGGGTCAGAGTGACATATCAGGGGAGCAGAATGGCATATCTTGGGGGAGCAGAGAGCCATATCTGTGGAACATAGAGCATATCAGGAGGCAGAGTGGTATATCAGGGGGGCAGAGTGGCATATGTGGGGGCATAAAGCATATCTGGGGCAGAGTGGCATATCAGGAGGCAGGGTGGCATATCAGGGGGCAGAGGGGCACATCTATAAGTAAGGTGCATTATGAATAGGCTAATGGTTTTCAAAATTTTTGTTTGTATATAACCTATGCTGACTAACTGCATAACAGATACCAAAAATGTTAAAATACATGTACAGTATTGGCTCGATTATAGATCGCACCCTAAAAGTTAGGTGCTTTTTTAAAGAAAAATTTAGATTTTTAGAAAAAAATACACATTAGTGGAATAGTAAAACAGTATTCTAACACACTGTATTTTAACATTTTTGGTATCTATTATACAGTTAGTCAACATATATTACATACAAACAAAAAACCAGTAGCCATTTTAAAGCACTTTATAGATATGCCCCTTTGCCCCCAGATATGCCACTCTGTCCCCCATATATGCTGCCACTCTGCCCCCCCAGATATGCGCCCCCTAGACTTACCAATGCAGACTCCCTGGTGTCTAGCGGGGCCGGGGAGTGACATCTGCGCGATACGTGTAGACAACTTACGGTGCCAGCACTTCCTGCGGCAGGAGATTGTTAAAGCACATCGCGCAGACATTCACTGGCTGCGGCGATGCAAGCTTAAACAACCTCCGCTGCCGGCACGTCTGCTCAATGTGCTTTAACAATCTCCCTTGACGGCACTCCCCCCCCGTGGGAAGTGCTGGCAGGGGAGGCTGTCTTAGCGCATCGCGTAGACGTCCACGGCTGCCGGAGAGTAGGATCCAGGTCCCCTGCAGCGCTACGGGGGATCTGGATCCGAACCCTGCTCCCTGCCCGGCACCCGGAACTGCATGTTCCGGGCGTCGAGCAATACGAATTGCGCATTCTGTTGCTAGACCCCGAGTAAAGACTTAAAGTGGGGGGGGGGGAGTTATTCGGGCAAATACGGTATTTCTGTTTATTAGATAAAATACCATTCCACTCGTGTATTTTTTCACCAAACTTTAAGCATACGGCCTATAATCGAGTGCGGCCTATAATCAAGCCAATACGGCAATATAACAGTTTGCACAAGATTTTGGGCGTTCCGCGGGCTTTTGACATCACGCGCAACTTTTTATTTTTTTGCCACACGGTTACTGACTGAGCCTGTGGAGCAGCAGCAGCAGTACTCTGGTAATAACTTGTTTGTGTTTTTCTTTCTTTCTATATTTTTATTACAAATACATAAATGTATTAATAATATAATGGTAGTTAGCATTAATTCATTAATGGTAATTAAAAGTAAGCACTGGTGCTTTTTTATGTGACAAATCCAATTGATAAATCAAAAGAAGCATCATAGCTTTGTAAAAAATATATACTTTTGGGGAAAAAAAGGCATATACCAATTTGAGTCAAATTAGTTCTTGATGTACAGTGAAGGAAATCATTTTTTGATCCCCGCTGATTTTGTACTTTTGCCCACTGACAAAGACATGAACAGTCTATAATTTTAATGGTAGGTTTATTTTAACAGTGAGAGACAGAACAACAACTTCAAAATCCAGAATAACGCATTTCAAGTAAGTGATACATTGCTTTGCATTTTACTCAGTGTAAGAAATAATTTTTATGCTTTAATTTTGTTCTGCACATTTTAGGCCTGAATGCAACTTGAGTGCTAGGAACTAGACTTGGGCACCAAGGGGCTCTTCGTGTTCGTCTTCGTGCTCGTCTTCGGGGGGGAAAAAAACCTTCGTATTCCGCGAATATTCGCCCGTTCCTGTCTTCTCTTCGGGCGAATATTCGCGGACATTCTTCGTGCTCGTTTAATCTTCGTTTCCTTCCCGGTTGCCTTGCAGGGGTTAATACGGGGTTAACAACACATCGGAGCAGCAGCAGCTGCCGTGAAGGAACGTGTGTGCAACTCTATTGGTCGTTTCGGCAGGGGGCTGGTCTGGCATCAACTAGTGAATTGCAGAACGCACTTCATTCGTTGATGGCAGGCCAGCCCCCTGCCGAAACGACCAATAGAGTTGCACACACGTACTGAGGTGTACTGTACACAAAATGACCTAGAGACAAATGCTCCAAGGAACTTGGCCTCCGTTTATCATACACAATCACACATCCATAGATGTTTAATAAAAGAATAGGGATTATTTTACATTTTTAAATTGATTTTGGACCACTTGCCTAACATTTGCTACCTATTTACAATGGCATACTTTGCAACAACCCAACTTTTACTGGACAGGACTGGAAAAAAGCAGGACTGTCCACCAAAATCTTGGGTGTGTTGGCAGGTATGCGGATGGAAAAATGTTGGACAAGAACTAAAAAATAGCTTAGGGTTAATGTACGGTTATGTTTAAGATTAGTAGCAGTGCACTGCTTTGGTTAAAGATGTATTATGTCTAAATAATAATTTAATTTTAATGGGTTTTAAAAAAAAATTAGGGGTTTATTTAAATGTATTTTAAAGGTAGATTTATTATTTAGTACTTTATTATATTTATTTAATGTTTATACTAGTGCTACCTACCGAGCTATAACTACCAACGTGTATTTGCATACCTAGTTTAGCTAAATTAGATGGGACAGGACTGGAAAAAAGCAGGACTGTCCCTGAAAAAGTTGGGTCTGTTGGCAGGTATGTGGATGGAAAAATGTTATAGTATGAAGTGTGAGTTATAGCGTTAATGCTAGTGAGTGTAGAAATGAAGGCCAGGACAAATAACAAGAGGAAAGGTCCTTGTGATTTTTGCATTGTACGTGTATGTGTTATGTGTGTTATGTGTGTTGTCACTTGTCACTGTGTTATATGTGTTATGTGTGTTATGTGTTATGTCACTGTGTTATTTGTGTTATTGTGTGTGTTATGTTTGGTTGGTTGTGTATCAGAAGGAAAGGGCCCCCCTGGAAAATAAGGAAAGGGGGAATATGACTGCTGGCCCAGGTCAGGTCACTGGGAGGTCAGGTTTAACTTTTGCCTCATTGGTTAGTGGGCGCAACATTGTTGCATGCTAGGGTGTAAAAGTGCAGGACAGCTGCAATCCTACCTCTTTTCCTGCCTGGAGCTTAAGGTCAGGCATTGTCCATTTCTCTTTACCTACAAAAAAAAATAAAATATTTTTCATTAATTCCAAATGGCTGAATCTGGCCAAATGGAAGCTATGATGAGGGATTACATCTCTAAACATGGATGTGCCTCTCTGACGGATCTCCTGGAGAGGGCACAGACGACCTCCACAGGGACTGCACTTGAAGAAGACCCAGAAGCTGCTACAGGGAGAAACAGGAGGAGGGCCAGGAGGTCAAGGCCTCCTTCTAGGCTCAGCCCCAGCCCTTCTAGGCGAACAGGGACCAGAACACGGAGGAGTGCTGCAGGTACCCGGGATCCCGTGTCTGCATTGGCTAATGCAGGACAGGAGACTGCCGGCGCGGAACGAGGCCTACCGGCACGACGAGGGAGCGGTTCAAGTCCGGCGACGAGCAGGGCGACGCCATCTTCTATCGGCACAAGAAGCCGGGTTGCCAGACCTGGGGCGGAGCCGACGCGATGTTCCAGGAGCCCGCGCACGCCTGGTGATGCCTCTGACCACATGACGTGCGGCGCGCATGCGCGCACGTCACGGATTATGCGACCCGCGCGGAAGAGGGCAGCTGAAGCCGTACGGGTAAGGGCAACTGCCGCTTCTCGTCGCGGAGTAGGCCTTGGACGCCGGGAGGCCGACAGGGAGCCGGGACATCGACCGAGGGAGCAGCAGTCAAGCGCGAGGAGGCACCCGGAACGCCGGGTGGCTGCAGGACGCCGCGAGGATGCAGATTCGTCATCGGAGTCGCAGTCCTGTGAGGAGGAAGATCCTGCAACTGCTAATCCCGGACCCAGCTCTTCTGGTATGCCGAGACTCAGCTCCAGTGTTGCAGTGGGTGAGTCCTGGGGTAGTAGAGCCTGGGGTGATGGTTCAGGAGAGATGGTTGATGGTAGTGGTTCTAGGGATATTTTAAATGTGCTAAGAGCGGTTGTAGATAGCTTTGCTAGTCCCAGCGATGCTGTGGGTTGTGGTCAGGGGGCTAGGGCAGTTGGATTAGGACCAACAGCCCCTCTGCGTGTTGTACAGTCTTCTTCTACGATAGCGGCTCCTGCTGCTACTTGTGAGCTTGCACCGGTAGGTTTACAGGTGTCTGCTGAAGTCCGTGATAAAATATGGAAGGGGGAATATGTTGATATTCTCTCCCTGGTATCACCTGATAGGGAATCAGTTGACAGACCTAAGAGAGGGGAGTTTCATGACGGCGATAAAAACAAGCAATTGCCCCGTACGTTTCCGGCATGAGTGCTCACATTGCGGAGGAGCGCACCCGGCAGTTCGCTGTTTTAAAAAGGCAAAGCAGTTTGGTTCCAAGCAGTCAGGAAAGGAGGAGTCGGGAAAACATGAGGACACCAGTGAGCGTTCCAAGGATGCTCCCATGGCTAGAGCGTTACACTAAGCGTCGTGATGCATTGTTGTTAGAGGATGGTTTTAGTAGGGGATTTTGGATACCGTACAGTCCTTCGGATAGTCCGGTGTTTGCTGCTAACTTGAAGTCGGTTCTTGATAACGAGGGTATCGTTGAAGAAAAGTTATTTAAAGAGGTTAGGGCTGGTAGGGTTGCGGGCCCCTTTGTTTTTCCCCCTTTCCCTAATCTTAGCGTTTCTCCTTTGGGGATAATACCTAAGAAGGAAGTGGGAAAGTATAGACTTATTCACCATCTATCTTACCCTAATGGCTCCTCAGTAAATGATGGTATTGATAAGGCGTATTCAAGGGTTCACTATACGCCTTTTGATAGAGCTCTGCAGTTGGTTAGGGCAGCGGGTAGCTCATGTCTTCTGGCAAAAGCGGATATTGAGTCCGCCTTTCGCCTATTGCCTATACATCCTGAGTGCTTTCATTTGTTGGGTATTCAGTTTAAAGGAGAATTCTTTTATGATATGTGCCTACCAATGGGGTGTTCAATTTCTTGCTATTATTTTGAGGTTTTTGCTACCTTTGTTGAATGGGTTGTGTCTCGTCGGGCTGCTTGCCCCTCATTGTTGCATTATCTAGATGACTTTTTGTTTGTAGGCCCTTCTGAGACGGGTGATTGTCAGTTGCTTTTGGATACGTTTAAAGCTGTAGCCCAGGATTTCGGGATTCCTTTGGCTGTCGACAAGACAGAAGGTCCTCGGACTGTGATCTCTTTTTTAGGTGTTGAAATTGATACCATTGGTATGGTTTTTCGTCTCCCTGTTGCAAAAATTGAGACACTTAGGTTGTTGTTACAGTTAGTGGGCAGTTCTACAAAAGTTCAGTTGAAGCGGATTCAATGTTTGTTGGGGCATTTGACGTTTGCTTGTAAGGTAATGCCGATGGGAAGAGCTTTTTGTAGGCGCCTGTCACTGGCCACAGTTGGCATTAGGGCTCCTAGGCATTTTATCCGTATTACGCAAGGCATACGAGAGGATCTCCGAGTATGGAGTAATTTTCTTGAACAGTACAATGGCCAAACTTGCTGGCAATGGGCTGAATGTTATAATCAGGAGCTAGAGTTGTTTACTGATGCTTCTGGTTCTATTGGCATGGGTGCCTATTTCAGAGGTCAGTGGTGTGCGCAAAGATGGCCTCAGGATTGGTTACGATCAGATATTTGTAAGAACTTAGCCTTTTTGGAACTCTTTCCAATAGTGGTGGCGGTTGAACTCTGGGGTCAGGAGTTATCCAATCGTCGAGTGCTGTTCAGGACTGACAACATGAGTGTTGTTCATGTCATTAATCGATCTACCTCGGGTTCTCGTCTGGTTTTATCTTTGTTGCGCCACTTGATTCTTCGTTGCTTACAATATAACATTTGGATTAAGGCTAGACATGTTCCGGGTGTTCAAAATATCATAGCTGACGCTTTGTCTCGTTTCCAGCTCGACCGCTTCAGGGAGGCGGCGCCAGGTGCGAATTCAACAGGTCTACCTTGCCCCTCATTTTTGTGGAGCCTCGCTTTACAAGACTCTTAGGATTACTTCGGGCGTCGTTATCAGAGCAATCGGCGCGTTCATATTCCCGGATATGGAGGTACTGGCTGCAGGTGGCAGAAAGGGAATTAGGTGTGGACAGTGAGGAAGATAGGAAGTGGGCTCTTTGGGTTTATCTAGATGAGCTCCAAAGGTCTGGTGTTTCAGGGTCCACAGTCGAACGTAACCTTGCTGCTATTTCTTTCCTTTTTCGGACAATAGGGTGGCAGGATGTTACATCAGATTTTGTTGTTCGTAGACTGGTTAAGGGCTGGAAAAGAAGTAAGACTGCTGACAAGCGTCGTCCGGTGTCTAGGGAATTGCTTACCAAGGTTCTGGTACAAGTGGGGGTAGTGTGTTTCTCCAGTTATGAAACTTTGCTGTTTCGAGTAGCCTTTTCATTGGCCTTTTTTGGCGCGCTTAGAATAGGAGAAGTGGTTGCATCTAGCTCTGCTGGTTCAGGGGGTCTTATGGTCTCTGACATTCAAATTAGGCGTGATGTGCTGTACATATGGATCAGACGTTCTAAGACTGACCAGATGTCCAGGGGTACTTGGTTGAGCGTTAGGATGATTGGTGGACTATGGTGTCCAGTCAAGCTCCTTTCTGAGTACTTAGAGGTTAGGCCGAAAACGGTGGGTTCTCTGTTGATTCACCTAGATGGTCTCCCACTTACGAGATATCAGTTTTCCAGTGTTTTTCGAAAATGTTTAGTTCAGTGTGATTTAGAGCCTAAGCAATTTTCAACGCACTCCTTCCGTATTGGTGCTGCAACCGAAGCATTTAGGCGTGGTTTTTCTTCTGAGCGGATTAAGAGGATAGGTAGATGGTCATCGGACCGCTTTAAGATCTATGTCCGTCCTCATCTGTTGTAATTGTATTCTGTTTTAGGTGGCCCTCCGCGACTTGTTTGGATTTTAGGACATTCTTATGTTCATTGGGCAGCGCTCCGGGCTGAAGCCAGGGTATATGGAAGGAATCTGGGTTTTCCACTTGAAAAGGTTCATGTCAGATGGAGGGGTCTGCGAGGTATGAGATGGGAGCAAGTTTATCCGGAATGTTGTGTTCTTTCAAGGTTTGTCCCGTCATCCATTGTTCTAGTAATCCATGCCGGGGGTAACGATATTGGAAAAATGCGGACGGTGGATTTGATCCACCTAATTAAGTTAGATCTGGCTAGGTTATGTGCAGTTTTTAAAAATGTCATATTAGTTTGGTCGGAGGTGGTGTATAGGCCGATTTGGAAGAATTGCACCAACCCTAAGGCGTTGGAACGCTGCAGAAGAAAACTTAATGTTGCCATTTCCAGGTTTATAACTAGGATCGGTGGGGTTGCAATTAGGCACAGGGAGTTGGAAGGTGACAACTCCGATGTTATGCGTAAGGATGGAGTGCACCTCTCGGCGATTGGTTTAGACATCTTTAATACGGGGTTGCACGGCGGCATTGACAGGGCTCTGTCTCTTGGGGGGGGCGCAGCCCGATGGCCAGCTGAGTGGCCAGGGCTGCGGAAGATTCCCCCCCTTTTTGGATGGAAGTGGTGACATCTGGAAGCGGCGCCCGAATGGGCTTGGGGAGGCGGGTCCAGCGAGTGGCTGATGGCACCCACTGGGCCAGAACTCTTGGTATCCCGTGGTTTGTAACCGCCTGCTAGGCTTAGGCTTAGCAGCTGGCGGGTTGTTAATGGTTATGTCAATGTTGTGTTTTACGGGAATCTGTTAATAAAGCTGTGGCCAATGCCCTTACCCACACCAGTGAGTTATGTCTTTATTTACGGTGGGTGGCTGAAGGTGTTGGATTGGGTTGTTAAAAGCGACTGGGCCTAAGCAGTCAAGGGCCCCCCTGGAAAATAAGGAAAGGGGGAATATGACTGCTGGCCCAGGTCAGGTCACTGGGAGGTCAGGTTTAACTTTTGCCTCATTGGTTAGTGGGCGCAACATTGTTGCATGCTAGGGTGTAAAAGTGCAGGACAGCTGCAATCCTACCTCTTTTCCTGCCTGGAGCTTAAGGTCAGGCATTGTCCCACCCTCCCTCCCTATTTTGCTGTACTGTACTTTTCATTGTGCATGTGTTGGTTTCTGTTTTCTTTGTGGTTTTCTTTTAGTCACAGCGCGGAAGATTCCCCCCTTTTTGGATGGAAGTGGTGACATCTGGAAGCGGCGCCCGAATGGGCTTGGGGAGGCGGGTCCAGCGGGTGGCTGATGGCACCCACTGGGCCAGAACTCTTGGTATCCCGTGGTTTGTAACCGCCTGCTAGGCTTAGGCTTAGCAGCTGGCGGGTTGTTAATGGTTATGTCAATGTTGTGTTTTACGGGAATCTGTTACTAAAGCTGTGGCCAATGCCCTTACCCACACCAGTGAGTTATGTCTTTATTTACGGTGGGTGGGTGAAGGTGTTGGATTGGGTTGTTAAAAGCGACTGGGCCTAAGCAGTCAAATAATGAAATGGAAATGGAAAAGGAAATGGGAAAGGCGAATGAGTGGGCAATTGGCGACCCACTCACCTGTTTCACCCCAGGGCAAAGCACCCAAACACTGTCAGTCCTAGACGTTTGGCAGCGGACTTCCAGAGCTCAGACACAAGGCCCTAGCGTAAGCTGGCCACTCCGGCGGAGGTAGCAGACGTTGCCACACCGCAAACACGTGCAACCAGGGGGAGAAACTACCTTAAACATTACAGATAAAAAAAATTAACTTTCCAAGCTAAGAGCTGGGTAACCCAACTTGGGCAGATTGAATTTAAGGAAGGCAATCTGCTCCATCAGATGAGGTGCCATGCGTGAGCGCTGTGGACTCAGTATGTTTCCAGTCATAGAAAACACGCGCTCACTTTGAACAGTGGTTGGCGGACATGATAGTAGCTGCTGCGCAACCCATGAGAGTGCAGGCCACACACTCTTCTTTTCATCCCAGTAGCTAAGAGGATCAACATTAGGCGCAGAAGGAACTTCACAGAGGTAAAGTTTGACCATTTCAGCAGCACTACTCTCCTTTCTGCTGCTAGCTCTGTCAGATGGTCCAACTATACTCCCAAGTGCCTCTTCCCAAAACGCAGCTGCTCCACTCAGCTGTGTTGTGCTGCTTGTGGCACTGCTGCTGATGCTGCTGCTAGGAGTAGCAGACCACATCATCTCTTCCTCCTCCTGCACCTCTCCCTCCTCGGACAGCATTCCCATTTTACGCTGCCAGTCACGCACCTTGTTGACCAATTGCTCCCGGTAGCTACTGAGAACATTAAATTTCAAAGCTAGCTTTCCCTTAATTCTTGGATCGCAAAGGCACGCTAGCATCATTTCGGGACTCTCTTCCATTCGTTTGCGAAGGTGTACTTTTAGCAGATCCTTCAGCTTCCTGACTATGGCTGCTATGTCAGGATGTAGAGTGCCACCTTGAACAGCCTCACGGTTTCCAAGGAACACATCCATCTTGCTGCCTAGATGGGAGAACACTGGGATTACCTGGGCCAGACTGGCAGTGTTTGAGCTTAAATTTTCTGTGGCATCCCTGAATGGTTTAAGGACTGCCACTAGCTGGGCGATCACTGTCCAATCCTCCCTATTCAATGGAGAGGTAATCCCAATATTGTGCTCTGAGGCAAGATTATGGATTGCCCTCTGCTGCTCCAAAATCCTCTCGAGCATGTCTAACGTGGAGTTCCACCGTGTACTGACATCCTGACGTAGGCAGTGTACGGGAAGACCTGACCTCTCTTGCTCTTCCCTCAAAAGTTGGCTAGCCTTAACACTATGGTGAAAGTGCCCAGCGATCTTTCTGCAGCGGGACAGAACTACTGCTGCCACATTAGTTCCTTCTGACATTGCTGCCTTCACTACAAGATGGATGATGTGGGCTGCACAGCGCACACCAACAATATGACCATCTCGCAGCGCTTTCACCATATTGGCACCTCCGTCAGTTACCACAAAACCAACTTCAACATTGGTGCCCGCCTCTGCTCCCACCCAAAGGCTAAACATTTTCCTCATCGCATGCAGAATGTTTTGGGAAGTGTGCTTTTCATCCATCACTTCTGCATGGAGATGGAAAGATCGGTAGCCTGCTGCAGCAGCTTCCTTAGACACACCGGGCTGCCACCAGTGTGCTGTCAAAGAAAGAAAGGCATGCTGGCCACTAGGTGCACTCCACAAATCTGTAGTGAAATGAACAGACTGACCAGCAGCCTTGGAAAGCTCCTCTTTCACTGCTGCAACACAGGACCGATACAATGAGGGGACAATGTTCCTGCTGAAAGTGGAACGTGACGGAACTGTATATTGTGGAGCCACAGTCGCCATCAATTGTTTGAAAGGCTCCCCTTCGATCATAGAGAAGGATGCCCCTCCAACAGCAATGAACTGACCAATCAGTCGCGTTACTTTATTGGCCTGCTGTTTGGGCATTGACCTTTTGGATTGGAATGCCACAAATTGTTCCAGGGTGGGCTGGACATTCAGTGCTCCAACCTGCCTTGGTCTCTGGCTGCCAGCACTAGTTGCTGCTGCTGCTGCTGCTGCTATTGGCTCAGAAGAAGAAGCTGTTGGGGTTTTTCCACGGCCACCAGCTATGCTGCCTGCACTAAGTTTTCCCTCTGCATCTTTCCCCAATAGCACAGCGTTGTGTTGAGTGCTGAGGTGATGCTTCATGCTAGCACTGGTAAAATGGCCAGACACTTTCCCTCTGCTTATTAGCTTCCCACAATGTTTGCACTTTCCATAGCGCCCTTCTTCAACATTTTCAAAGTGCTCCCAAATTGGGGCGCGCATAGCCTTGGAGTGTGCCTTGGGTGCTGCTCCTACTGCTCGGGGTGGATGAACAGAGGCAGAACTAGTGGTGGTGGGACTGGTGGTAACAGTACTGGCCATAGTGGGACTGCTAATTGCTTTAGATTTGCTAGGTTTTGCTGCTGCTGCTGGTGGTGGTGGTGGTGGTGATGATCGTAGCGGAGAAGGTGGAGGCTCAGGGGAAAATTGTGCACTAGTCATTTGGACACTGCTCCCTGAGGAATCTGATTCCTGACCACTCATCTCCTCTACTTCCTCTGGCTCATAGTCTAGCTCTTCATTAGCCAGATCGAATGGAATTCCTGCTAGGCTGGAGCTAAGACTGATATCGTCGTGAGACTCGTGACTAGTAGTAGTGCGAGCAGGAAGAATAGACTCTGCACTTGGCCTCTCAGTCTCAGGCTCCTCTGCTACCTCGCTAGGTGGAGTTCCACTATGTGTAGCCCTCTCTCTAACTGTCTTTACAAAAATTTTGTAAGGACTTGGTGGCTTGCTAGAGGTACTAGGAGGACATGGCGTGGCGGTACCAGTGGGAACAGTAGGCGCAGCACTAGTGGTGGTAGAGGCGGTAGAGGTGGGGGTGGTGGTGGTTTTCCCTACAAAGGAATGAGATCGCTTTGGTTTGGGACCCCTCTGAGTCTTGCTGCTAATTTGGCTCTGCTTGGTACCTTGCATGCTGCTGGTGGATGGGGAAGATGCTGCTTGGGGCAAAAGGCACTTCTTTTTAGTCACTGGGCTGGTACTACCCTTTAACTTTGAACGTGCTTCTGGTGCTTTAGGCTTTCCGTAAAAAACCATAGAGCTTGTGGGCCTAGCCGCACTACTACTGCCTGCTTTTGGTGCCTTTCCTTTACTTGATGATCCTTCAAGCAATGCTTCCCCAAATGATAAGCGAGAGCTTGGCCTACTTGGCCGACTAGACTGACGCAAAGGCTGCATCTTAGAACTGGTGGTGGTGCTGGTGGTGGTGCTGGTGGTGGCGGTGGTAGATGGAGCTTGTCCCTCCTTAGTCCCAAAAGGAGGATCCATTTCAAATTTTGTGTTGTGTGTGTAGTGTAGTGTAGTGTTTAAAAAACTATAAAAAAAAATAAAAAAATTAAAAAAAAGGAAAAACGAATTAAAGACAAAAAATTAGAGGAAGTTCTCTTCAGTGCTACTGCTTAAAAAGTAAAACTATGCACTACTGCACTGTGCTGTGTGCAATCTGCCAAAGTGCTAAAGTTATTTAAATTATTAACTCAAGATTAACTATTTAATAACTAGCAGTATTTTATTTTTAATTTGAATTTACACGGGCCTAAGAGCTTAGCCTACTACTATGCTAGCCTAAAGCTATATTTCCTTACTATAAGTCTACCTCTAGGCAGACGCTCTCAAACCCACTAAGCTAAAGTGAGGTTAAATCAGATTCAGTATATGATTTATTAATTAATATTAAGTTATATAATATTAATAATTTACTTATATATTATGTATTATAGATAGAAGAATATAGATTATGAATTAGAATTTATATTGTTATATATTATTTATAATATATTATAGATTAAGATTAAAGAAGATTAGAATTATTTTAGTACTACAGCTAGTAGCTTGAAGCTTTGCTTAGTACAGCTCGTCACAGTCAATTTTTCTTGAAAAGAATTAGAAATAAAATAAAATGTCACAGCAAAACAGTTAGCTTCACTGCTGGCTGCACTCACTAGCCCAACAAGTTCACTTCACTGATGGACTGAGGTGAGCAAAACACTAAGGGTACTTTTAATAAAATTGAAATAAAATGTAAAATAAATGAGAAAATCTTTGCAAAACAGTTAACGTCACTGCTTGCTGATCAAAAAAAAACACAGCACTTATGCGGCTGCACTCACTAGCCCAACAAGTTCACTTCACTGATGGACTGAGGTGAGCAAAACAAATGAAATAAAATGAAAGATTAATTAAGAAAAATTGACTTGGTCTCTTGCTGTTGCTAAAACAAAGCACAAACTATAGAGCTGCAGCACCAGTACTAATAAGATTAGCTGAACTATACGCTAGTAGTAATTATTTAATATTATTACTTTTATTTATAGCTAATTTAATTAACTATTAAGACAAGAAAGAATTATAGAATTATTGATATTACTGATTTTAGATTAGACACTAGTAGATGTCTTGAATGTCTACAGTACACTCTACACTAGTATACTATTACTAACTATAACTGACAAATATATATATAATTTTATAATGAATTCAATTATTAATTATATTAATTAATATTACTGATTTTAAATTAGACACTAGTAGATGAATGTCTACAGTACACTCTACACTAGTATACTATAGAATATATATATATATATATATATATATATATATATATATATATGACTGACAAATATATATATATATATATATAATAATGAACTATTAAATTATAGATTCTATTAAATTATTATTTATAAATTCTATTTAATTTATTTAAGCAGGACAGGCAATAGACACTAGTGCCAGCCCAGGGCAAGGGCACCCCAGTGCCACTGAGGCACTGGGTGCACTGTCAACTCAACAGCACTTACACTACAGTTGATGACAAATTAAATAAAAAAAATTAAATTAATCAAATTATTATTATTAATTATATTAAGTAGCACTGAAGTGAGGATGAAGTACACTGTGAGAAATGGCAGGCTAAGGCTTACCATTCTCACACAGAACAGAACAATCTCTCTCTGTAACGCTCGGATGCAGCACAGCAGTGTTGCCAAAGCAGTCACAGCGAAAAATGAATGGATCTCTCAGGCAAGCTCTGGTCTTATAAAGGCGCCTTCAGAATTCAAAAAACAGCAGCACAGGCATTGGACGAGACCCTTAGCGTGACGTCACAAGAGTGAGCTGATTGGACAGACGAGATCAGCTCACTCCTGTTTGAAATTTTGGCGGCTGCGCGGCAAAAACGAAGACGATCACGAAGAATCTTCGATTCTTCGTGGTTGTGAGTCTTCGTCTTCTCCTACGTTTTGCCGGCACTGTATTCTCTTCGGCGTGTCTTCGGAACGAACAAAAAAACGGCCTCTTCGTGCTCGTTTTCATGTTCGCCCGAAGACGAATGCGCAAGTCTACTAGGAACATATGTTACCAATTATGTGACATAGCTTAGAGGGTCTTCTGTGGAATGCTAGTGTATCCTATGACTGCTCCAATAGGATTCCTTAATGTATACCCTAACCAAATGTAAAGGGGTATAAATATGCATGGTTACAAAGGCAATGTCTCTTTCTACGCTCTTTCACCTTCATCTCACCAAGAATACTGAGCCTACAGTAGCTGTTACCACCATTTCCAGCAACCAGTACTGTATGTATATTGATACTTTGTTATAGAATAAACCTGCTTTATAAGACATAGAAGCTGTGGTCTTGATTGCTGTTTGGTCACTGGAGAAGTTTAGATATTCAAGACAAAGAATATTCTAACACTCAGTGAAATAAGTATTTGACCCCTTTGCAAAACATTACTTAGTACTTGGTGGCACAACCCTTGTTGGCAATCACAGAGGTCAGACGTTTCTTGTAGTTGGACACCAGGTTTGCACACATCTCAGGAGGGATTTTGTCCCACTCCTCTTTGCAGATCCTCTCCAAGTCATTAAGGTTTCGAGGCTGACGTTTGGCAACTCGAACCTTCAGCTCCCTCCACAGAATTTCTATGGGATTAAGGTCTAGGCCACTCCAGGACCTTAATGTGCTTCTTCTTGAGCCACTCCTTTGTTCCCTTGGCCGTGTGTTTTGGGTCATTGTCATGCTGGAATTCCCATCCACCACCCTTTTTCAACATCCTGCCTGAGGGAAGGAGGTTCTCACCCAAGATTTGATGGTACATGGCCCCATCCATCGTGCTCTTGATGCGGTGAAGTTGTCCTGTCCCATTAGCAGAAAAACACCCCCAAAGCATAATGTTTCCACCTCCATGTTTGACAGTGGGGATGGTGTTCTTGGGGTCATAGGCAGCATTTCCTCCTCCTCCAAACATGACGAGTTGAGTTGATGCCAAATAGCTCGGTTTTGGTCTCATCTGACCACAAGACTTTCCCCCAGTTCTCCTCTGAATCACTCAGATGTTCATTGGCCAACCTGTACATGTGCTTTCTTGAGCAGAAACGAGGACCAGAAAAAAATCTGAAAATTTAAATAACGATTTTTCCTCAGTATATATTAAGGAGGAACCTATGGCAATATTAATGCAAATGACTACTGCAAAACATTTCCAGACACATTGTGATTGGATGACTCAGGACAAGGTGCTGCAGCAACTAAAGAAAGTTAAACAAACAAAGCTCCGGGGCCTGACGGTTTTCACCCACGAGCACTTAAGGAGCTGAGCCTGGAAATAAGTGAACCTCTGTTTCTAATCTTCCGGGATTCTTTTCTTTCAGGAATCGTACCAGAGAATTGGAGGAAGGCAGATGTGGCTCCTATATTCAAAAAGGGTTCAAACTCTTTGCCTGCAAATTATAGACATGTGAGCTTAATTTCCGTGGCTGGGAAAGTATTTGAAGGGCTATTAATGTATAATATTCAGGAATTCATTGGGAAGAACAGTGTTAGCAAAAATCCGCCTGATTTTATGAAACACAGGTCATGTCAAATTAATTTAATTGCATTCTATGAAGTAAGTAGGAGTATAGATCAGGGTGTTGCAGTGGATGTAATCTACTTGGATTTTGCCAAGGTGTTTGACACTGTTCTGCACAATAGGTAGTATTCAAACTGAAAGAAATTGGTCTAGATGAAAATTCTTGTTCTTGGGTTGAACATTGGCTTAGTGATACAGAGAGTTGTCATAAATGGTAAATGTTCAAGCTGGACAAAAGTGGTAAGTGGTGTTCCTCAGGGTTCTGTCCTGGGACCAATTTTATTCAACATTTTTATAAATGACCTTGCAATAGGCATTGAAAGTCATGTTTCCGTGTTTGCAGATGACCCTAAACTCTGTAAAGTAATACAATGTGAGCAGGATATTACCTTGCTGCCGAGGGATTTAGATAGACTGGGGGGCTGAGGTGAACAATTGGCAGATGAAATTTAATTTGGTGTGATCCTGCACCCACACAGGGTACCAAGTCCTTGCAAACAGCACAGTCCTCTAGGGTATTAAAGCCACAGTATATTTGTAATCCACGTATGCAGATATTAATTATACAGAACACAAATTCCCTATAAACCAAAGTCTAGCTCGTTTGAGCACTTACTAACATAGAAGTCCCTCACTAATCAGGGTCTAAACTAAACAGAACGTAATCTCACCAACCTTTTGATGGTCTTTTTTGTACATAGCAAGCCCTGCTGCTTCCAAACAAAACTCCATCTCTCCCTCTGTCCAACAGGTAAGGCTTTATTGCAGTAAGTGCAGCTAATTACTTGCAGCTGACCAGTGCATTGGAGTCAGCCTAAACTCCTGGCCTGGATCCTGTGTCAGTCCAGGTGTATGTAAACTGTGGGGTGGAGCACCAGCCCGTCCTACTCTCTGTATGCTCCACCCCAGGGGCCCATATAGAAATGTATTATAATCTGGCGCAACACATACTCCCACTGGGGCTATATATCATAAAAACGCCTGCAAAATCAAGGGGGAATGTATATACCTTCAGCAACAACACCCTGCACCTTATTACAGTAGAAAAATGCAAAGTTATGCGCTTCGGGGTAAGGAATGCACAAGCAACTTACACCCTAAATGGTAGTGAATTAGGGATAACAATAAATTAGAAGGATTTGGGAGTTGTTATAGACAACAAACTAGGAAACAATGTGCAATGTCAGTCAGCAGTTGCTAAGGCCAGTAAGGTATTGTCATGTATAAAAAGGGGCATCAATTCACGGGATAAAAATATAATTTTACCCCTTTATAAATCAGTGGTAAGACCACACCATATGCTGTGCAATTTTGGGCACCTATTCTAAAGAAGGATATTATAGCACTGGAAAAAGTGCAGAGGTGGGCTACAAAGTTAAGAAATGGAACACTTTAGTTATGAAGAAAGGATAATTAATTTAAATATGTTTAGTTTAGAAACACGGCGCCTCATATGATATGATAGCATTATATAAACTATGCATAGGACACGTGGTCACACATTTAGACTGGAAGAAAGGAGATTTAGTCTAAGGCAAAGGAAAGGGTTTTTTTACAGTTAGGACAATAAGGATGTGGAATTCTCTGCCTGCAAAGGTAGTTTTATCTTACAGCCGAACGTTGGACGCCCCTGCTATACACTGTTCAGGAGGGACAGAGGAATTGGGAAAGGGGGAGGTGTGTGCTTTTAATATTAAGCCGGAGTTAACGCCTCTTATTTCAATGTGAAAGCATTGTGGGTCGAAATATCCACTAGAAATAAAAGGGGTAATTTATTAATTTGAGGAGTTTGCTACAAGAGGCACCTTCTAGAAAGAGGCCCCCTGGACCAATAGGGAAGGGGGTCATGACTGCTGGCTCATGCCCAGGGCATAAGTCAGGGTCCTTGTCATTGGTGGGTAGCTGCAACATTGTTGCAGCTATTAGGGTTATATTGGGGACAAGAGGTGAATCTTACCTCTTTCTCCTTTGTCACCAGCTACCTTGCAGACGTTCCTGTCAGCACTGCAGCGTCTCTGAAAGGAAGAAATCACGTTCAATGGAGATAGGCCAGATGCTGGAGTTGCTGCGAGCTTATGCTGCAGCTAATGGCAGATCATCTCTGCAGGACCTGCTTCAGCAAGCACAGAGTGGAGCAGAACACCCACCTGCTGCTGACCATCTTGCGACCAGATCCAGAGGGAAGACGACAAGGCGTTCCAGGCCTCCTGCTCGGCTCTGCCCCAGTCCGGTTTGCTGTCGTCGAGGTGCTCGCACGAGGGAACCAGTCCCGGTTGTTCCGGCTGAAGAAGCTCCATCCTCATCTTCCGCGTTGCCTGGCAGCTCCTTGCCACCAACTCCTGATGGGCCGCACAGTCCTTCGTCTCCGGTGCAGGCCCGGCCTTCCACGCGGCGAGGCCGCACTCCACGTGACCCGCAGAGTGAAAGGGGGCGTTCACGCAGCCCTCGTCCGTCGCTCTCCATGACCCGGTCCAGAACAGCGGCGAGTGCGCATGCGCGTCACTCGCGGCGCGATGGCATGCATCAGAGCTCATCTGCAGGACGGCAGACGGAGCCACTGCACTCTTCAGTGGCCGAGGATCATCCTGAGCATCCGTTGAAGAGGCGGATGGCTTCTTCTTCGCCTCATCAGCGGCGCTGTGCCACCAGAGTGGCTAGGAGGAGAAGCAACACAGCAGCAGCAGCAACCCTTCAGGAGCATGCAGTTGATTTACACATCCAGGATGAGGCGCCGCTGACCACATCTGGCATTCAGCACTTTCTGGGTCCATCAGGCTCAAGTCCTGCAGGTGAGTTTGGTGCAAAGAGAACGGACGGCTGAGAGTAGTGGGGGTGAGTTGGTGCAAATGCTTAAGACGGTGGTTGACCGGCTTACTTCCATTCCCTCTCCCCCTGTGGGTCAGATAAATCCACCCCTGGTTGGAGTCAATACTCCACACTTTTCTGCGCCAACGACTACTTGTGAATTGTCCCCCTTAGGCATTCATGTACCAGTGGAGGTTAAGAATAAAATCTGGAATGGAGAGTTTGTGGATGTTTTGAGTTTAGTTCCCCCTGATAGAGAGTCGGTGGACAGGCCATGAAAACCTGATAGTTTAAATGACAAGGATAAAACTAAGCAGCTTCCACGGACTTTCGGTAACTGGTTGCACGGTTTTTCTGTTTTTGCGGCTATTTTGTGTGAGAAGTTCCCTGACCATAGCCCAGCTTTGTTTGCTTATCTTGATTTAATCTGGGGAGTTTATAAAGTGTATGGAGGCCAATGCTGGTTCATGTATGACCAGCAGTTTCGTCAGAAGATGGCGGCGTGGCCGGGTCTCCGATTTGATATGCAGGATGGCAATCTCTGGTTGTTGCTCATGACGCCTGCTCGTTCAGGGGCGGCCGCCTCCACGAAAAGAGGACTTTGTTGGTTGTATAATGAAAGCCACTGCAGGTGGTATAACGCATGCAGGTTCCGGCACGAGTGCTCTCATTATGGGGGATCCCACCCAGCACTCCGCTGTTTTAAAAAGGCAAGACCTGCCAATCCAAAGCACGGTCGGGAGGATTCCGGTAAGGGCGAGGACGCCGGTGAGTGTCTAAAAGATGCGCCCGTGGCTTGATCTGTACAATAAGAGACATGATGCTTTGTTGCTTGAGGACAGTTTTACAAGAGGTTTTTGGGTGCCGTTTATCCCTTCTGATTCTCCATCTAGTTCTGCCAATTTAAAATATGTGGCCTCCCAGGAAGCGGTAGTTGCAGAAAAAATTCGGAAAGAAGTTGAGGCAGGTAGGATAGCAGGCCCCTTCTCTTCTCCCCCCTTTCACAAGCTCAGGGTTTCCCCTCTTGGGCTCGTTCCTAAGAAGGACCCTGGTTAATTTTGTCTAATCCATCATCTCTCATACCCTCCAGGTGTTTTGGATGCTTTCTCAATAAAGCTTTTCTTCAATTGTTGAACTGTTCCAAATTATTTGAACACAAATGTACGTGCACGGAGAGAGAAATAAGAGAAATAAGACACACGACACACACTGGGTCAGGTCCAAAATCACTCTGCTTTATTATGTTTATGTTATAGGTCATATAGTGCCCGGAAAGAGGGGCGTCAGATTACGTAAATCTCATTAATTGGTTAATTCTGAAACTATGCGAAAAGAGGCAGAAAGTGTAAGTCGTTTGGCAGCCAGGTGCATAGAAGATCATTTTAGCATCATTTAGGTCAACCGTATAATTGAGGAAGTTGATATATGTCAAACTGAAAGCAATGCTACTTGTGTCTCCCGCATCTCTGCGTGAGGTGTGACCCTTTATATTGGTCGAAGCCAGCATATATTCATCTGAGCAATAAGCGTTTCTTGCTGATATATTCTGATTCCATAACACAAGTACATCAGTTAACGACAGGATTGACAAGGATGTAAGTCGTGTTCATTACACATCTTTTGACAGGGCGATAGAGTTAGTCAGGGCAGCAGGTCCGGGTTGTTTGTTGGCTAAATCGGACATTGAGTCGTCATTCCGGCTCCTGCCTATTCATCCGGACTGCTTCCATTTATTGGGTATTTTCTTTCAGGGGCTCTATCTCCTGCTACTACTTTGAGGTTTTCGCTACATTCTTAGAATGGGTTGTTTCCCGTAGGTCCGGTTTTAACTCATTACTTCACTACCTGGACGATTTTTTATTTGTAGGTTCTGCTGGGAGTTTTGAGTGTCTCCATTTGTTACAGTTTTTTCGTGTAATAGCTCAGGATTTTGGTATACCTCTAGCTGAGGACAAGACGGAGGGCCCTTGCACGGTTTTGTCGTTTTTAGGCATTGAAATAGACACTGTGGCAATGGTTTTCCGTCTTCCTGAGGCAAAGCTTACTGCCCTGTTGCAGCTACTGGAAAGGTTTTCAAGGGTTAAAAAAGTTCAGTTAAAGCAGGTTCAATCTCTTTTGGGTAATTTGGTGTTTGCCTGTCGTGTTATGCCCATGTGTCGGGCTTTTTGTCGCCGATTATCTCTGAGTTTAGTGGGAGTTAGGAAACCCATGCATTTTGTCTGGATTACCAAATCAATAAAGGCGAACCTTTTTGGAGCAGTATAATGGTCACACTTGCTGGCAGCAGGGAGTGTTACAATTCTGAGCTGGAATTGTATACTGATGCATCCGGTGCTATTGGCTTTGGTGCTTATTGTCAAGGTCAGTGGTGTGCACATGCGTGGCCTAAGTCATGGAGTGGGTCCTCTTTGCTACGCAACCTGACTTTGTTGGAGTTATTTTCGATCGTTGTCGCTGTTGAACTGTGGGGTCCAGATCTTGCTAACCGGCGTATTGTATTTCACACTGACAACATGAGTGTTTTTCATGTGGTTAACCGTTCTACATCTAGCTCCCCACCAATGTTGTCCTTGCTGAGGCATCTCATTCTTCGTTGTTTGCAGTTTAATCTATGGGTTAAGGCTAAACATATTTCTGGTGTGTCTAATGTGATCGCAGATGCCTTTTCTCGTTTACAGTTCACGCTATTCCGGGAGGCGGCTCCAGGGGCAGCGCCGGACGGTCTTCCCTGCCCTCCTCACTTATGGACCCTGGTTTCTCAGGACTCTTCATGCTGATTGGTCAGGTGCTGGCGCCTCAGTCAGTAAAAGCGTACAGCAGGGTGTAGAGATCTTGGTGGTCCTTGGCAGAACAGTCTGCAGTTTTTCGGACGGATGACGGTAGGAGATGGGCCGTTTTGTCTTATTTGGATGAGTTACAGCTTTCCGGCTTATCTGGTGTTTCAGCAGAGAGGGATTTGTCCGCTTTGTCGTTTCTGTTCCAGGCCTTGGGTTGGCACGATGTCACCAAGGAGTTTTTAATTCGTTAGATTATTAAAGGCTAGAAAAAGTCTCGTCGGCCTGATCGCCGGCAGCCGGTCTCCTTGTTATTACGGTTCATTCTTGTCCAGGTACCCGTGGTTTGTTTCTCCAGCTATGAGGTTTCTTTGTTTCAGGCCGCCTTTTCATTACCCTTCTTTGGTGCCTTTCGCGTTGGCGAGCTTATTTCACCTAGTAAGACTGTTCCTGGTAGTGTTCAGTTATCTGATGTCTCATTTCGTGTCGGTCAGGCTTTTATTCGGATTACGCGATCCAAGACGGATCAGCTAGGTCGCGGTAGTTTAGTATCCCTCAGACCTATGGTTGGCGATTTCTGTCCGTTCTCTTTACTTGAGGCCTTTCTACGTATCCGTGTTCCAGTTAGTGGCCCCCTACTCATTAATTCTGACGGTTCCCCTCTTAAGAGATATCAATTTAATTCTGTGTTTAAGCGTTGCTTGTCTCTGTCCACGGTTGATGTTTCCGGATTTTCTTCCCATTCCTTTCGCATTGGGGCGGCGACTGAAGCATATTGTTCTGGTTTGTCTTCTGATGTTATGCGCAAATTGTGCAGGTGGCGGGGGTTTCGGGGTCTTCGCTGAGATCAGCTGCTTCGTGAGTTACATTTGTTGCGCAGATTGGTGCCGTCTAATGTCATCTTGGTGATTCATGCCGGTGGTAACCACCTGGGTCGGGTTAGAACAATTGAGTTGATTCATAGAATTAAGAATGATTTGGCCAGGTGTTTTGGCATGTTTTCTGGCGTTTCCTTGGTCTGGTCTGAAATTGTTCCTCGGCCTGTTTGGAGTCTCCAGGCCAATGGTAAGGCCTTGGAAAGGTGTCGCAGGAAGGTCAATTATTCGATGTCCAAGTTCGTTCGCAGAATTGGTGGTGTTACGGTTAGACACAAGGATTTGGAGGGCAATAATTCGGATCTCATGCGTTCTGATGGGGTTCATCTTAATCCTATAGGGTTGGACATCTTTAATATGGGCCTTCAGTCCGGCATTGAGGAATTACTGGCGGCGGGGGGGGGGGGAGCGAACCGGGCCAGAGTAGACTCTGGTCCCAGGTCGCGTTGGCGGTCTGGGTCCTCTGGCCAGCACGGATTTAAAATAAGCATGGTATGTTTGCCCATAATGGGCTTGGGGAGGCGTGTCCCGTGGGCGGCTTATGGCACCTACGGGGCTAGGACTCTTGGTTCATGTAGTAATTATCTGCCTGTTGGGTTTAGTGCTTAACAGCTGGCAGGTCGTTTTAGGGTTGGTTGTGTGTTTTACCGCTGGCCTGAGGAATGTTTATACAAATGTTAATAAATCTGTGGCCAAAAGCCCTTTCCCACTAATGGTGTCTGTGTCTTTATTTGGGGGGATATGTGCGGTTTAAGCTTGGTGTTGAGTTACTTGACTATGGGCTATGGGTTTAAGCAGTCAAGGGGGCTTATTTGGATCTTCTATTACAATGTGGAGCTGTTTTCAAATATTCAAGTATGGGAGCAATTGGGAAGTAGTGATCATAATATGGCACAGTTTGAAATTAATAGTAAAAAGCAAACCGTTGTTACCAAGACACTTAACTTTAAAAAAGCAAATTTTAACAATTTAAGGACATGCTTGCAGAGAATTAATTGGGGTGACCTTTTTGTCCAAAGAGATAGAGAAGACAAGTGGAGTATATTTAAACTCACACTTCAAAAGTATATTTCAAAATATGTACCATTAGGAAGTAAATCCACAAGCAATAAACTAAAACCAATGTGCATGAATAAAAGTGTTAGGTAATGTGAAAAAAATTGGCATTTAAAGTCAGAGGGCTCAGTGGCATCATATGTAAAGATGCCAACAGAGCTTGCAAAAGGGCTATTAGACTAGCTAAATTTAACAATGAAAAGATGATAGCCAAGGAGAGCAAAACAAATCCAAAAAGATTTTTTAAGTACATTAATGCCACACTATTTAGGTGTTCTGATAAGGCAGAAATACTAAATGCCTTTTTTCCATCCGTATATAACAAGGAAGTGCCGCTACCTGCTGATTGGCAGTTCAGCACTACAGAAACCTTAACTCAATCATGGGAATGGCTGACTCAAGATAAAGTTTTTAAACAATTAAGTAAACTTAAAGAAGACAAAACTCCGGGGCCAAATGGGATACACCCAGTGGTGGGATTCGATTTTTTTAGTAACTACTTCCGAGATTTCATACTAGAAAATAAAAACATCACACACACTCAGGCAGTCTCTCTCACACACACTCAGGCAGTCTCTCTCACACACACACTCAGGCAGTCTCTCTCTCGCACACACAGACTCAGGCAGTCTCTCGCACACACACACACACACACACACACAGACTCAGGCAGTCTCTCTCACACACACACAGACTCAGGCAGTCTCTCACACACACACACACACAAAGACTCAGGCAGTCTCTCTCACACACACACACACACACACACACTCAGGCAGTCTCTCTCACACACACACACACACACAGATTCAGGCAGTCTCTCTCTCTCTCACACACACACACACAGACTCAGGCAGTCTCTTTCACACACACACACAGACTCAGGCAGTCTCTCTCTCACACATACACACAGAGAATGAGCCAATCTCTCTCACACAAAGAGACTCGGACAGTCATACATTAATAAGTAAAATCTACTGTAAAAAATTGTCACAAACCGGGTCCATAAAGACGACTGTAAAGGCCCAGAGCACCCAAAAATGTAGTTTAGGAGGAGTTGGACAGGGCCTGATACAGGGCAACTGCACTCTCCCAGGTGGGCATCTAGGGTTAGAGCATAGCAGCTGATGTTGTCCAGAACAGAGCAGAACGAAACTTGGCTGGATGTGGAAATCCGAACAAAACTTGGATCTGACAAAACAAACACAACTTGGAGATATCTTGCAGGCACCCTGGAGCAGGCATGACACATAGCACTGGAATCATGTGCAGGATGCACCTCCCCCGGGTTAGCCCCCCCATATTAAGAATTTTTACAAAAGATCATTGCATTTGTTAGATCTTTGTTAGATCAGGTTTGATCAACAGTTTTTTTCGTTAGATCTACTCTAAAATAGGCAATATTAACAATCTTTTTCAGGGGGGGCTAACCCGTAGCCAGCCCCCCCTCAACAAAAATTTCAACAAAATGTTACTGATTATAGTAGCTCTGCATTAGATCAGGTTTGATCAGACAAAATTTTTGTTAGATCTAGTCTAATTAATGAGATATTGCATATTTAATAACTGAAATGTGGAAATTTTTTAATGGATTTGGGAAAATATTCGTTAGATCCGGTTAGATCAACTGTTTTTTTTCGTTAGATCTATCACGCAGGAGGCGGTATTCACAATCCTATTTTGTGTGCGGGGGATGGGTATACATACGAGTTGGCCCCCCCTCAACTGAAATTTTGATTTTTTTTTTATGGATTTTGGTAGATATTCGTTAGATCCGGTTAGATCAACTGTTTTTTTCGTTAGATCTACCATGCAGGAGGCGGTATTCACAATCCTATTTTGTGTGCTGTGGGTGGGTATACATATGGGCTGGCCCCCCCTCAACTGAAATTTGGAAAAAAGCATGCCCCCGGTTACTTCAACTTACCTGACCAAAGACACCGATGTTGGATTCCTGCTGTCAAACATCTGTGTGATGCAGACAACCCCGACGCTGCTGCCGGTGGTTCCACCCACCCTCCTCACTGAACGGGGCTGGCACCGCCCACAAAGGCCATTGAGCAGATCTGGTGCCGCCCACGAAAGTTATTGAGCGGCGCCGGCTGACTCACTTCTATTTCGAATCGACAAGGGTGGCATTTTAAGAACCCCATCCAAAATAGAATTGAGTCAGCTGGCCAGCGTGACTCAGTGACCTTCGTGGGCGGTGACAGCCCCGTTCAGTGAGGAGGGTAGATGGAGCCACCGGCAGACGTGGGGATGGAGGATCCATGTCCCCTGCAGCGCCGCGGGGGATCTGGATCCTAAACCCAATTATGGGCTGCACAACGACTTTAAGGGGGGGGGGGTGCGGCCTATAATAGGGTAATTAAGAAATGGTTTGCGCGAACCGGTAAGAACCGTCTGAATCACACCACTGGATACACCCAAGGACACTACGGGAAGTTAGTCAAGAAATAGCCAGACCACTGTTTTTGATTTTCAAAGAGTCTTTCCAGTTGGGAATTGTAGCAAGAGATGGCATACAGGAATATATTGTGAACAATGATATCATCAGTAGGAGTCAGCACGGTTTTGCAGACCAACTTAATTGCATTCTATGATGTTGTAAATGTGTAGATCAAGGTGTTGCTGTAGATGTTGTCTGTTTAGCAAAAGTATTTCCACACCCGTGGTTATTGTATAAACTAGGACAAATCGGACTTGGAGAAAATGCCTGTATTTGGATTAGAAATTGGCTTAGTGACAGGGTGCAAAGAGTTGTTGTTAATGGTAAATTCTCAAGATGGACAACTGTGGTAAGTGGGGTGCCTTAGGGTTCTGTCTTGGGTCCAGTTGTCTTTAACTGATTTATTAATGATCTTGATATTGGAAGTCACTTGTCGGTTTTCTGATGACACAAAATTAGGTAATTAGGTTATAAAGTCTGACCTGGATATAGGTTCTCTACAGAATGATTTGGATAAACTAGGGGAATGGGCAAATAAGTGGCAGATTAGATTCAATATAGATATGTGTAAGGTCATGCAATATAATTTCACCTCTTTATAAAGCAATGGTGAGGCCTCACCTTGAATATGCAGTGCAATTTTGGGCACCAGTTTTTAAAAAGGATGTTATAGAAGTGCGGAGGCGGGCTACAAAGTTAATTAAAGGAATGGAGAATTGTAGTTATGAAGAAAGACTAGAAAACAACTTGTTTTCACTTGAAAAAAGGCATCTAAGCAGGGCCGGCCCAAGGCAAAATGCCGCCTGGGGCGAATTTTAAAATGCCGCCCCCTCCCCATCTACCCTTCCTCTCCCTCCGTCCCTGCCGCCCCCCCCCTTCTTGTACTTACCTTTCAGCAGTCATGCGGCGAGTCTCCCTGTTCGGTCTCGGTGCCGGCTTGTAATGCTGAGCGCCGGAAATCTTCCGGCACTAAGCATTACAAGCCAGCACCGAGACCGAACAGGGAGACTCGCCGCAGAGGAGAGAGCGAGGGGCGCCGAGCGGGTACTGACAGCTTGCTAAGCGAAAACCACTCGGCGCCCCTTTCTCTCTCTTTCGCTTTAAAAAAAAAAAAAGGGGCTTGGGGCGGCGAAGTGCCGCCCCTTCAAGAGTGCCGCCTGGAGCGATTGCCCCACTCGGCTCCATTGTCGGGCCGGCCCTGCATCTAAGAGAGGATCTGATAATTTTTTACAAATATATACAAGGTCAGTATAAACAGCAATCTAGTGATCTATTGATCAAGGTTCATCAGTTGAGACTTGAGGAAAGGAGATTTTCAGCATCAGCATATTGTTCTTCACATTAAGAACAATAAGAATATGGAATTCTCTGCCGAAGGATGTTGTATTATCTAACTCTGTGGATATTTTAAGAAAGGGCTGGATGCTTTTCAGGTTAAGCATAACATAAAGAGCTACAACTGTTAAAAGGACAGTAGTATTAGCAAGTTGATCCAGGGAGTAATCTGATTGCCACTATGGAATCAAGAAAGATTATTTTTTCCCTATGTGGCACAATCGGCACTTGCCTCAAGTAGGGTTTTTGTTTTGCCTTCTTTTGGATCAACTTTAGAACTTTAGAAGTAGGTATGTGTGAAAAGTTGAACTTGATGTTTGCTTATAAGCATTATTGGTGTACTGACCGTTTTGTTATTCTTAATTAGCTATTAGATTGGTTTGCAGGAAGACAACACCATTTGGATTACAGCACCAGTTCCTTATTTTCTATTTATTATATATTATATTTATAATATAATATAATATAACGTATTTGCTCGGTTATAAGACAAGGTTTTTTCAGAGCAAGAGGTCTGTCAAGTGGGGGAAGTCTGGAGCATGGGAGACAAGCCTGGGGATTCATTAGTAAATCGAGGGCCATGTAGGGGGTATAAGGCATATCTGGGGGGACAGAGTGGTAAATAGGGGGCTATAAGGCATATCATGGAGGCAGAGTGGCAAATAGGGGGGTATAAGGCATATCTGGGGGGCAGTGACATATAGGGGGTATAAGGCATATCTGGGGGCAGAGTAGCAAGCAGTGGGGCAGATGAGCATAACTAGGGGGCAGGTTGGCAAATAAAAGGAAATAAAAACAAAAAATGCATATTTCTCAATCATAGTTTTTATTAAATATGAAAAAAGTTTACATGTGAATTAATATTTATTGCTAACATTTTTCCTATAGGGTAGTCTTATATTCAGGCTTTTTCTTTTTTTTTCTTAATTAATATTCAAATTTTGGGGCGTAGTTTTATAGTCAGGGTCGTCCTATAATCGAGCAAATACGGTAATACTTATATTCTCGAGTATTTCCTCATTGAATCACATTTATTCTTTCATTAAGCCGCTTCCTGTGTGATGCCAACCTGAAACATCTACAAAACAATTTATCTGTGCCTAAATCTTTCATATATACATTAAACTTGTGCATCTACATTTGTACGAATTGCAAATTTACCGATTGTGACAAATTTGACAATTCATATGAAGCCAAAGAAATTAAGACAAAACAAAAAAGCTCAGAATTTTTGCTAGACGTTTGCGGGCCCTTTTTCTCACACTCTCTCTCTCACGCTCTCTTTCTCGTTCACTCTCATGCTCTTTAAATGTTTCCCTACCTTCTCTGCTGGCCACTTCTGCTCTGTCGACCACTTCTGCCTCGGCATCTTTTTGTTCTCCATCTTCTCTCCTTCATCTTTTATCTTCTCTCTTTATCCACATCTCTGCGGACATAACTTGGTGCGAACTTCCACCGAATTGGCGGCACTTCCTAGGTCCTTTCCCCGATCCTCCAATTAGGAAGAGAACATCACTAAAAGCACTGCAATTTTGGCAGAAGTACACCTTAGAACAAAATGGCAGTCCTTCCTATGACATCCCCTTCCCCGTCCATCCGTGTCATGTTCTTGGGGATGTGGACGTAGATTGAAAATAAAAGAGAGAAGATAAAAGACAGAAGGTAGAACGGAGAAGATAAAGAATAAGAAGATACAGAGGTAGTCAGAAGTGAAAGTTCTCGGCAGAACAGGTATGAGAGATAGAAAGTGAAGAGAATGAGAGTGTGATAGAATGAGAATAATTTTGTTCCCGAATTAAAAATGACCCACAAATTTCGTCCAAACTGAATGGGTATTCGAATTTCATTGTTCGAAAATCAATGGACCAAAACCGAACTGAATTGTTTTTGGCCCTTTTGCACATGTCTAATTTACAGTACATTATATCCCTGCTGTAACGCATATTCAAACTCTTAATCCATTATACATAGACCATATCAAGCAATTGTATTTTCAGGGCTGTATAGGGGAAATGTTGCTCAACTAATCTTTTGTCAGTGAGTTTTGGAGATATCCTTAGCTGTGCTGGCAAAACAACTTTTTATGCGAGTTCATTATTTTTTGTGTGTTCAATCATTATGCAAATTGATTGTGATGTTGGACAGGATAGATTGCAGGGAGTTTAGCATAACCTCTCATAGTCAGATTCATCTGAATACAGTCTTAAAATAGGGAGTGAGGGGGGTGGTTGTTGGCGGTAATGAGGATTGTTGGGGGTGATGTCTATTTTATGAGTTTTCAATAGGTGTTAGACTAAAGTGACCATGCTCCCTGAATCTAGCAGTGCTCTAGACATTTTCCCATTTACATTCACATAACACCAATGAAAATAATCATTATTAGCAAAACCAACACATTGATAAAGTGAACATGGCCCTGGATTTTCCCCCATATTGCATTCCATACCTCCATCCTTAAGTGGGCACTCCTTGGCTGTATGACCAATCTCGTTACATTTAAAACATTTGCTAACATACTCATAGCCCCAGTTTGTTTTTTTCCCCAGATTTGTTATGTCTGAATGCGACTCTGACTCCCGGAATAGCGTCTCTGGTGTCTTGTGAATATACCTGCTGTTCGTACCAAGTTTCCCAGGATCTTGGGCCTTCTGATTGCAGGATTGCTCAGCTGAAACAGGACGTACAAGTTCTCCAGCAGCAGCTACATCCCTTGCCACCAATAATTGGTCTGCTGTCTGAGGGTCACTTTGACTAACCCACCTACACAGAGTGGGAGGCAAGCCCCGCAAAAAGCAGTTCATCACTAAGAGTTCCACAATGTGGCTAGCTGAGTGGACCTCAGACTGTAAACACTTCCTGGCAAGATGTATTAGGTCAAACATTTGGGATCTTGCACTTTTGTCAGAGGAATATGACCATGATTTCATCCTTCAATTTGTGGTAGTCACTGGCTTGTGCTGGCTCTAAGTTGTAGTAGGCCTTCTGGGGTTCTCCACTCAGGAACAGCGCCAATATACTTGCCCACTCGGCTGTCTGCCATCCTCCTCTCTCTGCTGTGCGTTCAAAAGCCACAGCCATCTTTTAAATCACAAGGAGTTTGTCAGAGGTATTTCAGAATCACTTGTCATCTAGGGTTATATAAAAGCCAATTTCAGATCTAGCTAAAATTGATTTTCTTCAAATAAGCTGCAAAACCAAAATACAATATAAACAAAATAAATCCTTGCTCCTCTGAGCACTAACTAAACACAGGGTTGGGGTGACTTCCCCTCCACCCAAAACACTCCAACCAAACAAAATAAATCCAGCAAGGTTTTTGTCCAGAAGCTTTCTTGTCCACTACTATACCAGCCTTTCTGTCACAGTATGTATTAGCATTTTGTGTTAGAGTGTGTGTATAAGTATATGGTGTAAAAGTATGTGTGTTTGTAACTTTATGATGCTAGAATGCTTGAATGGTGTGTCAATGTTTGAGCAGGATTGTGTGTGTGTTAGATGATGTGGACAGGGAAGTAGGTGCCTGGTGGGTGCCAAAGAAATGCAACACCTATGTGACACTAATCATAGGCAGTCTTTGGATTGTGCTTTTTATTTGTCAATCAGTGTAATTGTTATGTAAATATTTTTAGGGCTGCATAAAGATGTCAGCTAATAACCAATTGTCCATTTAGTAACTCCTGAATAGCACATCTTCTCTGCTAGTCTACTTGGGCATTATGGCTTTGTTCTTCAACTGTATGTATGGCATGACACTGCATGGTACTGCAAATATATGTCATTAAGCAATTTCTGGGTTTAATCATTAAACTGTGAGTTTGCAGTTGACATGTGATCTGTTGAAACATATTTACAATATAAATTGACTTTTAATATATTATTTTTTTTTTTTATAAATTCTCCGTTTATTAAAAGGTATGAAAGCAAAATACAGACATGTCAGCAGTAGCATACAGACATACAATAACAATGGTCTATGCACAGTCATTGGCATCAGGCCGATATCAAAAGAGAGGCAAGTACAAGTGCAGCTCAAGTATAAGTGTCACAGTACAGCGTATAACACGTGCCCCAGTACACATAAGAAGCGTGACTAGGTATCGTATCGGAAAAATACAATACAACATACGAGGAAGTCACCAGCGCCTACAAAGGTACATAGGCGGTGTGCAAACATGACAGTTGAGTAGCAGATAGGAGAATGAGCACATAACTCAAATACAAACTGAAACGGAGAAAACCATAAAAACAAAAATGGGAAGTTCCGTCCGGCGGAGAACCAGAAGACGAAGGAGCAGAACACATGTCCCAAAGAAGACTCATACAGAAGACTCGTAAGGTAAGCGTTACAAGGCAAGGCAAGGGAAGCGGTCCAAACCAAACTGTATATATGGAGATTATAAAACATAGCATGCGAGAGGCCAAAGGAAATAGAATACGTAACGTGAGGTTAGCAGAACCTAATCCAGAGAGCAACCCCCTAGCATGGCAGTAAAGGAAGAGGAGGCCAGAAAAGAATTCCACGGCAACCACTTCAACCCATGTTTATACGCCGAACCCCTCGAGGAGTGCACTAGTTCCTCCATTTGCTGAACGAAATTCACCCGACTCAACCACGCAGAAAGCGGGGGGGCCTTAGCCTGCTTCCAGAATCTAGGGATCACGGACTTCGCCGCATTAAGGAGATGGATAGAGAGGGAACGTTTATATGTTCCAATGGGGGAATCATTGATATGGAGAAGTACACTAGCGGGAGTAAAAGTGAAATCGGTAACTTCCACATGTTTTATAATCCGAATAATAACCTCCCAGAAGGGCCTCACCAAAGGACACTCCCACCACAAATGGAGGTAAGTCCCCTCAGGGGAGCCGCACCTCCAACAATCGGGTGGAACCTGCGGCAAAAAACGGTGGAGCACCGCTGGGACCCTAAACCAACGTGTCAGCAATTTATAGGCGGACTCCTGCACCCTACTGGAGGTAGAGCAACAATGGGTCAAAGCAATAGCCTTATCCCATTCAGCCGCCTCCATCGTCAAGCCCAGGTCGCCCTCCCAGAGACTTAAATAATATGGCTTAGTGGAGGTTTGAGTATCTATAAAGATTTTATACAGCCGGGACAGGAGATGAGAGGAGCTGGCGGGATCGTCACAGATGAGTTCGAAAGGCGTCAGAGGTCTGTCCATCGAGCAAAGCGGGGCGACAGAGGAAACAAAATGCTTAAGCTGGTGGTAGAGAAACTGAAGCCGAAAGGTCGGATGCGCGTCTCTCAGGAGGTCCGTAAGGGGAAGAAAGCGCCCCCCCCCCGCAATAGCCTAGAAACCCTAAGGACCCTGTCACCTGGTAAAAGAAACGGGCGGGTAACCGTACCAGTCATTGCAGCTGGGAAGGCTGGGTTAAAGGACAATGGTAGGAGAGGACTAGGAAAGGCAGTGAGATTGTATTGACGCTGCGCTCGTTTCAGAACCGTGAGGGTGGGTCCTATGGTGGGATGCGGACGCACAAGAGGGACCCAAAACTTCTCCGCCACCCAAGGCACGACCGAGATGGGAATATCAAAGAAAGAGGCCTCCAGCTGCACCCAGAGCGCAGGGGCACCATGCGTCCATTCCACCACCCTCCGCAAGTGCGAGGATACCCAGTACCCCTCTATATCCGGCAAGCCCATACCCCCCGCAGATTTAAATCTAGTCAAGTAGTGGTACGCCAATCTGGGTGATGTGTCGGACCAGATATACCTGGCGAAGGTCCTGCGACAAGACTTAAAAAAGGCCCTAGGAACAAAAATGGGAAGAGATTGGATCAAATACAATAAACGCGGCAGAATGTTCATTTTAAGGACCCCCATCTTACCGAACCACGAGATATGTTTATAGGACCATTTCCGCAAGTCCGCGGAGCATGAGGTCAAAAGAGGCAAAAAATTGTAAGTAAACAGGTCAGCGGGGTCCGCCGTGATATCAATCCCCAAATACTTAATGCGGTCGGCCGACCAGCGGAACGGATGGCTATGGGCTAGAAGGGAGCGAAGGGCGGGAGGGACGTTAATACCAAGAATTTCTGATTTCTGCAAATTAATTTTATAATTAGAAATGGAAGAAAAAACGTCAAGTTCGGAAGTGACCTGAGTAATGGAAATGCCAGGATCAGTGACAAAACACAACATATCATCGGCATAGATGGCCAGTTTGTGCTCCATCCCCCGTACTGTGACCCCCTTAATCAAGGAATTAAAACATATGGCATTGGCCAGTGGTTCTAACGTAAGAATAAACAGGAGTGGGGACAAAGGGCATCCCTGCCGCGTGCCATTGGAGAGCATGATCGTGTCCGACAGGGTCCCATTAACACGGACCCGTGCCGAAGAACGCGTGTACAGAGCCCTAATCTGTTGAATGAAGCCGGGACCAAGTCCCACAGCCTCAAGGAGTTTAAACAAAAACGGCCAAGACACTCTATCGAACGCTTTTTCAGCGTCCATAGAGATCAGCAATAGGGGAGTGTCCTGATGCCTAGCCAAAGTAATCAGATTTAGAACTTTAATGACATTGTCCCTAGCCTCCCGCCCAGGCACGAACCCTACCTGATCCTTGTGTATCAGTTTAGGAATAAACGGTTGCAGCCTCAAAGCAAGGACCTTCGCCAGGAGCTTCAAGTCGGTGTTAATGAGTGAGATTGGCCTGTAACTGCTACAGAGCTCAGGATCCTTCCCCGGCTTGGGAAGAACCGTGACGTGGGCAGTGTTAGACTGGAAATCCAAAGGAGTACCCCCGGCCATCGCACCGAAGAGAGAAATCAGACGTGGCCCGAGAATGGGCAAAAATTTCTGGTAATAAAGGGGAGTGAACCCATCCGGGCCAGGACACTTCCCCCTTGGCATGGACTTGAGTGCGCCAGACAGCTCCTCCAGCGTTATAGGAGCGTCCAAGTCAAGTTGCGCGTCCCGCGGGAGTTTACAACGAAAATGTTTCGCCAAGTAGGCTTCGGAAAGATCCGACGGGGATGAATGCGTGGCCCGATCGGGAGGAAAATTATAGAGAGTAGTGTAAAAATCATGGAAGCATTTTGCAATCTCACTAGTTTCATGGTGGAGGACGCCCCCGGAGTCTCGTACCTTAGGAATAAAGGTGGCGGTCCTCTGTGCCCGCAATGCCCGAGCTAGTAACTTCCCAGGCTTATCGCCCAATTCATAGAAAAGACTCCTGGTGGCCAAAAACTGCCTCTTTACTCTAGAGTCAAGAAGAACCGAGAGACGGCTCCTAAGAGAGGTCAGTTGAGCCAGGAGAGCCGGGTCCAAGGAGAACTTATGCCGGATTTCAAGGTCTGCAATTTGTCGTGCCACCGATACAATAGACAATTGGTCCGCCCTTTTGAGCTTAGCCCCCAACTGAATGAAATGACCCCTAATGACAGCCTTATGGGCCTCCCAAAGTGTCGGGATCGGAGTACCCTCCAAGTCATTTTCAGAAAAATAAAGTTTTAGATGATTGGAAAAGTCAGCCACGTGAGCGGGGTTATCCAGCAAATTCTCATTAAGACGCCAGCACCATTGCCTTTTAGGAGCGTGGGGTAATCGGAGAGCAAGGTGAATGGACGCATGGTCGCTAAGAGTCTGGGAGCCTATAGAGGTGGACCGCAGATAGGAGAGATGTTTATGGGAGATAAAAAGAGTGTCTATACGCGTATACCTGTCATGTAAAGAAGAATAAAACGTATAGTCTCGGGTGGTCGGGTGTTGGGATCTCCAGGAGTCCGCCAGCTGATTCACGAGTAACATACGCTTAACGCGCTTGATTTTCGAATAGGAGATGTGAGACCTGCCTACAGAGCAATCTAGACGTGGGTCCAGCACCATGTTGAGGTCGCCCCCAAAAATGGTGAGACCCTCCTGAGTATTTTCACCAAAAACGGGACCTGATCCCTGTTGGGGGCATAAACAGTGGCCAAAGTGACCCTATGTAAGCCAATATAACCCTTGAGAAATAAGGCCCTGCCCTCCTGCCCTCCTGTTCCCTCCAAATGTCGGTACATTGAAACAGAACAGATTTATGGAAGAGAATCGCAACCCCTTTAGTCTTGGAGGAGGGCGAACTTGCAAAATAAGCGGAGTGGAAATATTTATTTGTTAACGTGAATTGTTTAGAGGAGAGGAAATGTGTTTCCTGGAGGAACGCTATATGAGTATGAGAAGACTGTAAAGTATAAAGCAGTTTGGACCGCTGTTGAGGTTTATTAAGACCCCTAACATTTAGGGATGTAACCTTGAGTGAGTCTAGAGACATAGCACAATATCAGAAAGGCTAAAACAGGAAAATGTCATCATATAGAACATGTAGCATATGGTTCTCCACCGGGGAAGGAACGGGTAACATAATACAGATAAACGAAACCCAAAAAACATATTCCAACCTGGGCAAAAACTAAGCCCGATGCCTAAGCATCCAATTGTGAGCCAAAGGACCAGGAACATGGTCAGTAACCCAACCCATGCCCAGAGAAGGCAAGGAGGGCAGGCTCTGGTGGGGGTATGTGTGGGTGCAGAACAGAAAGAGGCAACAGAGCACTCAAAAGTAGCATAACACATAAAATGTAGTGTATGAGGAGCATGATGGTACCTGCAGCCTCTCCGGTAGGCACCAGAAGGTGCCACTGTGGCATTAAAGCAGTGTGAGCAGTAATGCCCCCTTAAAGGGGGTATAGACATGGGGAAGGGGGTGACATCCCAAGTATAATGTGTGTAGTGTAGTATGAGAACTGGACAAACCAGTGAGTATGAGTGCAAGTATGGGCAGGCGCATGTCCTAAATAGAGCCCACCTGGTGCCAGGGACCACAGATCCCAATGAGAGACACGTGGCCCTAAGGAGCCGAGGAGGCAAGCTAACAAAACCGGGACTCACGAGGAGAGGCGCATAGCCCCGAACTGGGTAAGCCAGAGGTGGCATATCATAAATGTGTGAGATAGTGTAGCGTGTGTACATAGCGCAACGTGTGTGTGAGGAGCATGTAAGACAGCACATGGGGGAAAGACACTCAAAGGAGGCAGATCTCCTGCAGCACCGGAGTGTCTCGGTATCATACTGCATGGCATAAATCAGACAACTAAATAAAAACGAGTCGGAAAAACAAAATACATAGCGCGCGGCAAAATAAACAGTAACGAGAGACCAAAAAAGAAAGGAAAGAGAGAGAAAAAAAATAAAATAAATAAAAAATAATAATAATAAAAAAATAAAATCAAAAAAACAACAAAACCCCCCCCCCCCAGACCGGGCAGAAGCCATGGGCATCGAGGTGGCAGTCGACGGCACAGAGGAAAGTACTCATACCGTCTAGTACATCAACCACCAGGATGTCATAAATCCACAGGTGCTAAAGATGTCCCAAGGGCGACGATGAGCGGACTCAGTGAAGACAAAAGGCGACAAAGTGCACCCCAAATCCAGAAGGTGAGTAGAAATTGCAGCAACTCCACGGGAAAGACGAGAAGGTATCCAGACGAGAATCACGGACGCGGTGTCTTTTGACGCTTGTGTCTCCTCGGCTTGGGAGACCATTCCAGCGAGGGGTCTCGCAGAGGCTGTGGCATTTCGAAGGAAGATTCCCAATCCGGGACATGGATTGTAGGGAGACCAAGGGCATCCAGGAACGCCGGCACGTCTGAGATCTGACGAACGATGTGAGTAGCAGAGTCCCGGCGAACAATAAGGGCAAATGGAAAGCCCCATTGGTACGGTATGGAAGCTTCCCGTAGAACCGTAGTCAGGGGTTTCAGGATCCTCCGATTTTGCAATGTGATAGGAGACAAGTCAGGAAACAAAGATATGTCAGAATCCTGCCATTTGAGGATCGTGCGAGAACGGCACTTGCGCATGATCTGATCCTTAAGAGGATAGTCGTGCAGACGACATATAACATCTCTCGGGGGACCCCCGGAGTCTCCTCTAGGACGCAAAGCTCTGTGAGCCCGATCAAGCTTTACCGGGGTATCCGGGGGCCGCTGAAGCAATTCATTAAATATATGCTGCAAAGCGGGAGCAATGTCTTCAGGCGCTACTGATTCTGGTAGGCCTCTAACCCGGATATTATTCCTCCGGCCCCTGTTATCTAGATCCTCCAGCCTCCGTGAGAGGAGTTTAATAGTTTCGGTTTGGGAGGAAAAGTGTTGCGAGAGGAGATCCACCGTGCCCATAATGCGTACATTATCCTCTTCCGTAGCCGCTACTCGTTCTCCCAACTGCCGAACATCCGAACGAATTTCAGACAGGGTCTCTCTCATACCTTGTGTAGCTTTTTCGATCAGTGGTATCATTTCGTCTTTCGTCGGCAGGAGCTTCAACACTTGACGAATAGCTGGATCCTCTGCAGGAGACAGTTCAGAAGCATTATCATCCACGCCGTCCTCGTGGGAGCTGGCGGGAGAAGGCGCCATCTTGGAGGCAGAATCGCCATACTCCGGGTCAGACAGACCCTGAAAATATTTCCTGACCGAGGTATGTGGCCCCTTTTCTTTCAGCGGTTGTGTTCTAGGGGTGCCAGGCAGTCGGTTGTGCTTCCCCATGGTAGAAAAAACGGAAAAGAATCGCACTGGTAGCGTAATATAACGGAGAGAAACTGCAGAGCTCAAAGCCTAGGCAGCCATTCCGTTGAGCAGCAAGCCACGCCCCCCCGACTTTTAATATATTATTTGACATGTAATTATAACATGTATAATATATTATACAAAAATGGGTATATCAATTTAGCATTACACCCTAGCAAGTCAATTAAAATGATTCATCACACCTGCAAACCATGAACTCAACTGACTTATGTAATTTTCACATGAAAAGCAAATAACTGGTTTCGTTAGGGTACATTCTTTTTAAAACTGCTACAGTGAAAGTTTCATAAGATTAAGTCTGCAGCTAACTACATTTTTACCTATTAACAGAAACATAAAATGGTAATAGAAAAGAAACTAAACTGACGGGACACCATTAATGGCGTCATTACCTTCCTTGAACATCACAAAGAAATGGCGGACAAAAGGGTTAAATTGGAAAAAAAAGTATTAAAATTGAGTCTCTTTTTAAAATCTGAATGAATAAAAGTAATAATTACATACCTTTCTGTCACCTCACGTACTCTATTACAGCATGTTCAATTATAAGGATTTGTCATGGAGAATGAAATACACTTTAAGTTAAATTGCTGCTCAGTTAACTATTTTAAACAGTGTAAATTACTTGTCAAGGAGTTTAAACGTTGACTATTTCATTATAATTAGCATATAATATTAATTTTGACCAAGCTCAAAAAATTAAATTTGATCCTGTGAAAGAGGATTGAGGGTAAACATATATCATGAGAAGATTAATGAAACTCTACAGGTAAGTAGGTAGCTGCCAATATATCCACACTGGCTGGGACAATGCCAATAGCCGCTTTTATATCCCTGCCTTGTTCATATGATTTACTGCATAGAGCAGGGGTGGGCAATTAATTTTCCCATGGGGCCACATGAGAAATTGGAATGGTTTTAGAGGGCCAGACCTCTACAAACTACAAACTCCGAAGCCTTGTCCATTTTGTTAACTTATGTGCTGTTTAATAAAGTTATTCAAGCCTACGTCATTGGTAGAGGTGCTTGAATAAGTAAGGCCTGAATAACTATTAGCACAGCACAGAAGTGAACAAAATGAACAAGGCTTCGGAGTGCATACCGTATTTTTCGCTCTATAAGACGCACCTGCTGATAAGACGCACCTAGATTTTAGAGGAGAAAAAAAAGGAAAAAATATTTTGAGCTAAAAAATGGGCTAAAAGACACAGTAAGACACACACAGACACAGTGAGACACACACAGACACAGTAAGACACACACAGACACAGTAAGACACACACAGACACAGTGAGACACACACAGACACAGTAAGACACACACAGACACAGTGAGACACACACAGACACAGTAAGACACACACAGACACAGTAAGACACACACAGACACAGTAAGACACACACAGACACAGTAAGACACACACAGACACAGTAAGACACACACACACACAAACACAGTAAGACACACACACACAGTAAGACCTCCCTCCCTAACCCCCTTCTCAGTATCTCCCCTCTAACTCCCTAACCCCCCCTTCTCAGTATCTCCCCTCTAACTCCCTAACCCCCCCTTCTCAGGATCTCCCCCCCCGCCCCGGTCACTTACCTTAAACTCCTGTGTTGGAAGCGTGAGGCGTTTGTCTCGGGTGCCGGCGCTTCACTGCTGATCGCCGGCGTCTGACGTCATATGCCGGCGCCCAGCGTAAAGCGCCGGCACCCGAGACAAACGCTTCCAACACAGGAGTTTAAGGTAAGTGACCGGGGCGGGGGGGGACACCGGACTCATTGGTGAGTCACCAGGACACTCTTTGCGGGCCGGTCCGAGCTATTCAGCGGGCCGGATGTGGCCCGCGGGCCGTGCTTTGCCCAGGTCTGGCATAGAGTATACAATTGTGATCAAAAGTTTGTATACCCTTAGAATTTGCAATAAATTTACTTTTTAAAGAAGACATGAGTGACCAGGCAAAACAGATTTCTTTATTTCTTATGGGATTTATATTCAACTGTAGAAGGCACACTCATAAAAAAACATGGCAACAAAGAAAAAATGAATTGTCCCTAACGTGACGTTGAGAGATCCTCCCCAGAGTCCATTTGTCCTCTCATTTACTAAGCCATACCTCTATTGTCCTTCCTCCCTGTGAACTATAGATCAAACAAAGAACACATATAAACAGCACTTGCATGTAGAAGTCACCTGATTAAGACATACAAACCATATATTTGCAGGTATACATAAATAATTTGGTGGTCACAGGGGATAGTGGTTGCGCATAGACGAGAAGAAAGTCGCAGTAGTATAATATGTGGCTGGCACCATGTGGTAAAGAGTTAAAGAATGGGTACTCACATTTTTCACAATACTTGCATGGGCGATATCTTTAACAGCAGTCCTGTGTAGTTCTTTTTTTTGTTCTCAGGATAAGGTGCACATAAAAAGTTAAACAGAAATAGACATAGTGGTTTCTGTATATGTAAAATGAATAAAACAAATAAAAACAGTTCACTATGTACTCACAAAATGGTGAGCAATAAATGGATTGCTCACACCTTCTGGCGTAGATGGAATGATCCCCACCAAGGATATGGTGGTCGCAGGTCAGATGTTAAAACTTGCGTGTTTAAAACATTAAAAGGATACCAGGAGCAGAAAAGAATGTGTTTTTAAAAAAACATATTTATTTTCAGCTTTCTGGTTAAAAACCATTAAAACAGGGGTGTCCAAGTTTTTTTTGCAGTGGGCCACTTCATCAGAATTGTATACGTGCGAGGGCTGCACTCATTTTTCACTGTGAGAAAATATGGCCTTTAATAAATTTGCAGATTAAAATAAAGTAAATGACACAAAACCTTTACTTTTCCTCTCACTGATTTCTGGGCCTAGAAAATGTTGTGACTACAAATTCAGGATAATTAAAAATGAAATAGTTCTATTTATTCTAGGGATGCACCAAAATGAAACTTCTGGACCAAAACATTCACTTAGCCAAAACCGAAAATGACCCCCACGTTTAAAAATACTAAAAACTAACATTTTTAATAAAAGTAGGTAACACACCACAATTGGACAAAAAAATTAGCAATATGACTTGGCATGATAGGCAGGGCCGGCCCGACAATGGAGCCAAGTGGGGCAACCGCTCCAGGCGGCACTTTTGAAGGGGCGGCACTTTGCCGCCCCAAGCCCTTTTTTTTTTTTTTTTTTTTTATTTTTTTTTTTAAAGCGAAAGAGAGAGAAAGGGGCGCCCCTCTCTCTCTCTCCTCTGCGGCGAGTCTCCCAGTTCGGTCTCGGTGCCGGCATGTAATGCTGAGTGCCGGAAGATTTCCGGTGCTCAGCATTACAAGCCGGCACCGAGACCGAACAGGGAGACTCTCAGCAGAACTGCTGAAAGGTAAGCACAAGGGGGGGGCAGGGACGGAGGGAGAGGAAGGGTAGATAATGGGGGGGGCGGCAGGGACGGAGGGAGAGGAAGGGTAGATAATGGGGGGGGCGGCATTTTAAAATTCGCCCCAGGCGGCATTTTGCCTTGGGCCGGCCCTGATGATAGGCGTGTGATTGCTAACAGCAATCACACTCCTATCATACCCAGGCAGGCAAACAGTAAATGCTGGTACCTAGGCATGATGGAACTGTGCTTGCTGTGATTGCTGTTAGCAATCATACTCCTATCATGCCAAGTCAGCCAGTACATGCTGGTACATGGTGGCTGTAAGTGATGTGCAGACCCCATACTGCTGGCAGCATCAATACACAAGGGGAGCAGCTAGCTAGGTTCCAGCACTTACACATCCAACCAGTAAATGCTGGAACCTAGGCATGATGGGACTGTGATTGCTGTTAGCAATCACACTCCTATCATGCCAAGTCAGCCAGTACATGCTGGAACAGGGTGGCTGTAAGTGATGTGCAGACCCCATACTGCTGGCAGCATCAATACACAAGGGGGGCAGCTAGCCAGGTTTCAGCATGTACTGGCTGACTTGGCATGATAGGAGTGTGATTGCTAACAGCAATCACAGTCCCATCATGCCTAGGTTCCAGCACTTACACATCCATGATATCACACACACTCATTCATTCATATACTCATTCATTCACAGATTAATTCCCTCAATCACGCATACTCATTCAAACACCCTCCCCACCCCCTTACTTGCACTGCAGCTCATCAATGCCACTCACAGACTTCAGCAGGGGGCACGGCCTCCCTCTGCGTTCTCTGGTACTGCACAGAGGAAGCAGGACTGGAGCAGAGTCATGTGATGTCACATGAACTCTGCTGGGTTCTGCTTCCTCTTTGCAGTACAAAAGACCCTCCCACTGGTAAGTAGCAGGGCTCTTGTTGTAGCAGGGCTACAGGTAAGATCGGTTGCCCTGGCTGTTGATTTTACGCGGGCCGCACCGCGGGCCTCATGTTGGACGCCCCTGCATTAAAAGATCAATAAAATTAGCACATACGCGTTTCACCTACTAAATAGGCTTCCTTAGAGTGTCTAAAAGAGCTCCTGGCACTGAAATCCTTATATAGTAAAGTGTGTAAAATTGCAGCAAAATAACATCATCATTAAGGGGTGTGGCTGATGACATCATCAGCAAAAATGTACATGTTAATAATTTAAGGTACAATAAAAATAACAGGAAATAAAGTAGTTTACAAAGCATATACACATCTGATATATGATGCCCATGGTAAAAAAAACTTAACCTTCAATAGTCAGTAAAAAACGAATTATTTATATTTATAGATAGCTCTTAATGCCAACAAACAACACAAAAATATATTTTTTTAATTTTACAGACAAATAAAACTTACAACAAACTGAAATCTAATAAATAATCCCTAAAACCAGTAAAACTAAGTAAATCTATACATAAATAATGTGTATAGATCAACAGAATAACACACAAACCCAGCTTTGTATGTATAGATCCATTGAAAATCACATGTTAACTCAGCATTGAAGGTATAGATCAAATAAACAGAATCAGACATACAAATTCTGTGTTTGCAGGTATACAATAATAATGTATGGAAACATAGCATAGCAGGTATACATCAACAGCATAACACACAAACCCAGCTTTGTAGGTATAGATCAACTGGAAATCACATGTAAACTCAGCACTGCAGGTATAAATCAAATGAATAAGACATACAAACAAACCCTGTATTTGCAGGTATACATAAAAAATGTATTGAAACATAGCATAACAGATACAGATCAACAGAATTACACACATAGATGCAGGTATAGATCAGTTGGAAATCACATATAAACTCACCATAAAAGGTATAGATAAAAAAACAAACTAAAATTACAGGCATAGATCACAGGTTGTACACTCCAAAGGCCAGCCATGGCATCCACATTGCCCACATAGAACCTGACCGGCACCCAGATTACACACACAGATTACAGCACAGCCTGAGCCAATTTTGTCCCCAAACAGCCCTGCGTAAAACATTTGTCCCCAAACAGCCCATCCTGTGCCATCTTTGTCTCATAAACACCCTGCTTGTGCCATCTTTGCCTTTCCCCAATCACTTAAACATCCATGATACAGTCACTCACACAAATCATTTACACATATTCATTAATACAGTCTGACAAATCATTCACACAATTCATCCACACATTTATTCATTTATTCTCTCTCATTCTCACTTTATTTATTTAAATATTGTTACTACCACCTTTCTCACTATCTACCCCCTCTTCCCTCCTTTATTATTATTATTATTATACTTTATTTATAAAGTGCCGATAGATTCCACAGCGATGTACAAGGTAAGAATTTTACAGACTATGACAAGTACAAAATGTCAAGCATTTGACATACAGATACAAGAGGAACGGAGGGCCATGTTCCTGCAGGAATTTACATTCTAGGTGGGTAAGGGGTGAGAAACAGGAGGTGAGGACTGCATGGTAGTGAATGATGTAAATGTAGGGGGAGTTTATGTCAGTGGTAGGCTTCCCTGAAGAGAAAAGTTTTTAGGGAGCGTTTGAATGAGGGTAGAGTTGGTGAAAGTCGGACAGCACGGGTAAAGGAGTTCCAGAGGGTTGGTGCTGCGCGAGAGAAGTCCTGTAGGCGGGCATGGGAGGAGGTGATAAGTAAAGATGCAAGGAGCAGGTCATTGTTGGATCTTAGAGGGTGGGCTGGGGTATATTTGCTGATGAGGGAGGATGGGTAGAGGGGAGCGGTGTTAGTGAGAGCTTTGTAGGATAGAGTGAGTATTTTGAATTTAATTCTGCTATGGATGGGGAGCCAGTGGAGGGGCTCGCAGAGAGGTGCAGCAGACGCAGAGTGTCGGGTGAGAAAGATTTGCCTGGCAGTTGCATTGAGCACAGATTGAAGAGGGGATAGTCGGGAGAGAAGGAGGCCGGTAAGTAGGTTGTTGCAGTAGTCTAGACGGGAGATTACGAGGGAGTGGATTAGTTGTTTTGTGGTGCTGGCAGTCAGGAAAGGACAAATTTTGGAAATGTTACGCAGTTGGAAGTGGCAAGATTTAGAGAGTGATTTCATGTGAGGGATAAAAGATAGGTTATGGTCTATGGTCACTCCGAGGCAGCGGACATGTGGTGATGGAGAGATAATGGCACCGTCAACAGTGATAGAAAGGTCAGAGTTAGAGGGAGGGAATAGAAGTAGCTCAGTCTTAGACATATTTATCTTGAGGTGGTGAGAGGCCATCTAGGAAGAGATGCCAGATAGGCAGCTGCTGATCTGAGAGAGGACAGATGCAGAGAGATTGGGGGTGGAGAGATAGATTTGTGTGTCGTCTGCATAGAGGTGGTATTTCAATCCAAAGCCGTCGATGACTTTTCCAAGTGAGGAAGTACGTATCACTACGTACCCTCTCTCTCTCTCCTTACTATCTACCCCCTCGCCGCCACCGTTGTAGTTCACTTACCTTGCTGTAGTGGTGGGAGCGCATTGCCTTTGTCTTGCTGCTCTGCCAAGCCTTCTGTCACGTTCTGCCCAGGCTGTGGAGCTGCATACCTGTCTTGTTTCAGTTTTCCTGTTTTGCTTCGATCCATTCCTGTATTTCCTTTTGGTTTGTTCTGATCTTCCATTCCTTGCTTAGCTTCCAAGATCAGACAAGATTGGGCGGTTTCAGGGTGGTATGGCCGCAGGCACTCATACTGGGAGTCCATAGTGGGGCGCTGGCCGCAACTCAGGAAACCCTCTTTCAGGGTACACGTAAGCTTGCCCTTTCCGTAGGGCTTCCTACTGAGACAAACAGAACACACAGGTGGGGCACACCTTATAAAGGAAACAGAGCTGAAGCAAAGAGCTGAAGCAGAAGCAAGGAATGGAAGATCAGAACAAAGCAAAAGGAAATCCAGGAATGGATCGAAGCAAAACAGGAAAACTGAAACAAGACAGATATGCAGCTCCACAGCCTGGGCAGAACGTGACAGCTTCACTGCTGAACACCGGTATTTGAGGTCATATTCCGACGCTCAGCATAAAGCTCTGGCACCAAGACAGAGGCCTCACACTCCCACCAATGCAGTCAGGGCAGAGCCGAGGCGGGTGGTGGCAGGGAGAAGAGTTGCTGAAAACTTTTTCATGAGAAAACGTCATCAGAATCGCTTCCTAAGCATAAACTGTGTTGCTGACATGCATTGAGGGATGTAGCAACACAACCCCCCTACCCCGATTGCCTTGTGATAGCTCGGAAGAACAACCACAAGTGCCATCATGTAAATGACGTTGCCGTCACTCACAAGATGCAGACCCTCTTGAGAACTCTCGAGCTGCTCCTGCAGGTTAAATGCAGGTACTGCATTCAACCATTCAAGATCAATGGAGCCCAGCTCACTAATCAGTGTGATTAGTAAAGAAAATGAATAATAAAAAAAAGTTTACATTTTTTAAAAAAAATATGGTAACAAAAAAATTCTCCACTGTCACCAAAAAAAGAAAAAAGTGCATATATGTTTTTTATGAGCAAGTCCTACAATTCACGCTATTTGTTCACAAAAATTCCCGCATGAGTTAAAATATTGGCATTATAAATGCTCATAGGGTGCCTAGTTTTAAAAAATGTATGATTTGATGGGGTTAATTGAATTGGTCGGCTTCAAAGATGTCCCAAATATGGGACGTGGGCACAGACTGACCAGGTGTCCAAATGGCAAAAAAATACACACCGCACAAATGTGGCCTTTTACCTCCCAAATAACCCAACATGGATGTGGGGTATTACTGAGCTCAGGAGCTGTAACTGAACACATATTGGGGTGCTGATTGACAGGGGCATATACCAGGAGCGGTAAGTTTATACCTGAAGTACAACATGTGTGAAAAAAATACAAAAAAAAAATTACTACCATAAAGTTTGCAAAGGCTGGTGGTAAAATAAGTGCATGGAAAGGGTTAAAATACCAGCATTTCAAATACATTGGGGTGTCTAGTTTTCAAAAAAGTTTGGTTTGATGGGGTAAATTGTGTTGGCCGGCTTCAAAGATACCTGAAATAGGATATGTGGGCAGACTTTTTGACATGTCTAATCTGAAAAATGCACATCTCTCAAAAAGGGCCTTTTAGCCCTCGAACAACCTAACAAACCCATGCATGTGGGGTATCACTGTGCTCAGGAGATGTTGCTAAACACTTATTGGGGTGTTTGGCAGTGACATATACCAGGAGCTGTATATAAATGTACTACGAGTAAGAAACAGTCTTGTCATTAAGGGGTTAATAAAGTAATATGTGCCATGTTGTATCCAAACTAAATCATATGCATATCAGGTGGTGTTCAACAAAAACATTATATACATATTGGAGTATCTTTTTCAGATGTTGTGGTTGTGTATGTATTATTATGCACACATACTTATCTATTCACATTTCTTCATTTTATAAATAAAGTATAAATAAGTAGTTACATATATAAAGTTAGCATTAGATTATGGTCCTACTTGTCAGACAAACAATATATAATGTGTGGGTAAAATACCTTACAAAGAGACCAATTATGATTGAACAGCAAAAATGGCAAAAAGGGGTTATTATGTGGAATATGAACCTGGGCCTTGTGTGCTTTTTTTCATCATTCAGTTTGTAGATAAAAAGGTTTTCATCTAAGCATGTTGTAGTGGGAAGCATATGTTTAAATGAAATATACTTTCCTTACATGTTGTGGTCTAATAGTAAAGTAATCTACTAGCCTTTTTAAGCTCTCTGGATTGTCACACACCAAAATCCTTATAGGTACTTATGTACAGTTCATAAGGCACTTGTTTAAAGCACCGTTTTTAGCCATGGGAGACAAAGCGAAATTAATCATAGGGCAATCTGCACTGGTTTTTGCTCTGCCTACACATGCTCATGTTTTGCAAATTCCAAGCATGTTATGTCTATATCTGTGCATGCATGGTTTTTCACCTATGCCTTGCCTCAAAAATTATTTTTTACTTAAAGAGCACACATGGTAGCAGAGATCTATGTGTGTTTGGTAGTGTAAAATGGAACCGATGGAACTAAGTTACTTGGTGACTGCATTTGTAGCTTATATTTGCATTTCAACAGTACTCATGTACTGAATGCCCCTACCAGTCTATGCTTTCTAACAGCAGAAGCCAGCCCCTGCTACTATTAAATCATAGTGTGTAGTATTTTATATACGTGCGTGATGGCCAAGTCAGAAATGACAAGCACTTCCCCCACATTGTCAATTTCTATATGGTGTTATGGGGAGAAAAGGAGTCAGAGTTGCAGCACGGTTGAACAGCTCTGCTTCTGATTCCATCATTTTGTCTAGAGTATTACATAACATTTGTTTATATAGCACCAGCAGATTCCCTGGAACTGCCATAATCAGTGGAATAATTCACAAAATCAAAAGAAGGCCCTGCTCTTGTAACCTTACAATATGAGAGGATTGCTTGGATGGGGATGAGTTGATAGGGTCCGGATGATCTGTGGAGGTTGTTGGTCAGTTAGATAATAACTTTGCTCAGGTCACCAAACATAACCTCCAAGCAGAGGCGTACCTAGAGTATTTGGCACCCAGGGCGGATTTTGTATGCAGCATCCCCCTCCCCTGAAAAAAAAGGTCAATGTTGGCAAGAATATTTATTTCACAAATCTATAAACTGTATGTCAACTGGAAAAGACTAAAAGTCTGCAAAAATAAATTAAGTTTAAATAAATAATGTTTACTCAACAGTAATAATGTACAGCATAACTCCCATCACTATATATTGAGCCAGACAATGATATGGTAGGCCTCTGTATCTAAAACAGACTGCTTGTGCCACTGCAGCCCCTTTAGCAGCCTGCCTACCCCTACCTCTGTCCCTGAAGCAGCCTGCCTATGCCACCTCTGCCCCTGAAACAGCCTGCCAGTGCCACCTCCGCCCCTGAAACAGCCTGCCAGTGCCACCTCCGCCCATGAAGCAGCCTGTATGTGCCACCTCTGCCCCTGAAACAGCCTGCCTGTGCCTCCTCTGCCCCTGAAGCACCCTGCCTGTGCCACCTCTGCCCCTGAAGCACCCTGTCTGTGCCACCTCTGCCCCAGAAACAGCCTGCCTGTGCCACCTCTGCCCCTGAAGCAGCCTGCCTGTGCCAACTCTGCCCCAGAAACAGCCTGCCTGTGCCAACTCTGCCCCAGAAACAGCCTGCCTGTGCCAAGTCTGTCCCCCTGAACAGCCTGCCTGTACATTCACTTACCCCTTCATTAATTCACTCTCCCCATCCCCTTTCCTCTCTTGAAGATTTCACTGGTCCGGGGGCCATCTGAGCATCACTGGGGCCACGCAGAAGTCTATGCGGCCGGTCGGCTACCTAACATGGTCCCACAGTAAAAATTCCTTTTAATATCTGTAAAATTAACAAAACTCCAATGGTGCAATATCACAGTGAAAATTTGAAATAAAAATAAAATTGCACTTACAACAAATTGTGGCACAACCTAAATGTTATGCAGGATCGCTTTGTAAATCCAGATGATCTTAGTCTCAATGCATTTCACCAAATACAGGTTTGGCTTCCTTAGGAGAATTATTATATATAATCTGACAAATTGTCACGAACGAGGTACGGGCTGTGGATCCACGCTGCAGAAACGGACGCACTGCCACCAGGGCACTGGAGATGCGGCCCGTTCACTACCGAGAGCAATATAAAGGGTGAAACTCAGGAACATAAAAATAAAAAATAATAATAGTATCCGTGGGATCAGGCAATAGAGTAGTCGGGGTCACAAGCAAAGGTCAGGGCAGGCAGCAAAACAACGAAGGTCAGGTTCAAGCAGGAGTCAATACTGGAAAGATAAAGCAGGATTCAAACGCTAGTGTAGGCAAAAAGGCACTAACACAGGCAAGGGTGTAGTGCCAAATGAGGGTTTAAATATCCCTCCAACAATTCAGATCCTCCTACCCTCCTAACTCGCCGTGGACACGCGTCTCAAAGGAGGACGGACCCGGCGGCAGCTCACCGCAACGGAACCAGCAGGGAGCCGACCGCGCGGGCTGCGTCTCGGCGTCCCTGCCGGCGGCTACGCGACGGAGGAGGTAACACAAATACAGTATCTCATAAAAGTGAGTGCACCCCTCACATTTTTGTAAATATTTTATTATATATTTTCACGTGACAACACTGAAGAAGTGACACTCTGCTGCAATGTAAAGTAGTGAGTGTACAGCCTGTATAACAGTGTAAATTTGCTGTCCCCTCAAAATAACTCAACACACAGCCACAACGAAAGTAAGTACACCCCTAAGTGGAAATGTCCAAATTGGTTTCACAGGACAGGTTCCACTCAGAACAGGCCTCGCCATGGTCGACCAAAGAAGTTGAGTGCACATGCTCAGCGTCATATCCAGAGGTTGTCTTTGGGAAATAGATGTATGGGTGCTGCCAGCATTGCTGCAGAGGTTGAAGGGGTGGGGGGGTCACCCTGTGGTCCGATGAGACCAAGATAAACTTATTTGGTTCAGATGGTGTCAAACGTGTGTCGGCAACCAGGTGAGGAGTACAAGTGTCTCTTGCCTACAATCAAGTAAGGGAGTGTCATGGTCTAGGCCTGCATGAGTGCTACTGGCACTGGGGACCTAGAGTTCATTGAGGGAACCATGAATGCCAACATATACTAAAGCAGAGCATGATCCCCTCCCTTTCGGAGACTGGGCCACAGGGCAGTATTTCAACATGATAACGACCCCGAACACACCTCCAAGACGGCCACTGCCTTTCTAAAGAAGCTGAGGGTAAAGGTGATGGACTGGCCAAGCATGTCTCCAGACCTAAACCCTATTGAGCATCTGTGGGGCATCATCAAACGGAAGCTGGGGGAGTGCAAGGTCTCTAACATCCACCAGTTCCGTGCTGTCGTCATGGAGGAGTGGAAGAGGAACTCTGGTGAACTCCATATTAACATTTTGGGCCCAATTTGGGGTGTACTAATTTTTGTTGCCAAAGTTTAGACATTAATGGCTGTGTGTTGAGTTATTTTGAGGGGACAGAAAATTTACACTGTTATACAGGCTGATCACTCACTACATTGTAGCGGAGTCATTTCTTCAGTGTTGTCACATGAAAAGATATAATAAAATATTCACAAAAATGTGAGGGGTGTACTTACTTTTGTGAGATACTGTAGCAGGATAAAAATGAAGTGAAATGTATGTATCTTTGTTCAAGTGCGGTATCTTGCCAGCTTTTATTGGCTGGGTACTTCCTAGTTCTGCATGATGACGTGGGGCATGTGTTGGGAGGCAAAACGGCATGTAACTTTGTTGGAACGCATTGGGTACTGCATGATAATGTGAGGCGTATATTGAGGAGACAGACTGGCGTATGACTTTATTGCAACGCACCGCTGCCTCGGCATCACACAGGGAAAGAAAGCTGAATATATGCGTCATCAAAAAGGACCGCCCCGAGAGACGCCTCCCTCCCACTAGCAAAAGGAAATCGATCAGCTGCAGAGCCGAGCTCTGATTTGAAATTTGAATACCCATCCAATAAAAGCCGGCAAGAAAAAGCCGCACAGGAACAAAGATACATACAATTGGTTGGATTATACATCACAGTTCGCCTGAGGAAGCCAAACCTGTACTTGGACTCTTATTGTGATCAACATCAAGAAATATTTGTCAACTGATAAACCAAAAATGGGTAACAAAATGGTTGAGCAAGAAATAAACAATTGGCATTTAAGCATTATAAAAGCGAGGGATCAGTAGTATCATTTATGGCATACAAAGATGCCAACACAGCCTGCAAAAAGGCAATTAAAGTGGCTAAATTGGAAAATGAGAAACTAAATGCCAAGGAGATCCAAAGGCATTTAATACGGTTCTGCAGAAAAGGCTACTCTACAAATTAACAGAAATAGGCTTAGGGGCAAATGTCTGTATTTGGATTGGACATGGGCTAAAAGATAGAATGCAGTTGTTGTGAATGGATGTTTCTCCGACTGTAAGCAGGTATTAAGTGGAGTGCCTCAGGGGTCTATCCTGGGTCCTCTTATTTTTAATTTATTTAAAAATGATCTCCCAAGCTGCATTGAGAGCCATGTCATAGTTTTTGCTGATGACACAAAATTAGACAGAGTTGGGGACTGGGTGTGCAAGTGGCAGATAAGTTTCAACATAGATAAATGCAAAGTTATGCATTATGGTAAAAATAATAAAAATGCAACCTATACTATAAATGGAATATCTTTGGGGAAAACTACAAATGAGAAGGACTTAGGAATAATGGTAGACAATAGACTTGACAACAGTACCCAATGCCAGCAAGCAGCTGCAAGGGCCAATAAGGTTTTGGCGTGCATAAAATGAGGTATTGCTTCACAGGAGGAGGATATTATCTTGCCCCTTTACAGGTCAATGGTAAGACCTCACCCTGAATATGTGGTACAATTTAAAATTATTCTAGCCTTGGTGCCCGAATAATTGTAATTTTGAAAAAGACAGGAGGCAAGTATTTTGCATAAATAAGAAAACACATAAAACATGGTATATAAACCCCAGCACCCCTAGACCACTTCCTCTTTTGGGTGCCGTGAAACCGATGCCAACGAAGCACGAGAGTTCTTCTTCCAACAAACGAAGAACCAGAAGGAACCAACAGCGGGCGAACGAAGCAGAACCATCAGAACAACCAAATCCTCAGCCAAAGGTATCCCAGGAAGGAAAGTCAAATGACAGGACCATGCAATGCAAGATTGACACTATAACAAGGCAAGGAACAAACATAGCCCTTAACCCCTTCAATCCCAGGGGTTTTTGGTACCTCAAAGCCCGGAGCAATTTTGCCATTTTTGGGGTATGTCGGTTTAGCGATTATTCCCCTTTCCTGTGAATAGTGTACCCATGTAAACTATATATTGTTTTTTCAAGGAGAGATAGAGCTTTCGTTTGATACCATAGTTGGATGAAAATTTAGAATGAGAAATTTAGTAAACTAGCGAAGATTAGAAAAAAACAAACAATTTTTTTTTACATTTTCCCTCTGAATCCTCACAAAATTAGGTAAAGTGATGGAAAATCCCCTCCAAGTTTATCAATTCAGGTGTCCTGATTTCAGAAATACCTAATTTATATAGATTTTCCAGACTTTCCCAGCACCAGGGAGCATACTATAAGGTGTACAATTTTGTATACTTTTTATGCCTATGGCTTAACGGGTTCGGGGGTTTTGAACGGGGGCAGGAGGGTTATACTGGCTAGATGTTATGCTAGGGCAATGGGAAGTAAGGTTTTTTTAATATTTTTTTATTATCTTTTTTATATATTTTTTTTTAAAAAAATATTTATTTTAATTTTTTTATATTTTTTTTTGTATTTTTTTATATTTTTTTTTAACACAGAAATGGTTAGAGGTCCTCTTAGGGACCTCCTGAACATGCCAGTGATGTCACAATGACATCACAGCTCACATTATAATATTTTTTTGTATTATTTATATTATTATTTTAATGATTTATTTAATATTATTTTTTTAATGAATTAACTTTTTTTTCCCCAGCTTTTCTGTTACAGGACGGGAGGGGGAGTGAGAGACATGGTTTCTCACTCCCCTCCTCGCGATCCCCCTGCACCGATCACACTGTGATCTGTATGCAGGTCCTCACAGACCTGCATAGAGATCGCAGCGTCTCTGTGCCTCGTCAGAGGGCAGGATATCCCCGCAGGCTTCCGATGACCTTCCGGGTTACGTCAGCAACCCGGAAGGGAATGCCCGATCGCGTGTTTGAAACTGCACGATCGGGCAGTTTACAGTGTAACAGCTTACCGGCTTTCATGCCGGAAGCTGTTACAGGAGATCGGACAGCAGATGCCGGCTTCTGTCAGTTGGGAGTCCAGGCTGTCAATCCCGTGCAGCGGCAGGGGTGTGTCCCTGACGCTGCACGAAGGGCTGGACGTACCAGGACGTCTATAGGGGTTTCTTAATAGGCGTTTTTTGGACGTCCCGGTACGTCTATAGGGGAATGAAGGGGTTAAACCACCCAACCACTCCCAGACAGGAAAACAGCAAACAGACAAAAGAAAAATGGGAGGGAAGAAAACAGGGAGGGAAAATACTCCCCTCCTGTTTTTATTAAAATTGTAATTATTCGGGTACCAAGCCTTTTAAGTCAAGGCAGGAGGCTCCTATTTTGCATCTGACACCAATGCAAAAGCGGCCAAAGAAAGGGGGCCGAAATAGAAAGACAGAAAAGTCGACGTACAAGACCAATCAGCAGCGAGAATGATGTCCTGTAAGGAACCCCCAGCTGGCCGCAACTCAGGTACAGGATCAAAACAGGTCAGATAGCCCTCTGGATAGGGCACACACGACAGGTTGCCCACTTGCAGGGCACACAGCAGATTGCCCATTTACAGGGTACTCAGCTTGGGAGTCTGCTTGCAGGGCACTCGGATTGGGAGTCCGCTTGTGGGGCTCTGGGCGCCGGCCGCAGAACAGGAACAGGAACAGGAAGTCCAGAAACATTAATGTCAAGGCCCAGACTGAATGGCTGGGCAGGTTTATAAAGGCTGTGTAATCCAGGAAATAAGGTGCACCTGGACATGTCAATCAGGTCTGAGTGCTGCATTTAATTCAGTATGTAATTTCTGAGAAGTAGTAATTTTTAGACTTGGGCGCTGGCAAAGTCTTCGTGTTCGTCTTTGTGTTCCTCTTTGTGGAAAAAAAAATCTTTGTATTCTACGAATATTCGCCTGTTCCTGTGTTAGTTTTGGGCGAATATTTGTAAACGTTATTCGTGTTCGAAGGGCAGCTGCCCTTCATTCGTTGATGCCAGACGAGCCCCCTGCCGGCCACTAATAGAGTCGCACACGGAACTTTAAATCCTGGCACGATCCGAGATGCTCTGGGTCCAAAGTGTACCTTGCCCTAAAATGAAATCCCTGTTCCTCCCAGGCCAAGTTGCTCAGAGCAGTAGTCTGAGACTTAGACAAATGTTCTGAGCAACTTGGCCTTGCAGAAACTGGGATTATTTATTTATCATATAACAGCAATAAAAGTTTTGTAAAAATAAATAAATAGGGGATTTTAGACCAATTTTACATACTTGGCTAACATTTGCAACTTATCTACAATGGCATACTTTCCAACAACCCGAATTTGACAGGACTGGACTGAAAGAAAACAGGACTGTCCCGGGAAATGTAGGGGACAATGCAGATGGAAGAATGTGGGACAAAAACTCAAAATAAGCTTAGACTGACAGGATACAAACAATGGGACTGTAAGGAAATTTGGAAACGTTGGAATGTATTTGTTAGAATACTCCAAACTCCAAATATTATTTTAGGGTTATAGGGTGAAGTGTAAGTTATAGCGTTAATTGTAGGCTAGTGAGTGTAGAAGTAAAGGTCAGGGCAAATAACAGGAAAGATCCTTGTGAATTGTGTATATGTTTGTGTGTGTTATGTTTGGTTGGTTGGAAATCAGATGGGAAAAAATTCAATGAAAGGAAGGAAAAGGCATGATTTGCAAAGAAAAAGTAGATGATCGAAAAATGGAAAAGGTGAATGAGTGGGCAATTGGCAACCCACTCACAAGCACTGCCAGTCCTTGAAGTTTGGGAGCGGACTTCCAGAGCTCAAACACTAGGCCCTAGCGTAAACTGGCTACTCCGGTGGAGGTAGCAGGCATTGCCACACCGCAAACAGACGCAGCCAGGGGGAGAAACTACCTTTACCATTAGGGACATTTTGGGCATGGAAGCGAACTGGCAGGGAAGAGTGCAAACATGGTGAAAGTGCTGCGAGATGGTCATATTGTTGGTGTGCACTGTGCAGCCCAAATCATCCATTTTATAGTCAAGTCAGCAATGTCAGAAGGAAGTAATGCAGCAGCAATAGTTCTTTCACACTGCAGAAAGATCGCTGGGCACTTCCATCACAGCGTTAAGGCTAGCCAACTTTTGAGGGAAGAGCAAGAGAGGGCAGGTCTTCCTGTACACTATCTACAACAAGATGTGAGTACGCTTTACATACTGGAGAGGATTTTGGAGCAGCTGAGGGCAATCCATAATCTTGCATCAGGGCACAATATTGGGATTACATCTCCATTGAATAGGGATGATTGGACAGTGATTGCTCAATTAGTGGCAGCTCAAACACTGCCAGTCTGGGCCAGGTAATCCCAGTGTTCTCCCATCTAAGCAGCAATATGGATGTGTTCCTTGAAAACCGTGAGGCTGTTCAAGTTGGCACTCTACTACTACTACTACTACTACTAGCAGTAGTACTAGCAGGAAGAACAGAGCCTAACTGGTACCTTGCTAGATGGAATTCCACTACGTGTAGCCCTCTCTAACTGTCTTTACAAAAATATTGTAAGCACTTGGTGGCTTGCTAGAGGTGGTGCTAGGAGGAAATGGTGTGGCGGGTACCGGTGAGAACAGCAGGCGCAGCACTAGTGGTGGTAGAGGTGGTGGTCTTGGGAGGCGGACTATCTACAAAAAGCCTTTGTGAGAAAGAAGGAGATCGCTTTTGATTGGGACTTCCTCCGCTGTTCCCCATTTAAACTCCTCAGACCAGCTACACCTTGCCTTCTGATGGTCGTCTATGCCTTGTGCTAGTGCCCAGATAGCGGTTACCTTCCTGATTCCTGTGTTTGACCTCGGCTTGCCTGACTACGTTGTTATCCTGTATCCTGACCTCGGCTCGTTTATTGTTTATCCTGATCTCCTGAATCCTGACCCCGGCTACGTTTATCGGTTATCCTGCTCTCCACAATCCTGACCTCGGGTTGTCTGAACTGTTCTGTCCTGGAGTCCTACCTGACCACGGTGTCTCCTACTACTTGTACATGACAAATAGATTATAAATTATAATTATTATGTTATGTTATGGGGTTAAACGATGTTAACTTCAAATCAGATACAGAAGCAGACAGATATAGTTGTACTACTTCTGCTAAGTATTCTTGAAAAGAAATTAGAAAATAAAATTTAACAGCAATATAGTTAGCTTCACTGCTTGCTAAACATAAAACTCACAACACAAACACTTATGCGGCTGGACTCACTAGCCCAACAAGTTCACTTCACTGATGGACTGAGGTGAGCAAACAAATTAAATTAAAAATAATAAAATTTAATAAAATTATGAATTAATAATATTAATTATTATATAATTATAATGACTTTGTCTCTTGGTGTTGCTAACGCAAAGCACAAACTAAAACACTGCAGCACCAGTACTAGTAAGCTTAACTTTAAAATTAAAATGTATTAACTAAATTATTAACTAAGTAATTAATTATTAGGGATTTCTTATATTAATATAATTAATCATTAAATTAATTATCAATTTCTAGCTTAAGCTTAAGGGTAGTAGTGGACTGGTTCATCTTTATGGTTCTACCTGACAGAATGTCTCAAGCACACTAAGCTAATATAAAATGAATTATAATAATATTATTATTAAATATTAATAAGTATAATAACGCTCTAGTAGTCATCTACTCTACACTAGTATACTATATGACGATAGTATTATTATATTTTATATTATAATATTACTATTAAATACCAACAGTTCAGCTTAACTAACTAAATTATTGACTGACTGTCCTGAAATTACAAAATCAAGTTAAAAAAATATTATAAAAACTAAGGGAAGACAGGGCAGGCAGTAGGCACTGCCAGCCCAGGGCAAGGGCACCCCAGTGCCAGTGAGGCACTGTGTGCAGCAAACTGTCAGCTCAACAGCACTACACAGTGTACACATTAGCAGTGGAAAAAAAATCAGTAAGAGTACACTGTGAGAAATGGCAGGCTAAGGATTACCAGTCTCACAACAACAATCTCTCTCTGTAACGCTCGGATGCAGCTCTGCTCTTATATAGACTGTTTCCTATTTAAAAAAAAGCAACACAGACATTGGACAGCCCTCAGCGTTATGTCACGAGAGTAAGCTGATTGGACAGACAAAGATCAGCTCACTCAATCTGTGTCCTCCTATTCTTTGTAAAATTGGCGGCCGCGCTGCGAAAATGAAGATTCCTTTTGACTTTTTTTATATGAATATATAGTTTCAATGGTATGAATGTTGAAAATGCAGCCAAAGGAACGCTTGTATACCTTACATCTGTATCTGCTTACTATCTGAAAATGTTTTCTTTACAAACGTTTCCTACGTTGATGCTTTTCAAATCCATTTAGCAAAACATGTAACCTTTGGCTAACTACACATATTACAGAAAATTACTGTTTTTCACATTTTGCTTTCAAGAAAATGCGGACTATAGCTACTGAGATTATATTTTATTTACAAGTACTGTTTTAACCTCTCTTACAGGAACCAAATTAGTGTCAGCAGTATCCGTCTTTATAGGAACAACACTTTATAATTACTCAATGTAATGTTCAATGGATACCTTTCAACAGGATTTAATACAATAATGTTATGTTTCAGTGGAAAATGGAAAGCTGCTATTATAAAAAATACATTAGTCAACCACTTTGAAAGCTGTAATAACCACATGTACTATGGCTGTTATGTTGAATTAGGTTCTTAAAAGATTTTTATAAAGCTGTAATGAATAAACCAAGTACTGATGCCCACAGAGTCAGAATAGAATGGAGGGGGCCTTGACAGGGCTGCAGAGCACCGCTCGGTCAGGGGGTCAAAGAAAGTTCAGTTGGGAGGGGGGTATATAGGGTTGGGTCATAGGGGGGTTCTGGGCTTTTTGTTGTGCCAGCTTACCGAGTGTTTTTGTCTTCCCTCCTTGTGTGCTGGTCGAGGCCTCCACAGCGGCTGAGTCCCAGTGCCCCGGATGGAAGAAGGGGTAAAGGTCCGGGAGATGCCGGTAGCAGGAAGGAGCGAAGGAGCAGTCCGACTGCATCGGCGGCCGAACTAGTCCCGACGGGGAGCGGTGTCCCTGGTGGAAGAGGCCCGCGACCTATGCGGCAGGCGGGTTCCAGTGCCCCTGACGATGGTAGGGGCGAATAGCGGGTGCCGGTCAAGAGCAGGAGGGAGCGGAGCAGTGGTCGGGCTGCAATGACAGCCAATGTCATCCAGACGGGGAGCGGCGTCCCGTGTAGGAGAGGCATGCGGCCTGCGCAGCGTGGGAGCCTGGACATATCTGCGGGCTCCATGCCTGAAAAAGGAGCGGCTCGTTTCAGTGGAAGCGTTTTCGGCTGGTGGCGCCGGCAGCGGATGTGGAGGGCTTTCCTTACCCGGAGGTGATGTGGAGATTTGGAACCGCATGCTTGCAGGATGGGTGAGGAAAAACCACAACATAACAGCCACACCACAACCCCCTTCAACTTAATAGCTTCTGTGGCCAAACGTACCTCCGGAAACCAGCCAATTCCCAGACAATTCCCTGTTTAAATCGTACCAAGAAAACATTCCAAACCACCAGATCCGCCTTCATTGCCCCTTGTGACCCTAATGCGATGGTGAGCCGCCAGAACACCTGCCGTGGCCCAAGACAGTGAAAGAGAAAAAACTGAGTGAAGCAAAGCAAAGAATGAAGCTGTCACAATGTCACCTTCCAAGCTAGCCTCACTTCTGCCACCCCTTCCCAAAGCGCCCCCAACTTATGCTCTGGGAGAAGACAAGTCCCTGCCACGCAATCAATCTCCAAACCAATGATGCTAAGGCAGATAGTAGGTCCCTCTGTTTTCTCAGGCGCTAACGGCACCCCAAAATCCTAGGCCACCACCTGCAAGATACGGAGCAAGTGCATACACTGCTCAGAACCCCCTGGACCCACACAAAAGAAGTAATCAAGGTATGGACCATCCCGCCTCTTTCCCTCACTACTTACTCCAAGAAGGCACAGGAGATTGAACAACCCATGGGGAGAAACAAATCCAAAAAAGGCACCTACAAACCAGTATCCAAAATGATGCTGGCAATCAGGATGAATTGAGAATAGTCTGAAGGCCGAGTCCACATCCGCATTGGCCTTAAGTGCGCCAGGACCCACATACCGCACCGTACTTGTGCTTAGATTTGCATGGGGCCCCCACTTGGACGACAGGTCCATTTGGCCCAACCACCCTGATTCACTGCCAATCGCTGACGAATCTGCTCATTAAACAGTCACCAAGCCAAACCCTAATAATGTTTGTCATAAGGCAAATGGCACAAAGCCAATTCCTGAATGTTTTAGGGAGTTTATAATAACACTACTTCTTTTCCTCCTCCTCCTTTTTGTCATCCTCCTTCGAGTCCAAAGACTCTTCCAGAGGAAGCAAGAACAACTCGACGTACTCCCCTTTCCATATCTTCTCCTGCATCTTCTCCTTCATCTCCAATTTTAAATGAACCCCAAGGGGTCCAGCAAATGTGTGTGAAAAAAGTAATAATTTAATAGTAATAAATGACTACCATAAAGATTGACAAAGGCTGGTAGTAGTATTAATGCTTGGAACATTAATACTAGTTTAAAATACACTGGGTTGTCTAGTTTTCAGAAATATATTGCTTGATGGGGTAAATTGAATTGGCTGGCTTCAAAGATGTTCTAAATAGGACATGGGGCAGAATTTTTAACATGTTTAAATTAGAAGTTGAAAAACTGAATTGCAGATGTCCCCAATGTGACCTTTTACCCCCCCAAAACAACACAATAAACCCATGCATATACTCAGGAGAACATTTGTTAATGTTATCTTGGCGCTGGTCGGTGTAATAAATATAAGTCAACTATTAATCTCCAAGGACAACAGCTGGATCCCAACACAATGGGATTCCTCTTGAGTAAACCAGTTTCAAGGAATTACACTAGTGGCGAAACCCAAATGTCCAGGAACTCACAATACATCAAAGGGCTATCTCTCTACCAGGTGGGAACAATAAACAGCAGATACAATCTACAATCTCCTACAACAAAAGGACTGCAGGAGATAGTATCTGGGCTGGAGACAAGCATGTGGTTCTCCTACAACAAAAGGATTGCAGGAGACAATATCAACCCACCCTGAATTTGCCCTGAGGACCATCAACTTCACTGTGGGGGCAATCTAACTTCCTGGACAAGAGCGGTCTCTACAGGCAGCTGGTGCAGGTACAAGATTGTGCCTTCCTAAGGATGAGTGGACACAAACTAAGAAGATGATTGGCTGGGACTGTTTGGGCATAGTGGCTATAAAGGTGTTGTGTGAGCAACAAAGACAAGAGAGAGAACCAGAAAGAAAGAAGGAAGGATAACATCAAGGTGACAGGGACACCCCATCCTTACATGCACACATAGAGTCATTAGCATAGTATAGTTAGTCATAGAGCCTTGTATTTCAGACGCTTCTCTATATACTCACATATATGTATTTGTTATTTTAATAAACCCATTGTTTTAAGCCACTGGTGTAAGTGGAGTTTCATACGACGAGGAATCTGTAGTAGTTAAAGGAAAGCCAGACGGGTGAAGGTTATATATCCCGGGATTTAAAGGTGCTTTCTACAGTCGGGTTCTATGTGAGCTATGCCTGTAATTTAGGGTGTTTTATCTATACCGTTAATGCTTAGTTGTTATGTGATTTCCAGTTGATCTGTACCTGCAAAGCTGGGTTTATGTGTTATTCTGTTGATCTGTATCTACTATGCTATGCTTCCATACATTATTTATGTATACCTGCAAATACAGGGTTTGTATTTCTTATTCAGTTGATCTATACATGCACGTGCTGTTTACATGTGTTGTTTATTTTATCTATACCTGAACTACAGGGAGTAAGTAAAAGAGAGGTGTGGCTTAGTGAATGAGGGACAAAGGGACTCTGGGGATGATTACAGGGTAGAGGACCTCTCAATGTCACAGTAGGGTCAGGACGAGGGAAGACTGTACTGACTCTCACAGTCAATTGTTTTTGTTACAAAGATTAGCTGTTTTTTAATGTATTAAAAATAAATTATTTTACTCCCAGTCCCATCACATTACATCAATATGCGTTAGAAAATCATGAAAAGATGGGCATGATTCGGTGGCGCAACGGGCCACTTGACTAGACTTGCCCCCCAGGCCTTAGGCTGCCAGCCCTCCCCTGCGCGGAGGAGAGAGGCGCCGAACGGTCGCTGAGGAATACGTTTTCAGAAACCGTTCGGCGCCTCTCACTCTTCTGCGCTAGCGCTTTCACGCTGAGCGCCGGTATATGACGTCATATACCGGCGCTCCATAGTGAAGCCGCGCACACCGCGGCAGAACAGGGAGGCAGAGGCCTCACGATCCCACTGCTGAACTTCAACAAGGTAAGTGAACTTCAAAGGGGGAGAGGGTAGAAAGTGAGGAGGGGGTAGATAGGGAGGGTGTAGATACGGTAGATAGGGAGGGAGAGGGGGTAGATAGGGAGGGAGAGGGGGTAGGCAGGGAGGGAGAAGGGAATGAGACAGGGTAGATAGGGAGAGGGGGTATATAGGAAGACAGGTTGACTCATGCTGGGCTGTTTGGCGACAAAGATGGCACGTCCTATTTGTGTGTAATTTGGGTGCTGGTTGGGTTCTATGTGGGCAATGTGGACGCCAGGGTTGGCTTTGGGGTGTGCCACCTGTGATCTATGCCTGTAATTTAGGGGGTTTTATCTATACCTTTAATGCAGAGTTTATATGTGAATTCCAATTCATATATACCTGCAAAGCTGGGTTTTGTGTCAATCTGTGGATCTGTATCTGCTATGTTTTCATACATTATTTATGTTTACCTGCAAATATAGGATTTGTATGTCTTATTCAATTGATCAATACCTGGAGTGCTGTTTCCATGTATACCTGCAAATACAAGGTTTTTTTTGTCTTATTCAGTTGCATGTGCTGTTTCCATGTGTTGTTTATTTGATCTATACCTGAACTACAGGGTGTAAGTAAAAGAGCGGTATGGTTTAGTGAATGAGGGGACAAAGGGATGATTACAGGGGAGAGGACCTCTCAATGTCATGGTGCAGTCAGAAAGACTGACTCTCACTGTCTTCCCCTGATCTGCAGTCAGTGTGGCAAATATATTTTTTTGCCGTGGTAGCGGAGGGAGTGATTGCATGCAAGGGAGCATTGAGCGGGGCCCAAGGAAATGCTTGGGTAGGGTCCATTTTTTTCACTATAAAATATATTGGCAACAGGGGCAAATATTTATATATATATTGGCAGCAGGGGCAAATATTTATATATATATATATTGACAGCAGGGGCTAATATTAAAGAATGAAAAATAACTGCCAGTTCAGCTGTTATTTTGAAATAATATTTCAATCACTTCAAAGAGATAAGTACATATGATGTAGTTAAAAATGCACGTCTAACGCATATATATATATATATATATATATATACCATTTTATAATTGGCCCCCCTACTTTGGTCCCTGGCCCCCCATGTGCCCCCCCTATATATGAAAGCTGGAGACGCCACTGTATATACATTAGGTATTTCTGAACTCAAGACACCTGAATTGATAAACTTGGAGGGGATTTCCCATCACTTTACCTAATTTGGTGAGGATTCAGAGGGAAAATTAAAAAAATATTATTATTTTTTTCTAATTGTCGCTAGTTTTTACTAAATTTCTCATTCTAGATTTTCAGCTAATCATCCAACTATGGTATCAAAAGAAAGCTCTATCTCTCCTTGAAAAAACAATACCATATTTGCTCGATTATAAGACGAGGTTTTTTTTCTAGAGCAAATGCTCCTCATTCTCCTTTTAGGTGAATAGTGTACCCATGTAAACTATATAACGTATTTGCTCGATTATAAGACAACCCTGATTATAAGACGACCCCCCAAAATCTGAATATTAATTTATGACAAAAAAAAGCCTGAATATAAGACGACCGTATAGGAAAAAAGTTTTACCAGTAAATGTTAAATCATGTAAACTATGTGAACAATTTATTTTTTTTATAAAAGCTATGATTGAGAAAAATATTTTGTTTTTATTTCCTTTTTTTTTTTAAATGCCCCCCCCCCCAGTTATGCACATCTGCCCCCTGGCTTGCCACTCTGCCCCAGAAATGCCTTATACCTCCTATGTGCCACTGTGCCCCATGATATGCCTTTTAACCCTCTAAATGCCACTGTGCCCCATGATATGCCTTTTGACCCCCTATGTTCCACTCTGCCTCCAGAATTTCCTTATACCCCTATATGCCACTCTGGCATTTAGGGGGTTAAAAGGCATATTATGGGGCAGAGTGGCATATAGGGAGGTATAAGGCATTGCAGGAGGCACAGTGGCATATAGAGGGGTCACAGAGCACTCTGCCTCCAGAAATGCCTTATGCCCCCCAGTCCAGGCAGCGTGTAGAGCTCTACGCGATTCACGTACACAGCTTCCGCTGCAGCCGGGAGGAGCTGCGGTTAGCAGCGGGGGTTGTCTGTGTCCATCGCGCAGACCTTCCCCAGCTGTCAGAGATCACGGGGAACTCTGTGACCCCTTAATGCCTCTCTGCCTTCGGCTGCAGCGGAACCTGTGTACGCGAATCGCGTAGAGCTCTACATGCTGCCTGGACTAAGAAGTACCGGTAAGTGTGGGGGGGGAGACAGGAGGATCCAGGTCCCCTGCATCGCTGCGGGGGATCTGGATCTTAGTCTCATAGTCAGACCTAGTTGAGGTCTGATTATAAGACGACCCCGATTATAAGACATTATAGCTCTTATAATTATTTGTCTTATAATCGAGCTAATACGGTATTGTTTTTTCAAGGAGAGATAGAGCTTTCTTTTGATACCATAGTTGGATGATTAGCTGAAAATCTAGAATGAGAAATTTAGTAAAAACTAGCGACAATTAGAAAAAAAAACTAATATTTTTTTAATTTTCCCTCTGAATTCTCACAAAATTAGGTAAAGTGATGGAAAATCCCCCCCTCCAAGTTTATCAATTCAGGTGTCCTGATTTCAGAAATACCTAATTTATATAGATTTTCCATACTTTCCCAGCACCAGGGAGCATAATATAAGGTATACATTTTTTGTATAATTTTTAGCCTATGGCTTAACGGGTGAACGGGGGCAGGAGGGTTATACTGGCTAGATGTTATGCTATGGCAATGGGATGTAAGGTTTTTTAATTTTTTTATGATTATTACACAAAAATGGTTAGAGGTCCTCTTAAGGACCTCCTGAACATGCCAGTGATGTCACAATGATATCACTTAGCTCACATTATAATTTTTTTATTATTATTTATATTATTATTTTAATGATTTTTTTATCATTATTTTTTAAATGAATAAACATTTTTTTTTCTCCTTTTCTGTTTCAGGACGGGAGGGGGGGTGAGAGACATGGTTTCTCACTCCCCTCCCCGCGATCCCCCCGCGCCGATCACACTGTGATCTATATGCAGGTCCTCACAGACGTGCATAGAGATCACAGCGTCTGTGCCTCATCGGAGGACAGGATATCCCCTGCAGGGGGATGCCGGCTTCTGCTGTCAATGGGGATCTCTCGTGCAGCAGCAGGGATGTGTCCCTGACGCTGCAAGAAGGGCTGGACGTACCGGTACGTCCATAGGGGTTGCTTAAGAAGCGTTTTTTGGATGTCCCGGTACGTCCATAGGGGAGCCTTTCGCCCAAAGTGTACTACAAAAAAGAAACAGTCTTGTCATTAAGGGGTTAACAGTGATGCTGAAGGTATGATAAGAGATGTAGGAAGTGAACCAGGAAAGAGCAGTGTCACAGAGACCAAGATCATGAAGAGTTTGAAGGAGAAGAGGGTGGTCCACATTGTGGCCCTTGGATTTAGCAGTGAGTATGTCATTGGTAACTTTGGTACGGGTGGTCTCAGTAGAGTGTCGAGGCTGAAAACTAGATTGGAGAGGGTCAAGTAAGGAGTTTAAATTCCTTCAAAAAGCTTGGAGGCGAGAGGAAGTAGAGAGATGGGACGGTAATTGGACAGATCAGTCAGGTCCAGGGAGGGCTTTTTCAAGATTGGAGTTATGGTAGCTTACTTGAAGGAGGATGAGTCAGATCCAGTAGAGAGGGAGAGGCTGAAGATGTGAGCTAGAGTAGGGACAAGAGTAGAGGAAAAAGACTAGGTAAAGATGGGTAGGGATCGGGTTAAGGGGACATGTGGTTGGACAAGAGGAAAGAAGAAGAGCATGTACTTCCTCTTCAGTGACAGCAGAGAACTGCTTTACTGTAGTGAAGGAAGAAGAGGTCAGTGGGTAGGAGGGTGCATACTCAACGAGAGGGTGGGGACTGTGCAGATATTTCATATCTGATAGTTTCAATTTTATTATTGAAGTATGTGGCATTAAGTGGAAAGGGTAGTTGTCAATGGATGAAGAAGGGAATTGAAAGTACTAAAGTGTTGTTTAGGCATAAGAGATAGGGAGGAGATGAGGGAGGTGAAGTATGTTTCCTACAAGGTTGAGAGCTGAGTAGTAGGAATGTAGCATTCATTTATAGTACATAAAGTCATACATGGAATGAGACTTCCGCCAACTACGCTCAGCAGTGTGCCATAGAAACATTCATGTTGTGAAGAGCGAGTAGTAACTCGAGCTACATCCTCAAGAGCAGATATGAGGGCGGAGTTATAGAGAGACGTAGCATTGTTAGGGCATGACATGTGTGAGATAGGAGAGAGAGTAAATCGGATGATAATTTCTGAAGGTAAATAGAGCTAAGGTATCTAGGTTAGGCAAGGTTGGGGTGTAAAGGAGTGAGTAGGAGTCAAGGTTAAGTAGCATGATACAAAGGGGGAAAGGGGAATTGGAGAAGTTAATGAGTTAGCACATGCTATAAAATATAATGTCTAGGGTGTGACCATCATCCTGAGTAGTGTAGTTAATGTGTCTTATAAGATCAAAACAGGTAGTAGAAAGAACTATTAAAGCCATAGAAAGAGAATTTAGGCATTTGACCATGCTTGTGCACAGTGTGACTGTGTTATAGTTGTTGAAATACTATTCCTGAGCATAGTTTATTAAGACAGTTGCTCATTTACATTATCAGCAAAACCTCTAGTTTTTGAATTACACAAAACAATTATATTCATTGCTAAATATTGGTGACAAATTAGGCAGGGCACTCCACACAGAAATGTTTAGCTGTTGAAATACTATTCTTGAATTAGACAGCTATAGATTTTAGTGAAAAAGGGATATGCTTATCGACAATGTCAATGATGATGACCTGGATTTAGATTATGAGCAAGAAGAGGAGTCAAACAACACATCTTCCAGTAATTTCATTTCTTTGCTAAATGTGTTGCTCATTCCACTCCGGAGAAGCAGCAGTTGCTGCATAGCCATATTGCTGATTCCTCTACATGCACTGGCACCAGCACCCCCATTACCACCATCACTAATGTTCTCATGGGAAAAAAGCATGTACTACTACTACCTCATCTGATCTACAATGCCTTAGAAAATTGTACTTATTGACTCTCTCACATTCTCATTCCCGTTCATTCTCTCTACCACGCACTCTAAATGTTCCCCTACCTTCTCTGCTGACCACTTTCACAACTTCTTCATCTTCTATCTTCTCCCTTCTCTTCTATTTTTTTCCTCGTCTGCATTTTCAACAGTGGCGACTCTAGAAACAATATATAGGGGGGGCACACAAGATACCACAGTCAAACTGGGGGAGCATTAATAATTTCCAAAAGTAATGTGCTATGGAATTATACTTTTGTTATTGGGCTAAAATAATACTTGATCATTCAACATGGGAAGCCTGAAGCCACAATTGAGTGCGACTAATCCTTGAAATAAATATTATAACACAATAAATAACTTTTCCACTAAATTATTTCAGGGCCTTGAACGTTTTGTCCCCTGAAGTCACTACAACTTCAGGAGGGCATTTTATCTCTGGATAAATATAAATTAAATAATTCCTACTGTAAGTTAAGTGCCAGGAAACAGATGACCAAACACACACACCAACACAGGCTCTGTCACACCGACACCCAGACACACACACCAGGACAGGCTCTGCCACACCGACAACCAAACACACACACCAGGACAGGCTCTGCCACACAGACACCCAGACACACACACACCAGGACAGGCTCTGCCACACTGAAAACTGAACACACACACCAGGACAGGCTCTGCCACACAGACACACACACCAGGACAGGCTCTGTCACACCGACACCCAGACACACACACCAGGACAGGCTCTGCCACACTGACAACTGAACACACACACCAGGACAGGCTCTGTTACACCGACACCCAGACACACACACCAGGACAGGCTCTGTGACACAGACACACACACCAGGACAGGCTCTGTGACACAGACACACACACCAGGACAGGTTCTGTCACACCGACACCCAGACACACACACCAGGACAGGCTCTGTCACACCGACACCCAGACACACACACCAGGACAGGCTCTGTCACACCAACACCCAGACACACACACCAGGACAGGCTCTGCCACACCAACAACCAAACACACACACACCAGGACAGGCTCTGCCACACCAACAACCAAACACACACCAGGACAGGCTCTGCCACACAGACACCCACACACATCAGGACAGGCTCTGCCACACCCACATCCAAACACACACACACACCAGGACAGGCTCTGACACACTGACAACCAAACACACACACCAGGACAGGCTCTGCCACACCAACACCCAAACACACACCAGGACAGGCTCTGCCACACCAACACCTATACACACACACCGAGGACAGGCTCTGCTACACTGATAACCAAAAACACACAAACAGCAGGACACAATCTACGTCACAGACGTCTACATCAGGATGGATTTTTCACACTGCATTGTCGTTTATACCCCCCTTAGTGTTATTGCCCCTTGTGTATTGATGCCCCTGCTGCCCATATATATTAACATTAGCCCCAGTTGCCGATAGCAGGTATAGATCAACACATTAACACACAAACCAAGCTTTGCATGTATAGATCAACTGAAATTCACTTGTGATCTCAAATAAACAGAATCAGACATACAAATCCTGTATTTGCAGGTATACAATAGTATATGAAACGTAGCATTGCAGGTATTAATCAACTGAATAAGACATATTAACCCTGTATTTGCAAGTATACATAAATAATGTATGGAAACATAGCATAGCAGATATGGATCTACAGAATAACACACAACCCCAGCTTTGCAGGTATAGATCAATTGGAATTCACAAAAAAACACGTCATTAAAAGGTATATTTAAAACCCCCTAAATTACAGGCATAGATCACAGGTTGCACACCCCAAAGCCAGTCCTGGGGTCCACACTGCAATCACACTCCTATTACCAACCAGTAAATGCTGGTACCTAGGCATGATGGGACTGTGCTTGCTGTGGTTGCTGTTAGCAATCACACTCCTATCATGCCAAGTCAGCCAGTACATGCTGGTACAGGGTGGCTGTAAGTGCTAGCTAGGTTTCAGCATGTACTGGCTGACTTGGCATGATAGGAGTGTGATTGCTAACAGCAATTAAAATCCCATCATGCCTAGGTTCCAGCACTTACACATCCAACCAGTAAATGCTGGAACCTAGGCATGATGGGACTGTGATTGCTGTTAGCAATCACACTCCTATAATGCCAAGTCAGCCAGTACATGCTGGTACAGGGTGGCTGTAAGTGATGTGCAGACCCCATACTGCTGGAAGCATCAATACACAAGGGGGGCAGCTAGCTAGGTTTCAGCATGTACTGGCTGACTTGGCATGATAGGAGTGTGATTGCTAACAGCAATCACAGTCCCATCATGCCTAGGTTCCAGCATTTACTGGTCGGATGTGTAAGTGCTGGAACCTAGGCATGATGGGACTTTGATTGCTGTTAGCAATCACACTCCTATCATGCCAAGTCAGCCAGTACATGCTCGAGGTGCGGCCCGCATAAGATCGGTTGCACTGGCTGGCGATCTTACGCGGGCCGCACCTTGAGGTCTCGCGGGCCGCATTTGGCCCGCATGTTGGACGCCCCTGCCTTATTACTTTCTAACCCCTCTCCCTACTCACTATCTACCCTCCCCCTTTGTAGTTCTCTCACCTTTAGGTCCAGCGACGGGAGCACGAGGCTTCTGTCTTCGTTCTCTGCTGCGGTGGCTGCTGCTTCACTGCTGAGCGCCGAAATATGACGTCATATTTCGGCGCTCAGGATGAAATGCCGGCACCGCGACGGAGGTAGAGGCCTCGTGGAGGAGAATGGGTGGCGCCGAGCGGTAGCCCCTCTCTCTCCTCCGCATTAAAAAAAAAAAAAGACGGGATTTAAAGTCGCATTGCGACTTTTTTCCAAATTCGGCAGGGGGGCAACAGGGGGGGCAAGGATTAACCTAGGGGGGCCAATTGCCCCCCTGTAGCGACGCCACTGATTTTCAAGGACATAATCCGGCTGCCAAAATGGCCACACTTGCAGTGCTGTCCTGTCACGGATCCTCCAATTGGCGAAGAGGATATTGCTGAAATTGCCAACTGTGGGCAATATGGCGGCACTGAAGGTAACATGCTCTTCACAATCCACCAATCAGTGGAGAGGATGTCACTGCAAGCACCATTATTTTGCCCTAACGTGGACTTAGGGAAACATGGCAGTGTGAGAGAATGTGAGTCAATGTAGACCTACAAATTTCAAATGAAAATTCTCAGCTTTTTGCTTTGTTTTTCTTGGCTAGATTTGGGAGCTGTGTACTTATCACCAAATTTAATGAAAATTTCATATGAATCCGAATGCACAAGTCTACTATTTGGTATTGCTTTTTTTGCAATATTTAATGCATTATATTCACTAGTTAACTGGGATTTAATGCTCACATAAAGCCCCTGACTAATTCCCATGTTATGCTAGGGTTTCTGCCCGCCATGCCAACTGATTTTATATGATTCATTTATTGTCAATTTTATTTTAATACATATATAGTGGCAGGGTCATTGCTAGGTTTCCAAACAATAGGGGGCTAGAGCCCACAGGAGATTGAATAGCATAAAATAAAATTAAGCCAACATGAAGAAGCCATGTGTGGAAAAATTAAGCACATCCTTACTACTTCCATAAGAATTCAGATGCTAAGTAGCAGACAGGTGCTGCTAATCAAATGCCATTGATTAATTGATCATTAGCAAGTGTGACCACCTCTATAAAAGCCTATTTTTTAGCAGTTTGCTGATCTGAGGCATTCGGGTATGTGTTAACTCAATGCCAATGAGGAAAGACATCAACAATGATCTCAGAGAAGCAATTGTTGCTGCCCATCAATCTGGGAAGGGTTATAAGGTCATTTCCAAACAATTTAAAGTACATCATTCTAAAATGAGAAACATTATTCAAAAGTGGAAAACATTCAAGACAGTTGCCAATCTTCACAGGAGTGGTTGTCCTAGCAAATTCACCCCAATGTCAATCAGTGCAATGCTCAGAGTCTACAGGCCTCAGTTAGCATGTTAAATGTTAAAGTTCATGACAATTCAATTAGAAAAATACTGAACAAGCATGGTTTCTTTGGTAGAATTGCCAGGAGAAAGCCTCTTATCTCTAAAACAAAACATGGAAACATGGCTTAGGTTAGCAAAGTTGCATCTGAACAAACCACAAGACATCTGGAACAATGTCCCTTGGACAGACAAAAACAAAGTGGAGATGTTTGGCCATAATTAGACTTGGGCACCAGGGGGCTCTTCGTGTTCGTCTTCGTGCTCGTCTTCGGCAAAAAAAAAAACTTCGTATTCCGCGAATATTCGCCTGGTCCTGTCTTCTCTTCGGGCGAATATTCGCGGACATTCTTCGTGCTCGGGTTTTCTTCGTTTTCCCCGGTTAAGGGGTTAAAACGGGGTTAAAGCCGCTCTGGCGCCAGGAGTTTAAATTGGTCGTCAGCAGGGGGAGCTCGTACAGACTGTTATACTCCTGGTGCCGTAATTGTTCGGCAGATCCCACTGGTCTCCCTGTTCTATGAGTTAAATGTCCGTACGAGCGACCAATAGAGTCGCTCGTACGGACATTTAACTCATAGAACAGGGAGACCAGTGGGATGTGCCGGGTAAGTTACAGCATTGGGGTTTTAAAAGTCTGCACGAGCGACTCTGTTGGTCGCTCGTGCAGACTTTTAAAACCCCAATGCTACAACTTACCCGGCACATCCCACTGGTCTCCCTCCCTGTTCAATTAATTAAATGTCCGTACGAGCGAACAATAAAGTCGCTCGTACGGACATTTAACTCTGTACAGGGAGGGAGACCAGTGGCATCGGCAGGGTAAGTTGCAGCATTGGGGTTTTAAAACCCCAATGCTGCAACTTGCCCTGCCGATGCCACTGGTCTTTAACTAATTGAACAGGGAGGGAGACCGATGCCACTGGTCTCCCTCCCTGTTCAATTAGTTAGTCTGTGCCGGGTTAAATGTCCGTACGAGCGACCAATAAAGTCGCTCGTACGGACATTTAACTAATTGAACAGGGAGGGAGACCAGTGGCATCGGCACTGCCGATGCCACTGGTCTCCCTCCCTGTTCAATTAGTTAGGGGTTAACTTTTTTTTAAAGGGTTAAGGGGCCGTGCAAGTGAGCCTATTGGTCGCTTGCACGGCCCTTTAACCTATGGATTTCTGCTCCCGTTAACCCCTTCGATGCTGTGTTAACGCAGCATCGAAGGGGTTAACGGGAGCGGAAATCCATAGGTTCGCTGTCAGGGGCTACAAAGACCGTGCGAGTGAGCCTATTGGTCACCTGCAGGGTCTTTCTCTGGCATCAACCAATTGGTTGATGCCAGAGGAGGTCCCTGTAGGCGACCAATAGGCTCATTCGCACTGCCCTGTAACCCGTGACGGCGAACCTGCGGATTTCCACTTCCGGGAACTGCCGCGATGCCGCGAAGACAAGACAAGGTAAGATGAAGGGGGGGAATGGTAGACGAAGACGAAGACAATCACGAAGATCTTCGTGGTGTGTGTCTTCGCCTACGTTTTACCGCCGCCGTCTTCTCTTCGGCGTGTCTTCGGAACGAACACGAAAACGCACTCTTCGTGTTCGTTTCCATGTTCGCCCGAAGACGAATGCACAAGTCTAGCCATAATGCACATGTCCCCATTTCACAAATAAACAAACATAGAATTTTGCTATCACAGGACCTGGGAACTTTGCAGTCATAGAGTTGACCAATAACTCCTCTGTATACTAAAGTATTCTAGAGTCAAATGGGAAGCCATCTATCGAACAGCTAAAGCTTGGCTGAAATTGGGTCAGGCAACAGGACAAAGCACACCAGCAAATCTACAACAGAATGGCTGAAAAGGAAAAGAAACAAATGCCTGCAAACCTCAATTAACCAAAGCAACATTTTAAAGAAGAGTCAGCCAAAAGTTCTCCACAACGATGCGAGAGACTAACAGAGTCAAACCGAAAAGGCTTACTGTAAGTTATTGCTGCTGAATGTTTCTACATGCTATTGAATCACACAGTAAACACACACATGTTGAGACACAAACATACATATATGCATGAATGCATGCATGCACACAACACTTATACACTTTCCCTCTTTCTTCTTTCTCCCCTTCCCCTTTCCCTCCTTCCCCTCTCTCTCCTTCCACTCTCTCTCCTCCCCTTCGCCCTCCTTCCCTCACTCACTCCCCCGACAGCTCAACAGTGTGTGAGCGGCCTTTAGCCGCGGGATCACGTAACCTCACGTTACATGACCACGCTGTTTCTGCCTCCCTGGGCCAGTCTAAAATTGTTCACAAAGGTCTGGTCCGACCTGGACTGGCCCTTTGTGCAGAATTTTAGACTGGCCCAGGGGGCAGGACTATATGTTAGTGATGTGGTGAGTGGTACACAGGGCGCACCCCCCCAACACACACATATGCCAGTGGTGCCCTGCATTAGTTTGGCCCTGGTTAGAGGGAGATCTATGAAGCCTATGCTTTAGCCCCAGAGTCTTCATTCAGGGCCATGTAGTTGAGACTCAGTGCTTCAAAGCCAGCAGGTCCTTAGCAATGCCCCTGTTATAAGACAACATCAGTTTCTTTTCTGGTTTATCAAAAAGTATTTGTTTATGTTTTGTAATGCTAGCAGGGAATTGTCCCATGCACTGACAAGTCCTAGGGGTGCAACGGTAAGTCAGTTTGTGAACTTGGTGATGTAATCTGAATGATAATAACTAAGTGAAGCTAAATTATGCTAAATATATAGGTTGAGTAAAGTAAGCAGAGGTTTGGGGCAGTGCGCAGACATTTATTGATAGCTGTTCTGCAAAATATCCCTGCTTTAAAAAAAATGTTGAGACCTAAAAGGAAGTGAGCCTGGGTAAGGTGTTAGGACATCTCACCAATTCTGGTATGAACCAACACCTATGTACACACAAAGGCACAGCTTTGCTTCAGGGGCTGAGGTGGTTGATTATTTATTTATTTTAATATTGAGGGAAATTCAGTCCTGCATCAAGGGGGTAGAGTGCTTATCTGCCTCCCCAGGCCACATTCTATGTTAATGCTGGTACTCTACCTGGGTTGCTCTGGGGTTTTTAATATTTTTGCTTACACTGGGGTAATCCGGTCATGTATTAAGTAGCTGGATATCTCTGTCTGTCTGTCTAAATAGTAGCTGTATATATATAAAATATATAGCAAAAATCAGTAAATGTTGTAAATACAGGCGATCTCTATTACACTCTGAGAGTATGTTCTCCAACAACTATTATATTCATTCAGCATTATCCAGCCTTGAGTTTTATTTATTTCTTTAGGGTAGAATATATTTTTTTGCTAATTTGGAGTTTCATTAGGTTTTATTACCTGTTTTGTACTTCCATTTAAATTGATTGTTTGCTGTGTAGTAGACTCGTGCAGTTGGATTCATTTTTTTTTTTAATTCAAATATTTATTTATTAAAAAAAATGTTGTCAAGAAAAAGGGGTGCAGAAAAGAAAAGGGACATTGTATTAAATAAGAGAATATATGCCATACAATACATAGATGATTAATTATGTTATCTTCTTTTCATTTTGACCGTCCAAAAAAGGATAAGAAGAACAGAAAAAAAAAAAGAGAAAGAGCCGGGGGTAAGTATTATTTGTGATATGTTTAATAGACTTGGGCACCAGGGGGCTCTTCGTCTTCGTGCTCGTCTTCGTAAAAAAAAAAAATGTTCGTATTCCGCGAATATTCGCCCGTTCCTGTCTTCTCTTCGGGCGAATATTAGTTTTTTCTTAGTTTTTTCCGGTTAAGGGGTTAATACGGGGTTAACACGTACCGCAGCAGCTCTGGCGCCAGTATCTAATTAGCTCAGCCTTTATAAGCCTGCCCAGCCCTGCAGTCAGGGCCTTTGCATTGTAGTGTTATGTCCGCTCTGCTTTGGCCTTGTACCGTGAGCATCCTGCCTGTACCGTGAGCATCCTGCCTGTACCATGAGCATCCTGCCTGTACCGTGAGCATCCTGCCTGTACCGTGAGCTACCTGCCTGTACCGTGAGCTACCTGCCTGTACCGTGAGCTACCTGCTTATATCGTGAGCTACCTGCCTGTACCTGCCGTCAGCCCTGCCAGTGGGCCTCCGTACCCGTCAGCCCTGCCAGTGGGCCTCCGTACCCGTCAGCCCTGCCAGTGGGCCTCCTGCCATCAGCCCATCCAGTGGGCCTCCGTATCCGTCAGCCCTGCCAGTGGGCATCCTGCCTAGAGACTTTCTGCCTTTACTTGCTGGTCATATCACCTATAGTAATACAGTACCTTTCCACGTCTTCTGTTTGTACTGTGTTTTATTGCACCTGTCCGTACCACCCCACTTACCGTCATGCATCGTGGGGTACAAACGGAACCCTTTGTATCCCCTGCTACTGGGCTCCTACCCGACCTGCTTACCTGGGTCAGGTACTAGGTCCCGACGTAACATATTGAACGGGCCCATGACATGGACCCCGCGGGGATGGCCAATATACACTCACGGCAAGAATTGCAGGACCAGTTGCTTGCTTCCCACTCGTCTCAACTGCAGTCGCTGGCTCAAAAGATGGACACTATGACAGACCTAATAAGGTCGCTAACAGTCACGCCGTCAACACGCACACCTTTCGCTCCCAGGGATCCCAGCCCTGAGGAACAGGGAGCCACTGCTCGGTTACCATTGCCAGACAAGTTTGCGGGTGATCCTAAAGACTGCAGAGGGTTCCTGAATCAATGCCTGCTCCACTTCCGTAACCAACCACAGGCCTTCCGTTCCCAATCCAAACGGGTGTCTTTCGTCATATCGCTGCTAAAGGGCGAGGCCTTACTCTGGGCGTCTCCCCTGATTGAACAGGGATCCGAACTCCTTGACGACTGCCCAGCCTTCATGGAGGCACTACGGTCGGTCTTTGATATACCTGGCCGCCGTGAAACCGCCGAGACGTCCCTACTAGAGCTACAACAAGGACACAAGACACTCGCACAGTATACCATCGAGTTTTGTACGTTGGCCTGTGAACTTCAGTGGGACGTGGGAGCCCTACGGGCCGCTTATCGGAAGGGCCTAAACGAGAAGCTAAAGGACGCCCTCCTGTTCCATGAGCCACCGTCCGACCTAGAAGACTTCATCGCACTCTGTTTACAAACGAATACAAGAGCGACATTTGGAAAAAGAAAGGACCAGATGGCCCTGTCCATACGCCTCTCAGCCCTTCCAGCCTGCATCTCAGGGGGTCAACATTCCCACTGAGGAACCTATGGAGATAGGTACGATACGCCGTTTGTCTGATGCCGAGAAGACAAGGAGAAGGAATCTAGGACTCTGTCTTTATTGTGGCCAAGCGGGTCACTATCTGCGATCCTGTCCCACATGTCCGGGAAATGACAAGGCTTAGGGGCAAAAGGAGGAGAACCCCTAAGCACATCCATCACTTCTCCTCCTACACGCATGTTGCTCACAGTTACGCTTAGGTGGCAAGACCACTCCGTGGTCACCCAAGCTTTCATTGACTCTGGGGTGGCTGGGGTTTTTCTCGACAAGCATTGGGCACTGCAACATCGGGTGCCTTTGCGCATCAAGCGGTCCCCTTCCGTGGTTACCACAGTGGACGGCACCCTACTAGGTCCTGGGGTGGTTACACGGGAGACCCTGCCACTCACTATGTATATCGGAGCGACTCATAAAGAGGACATTTCTTTTGAGGTCATCCAATCTCCTCACGCTCCCCTTATCTTGGGCTACACTTGGCTCCGATCGCATAACCCACGCATAGATTGGAGAAAAGGAGAGATCCTGGCTTGGAGCAGCAGATGCCATCAACTTTGTACCATACCTTGTCAACGTGTTAACCTGGTTCTGGAAATCGCTCCAACAGATCCCAAGCTACTGGTTCCGAAACACTATTGGGAATACCTCGATGTCTTCTCGAAAAAACAGGCCGAACGTCTGCCTCCGCATAGACCCTATGACTGTTCCATTGACTTGTTACCCGGTACCACGCCTCCGCGAGGACATACCTATCCGTTATCCGAACCCGAGAACGAAGCGCTTGAGCAATACATAAAAGAGAGTTTGGAGAAAGGCTTCATATGGCCATCCTCATCACCAGCTGGTGCTGGTTTCTTTTTCATCTCTAAGAAGGAAGGCTCCCTTCGACCTTGCATCGACTACCGAGGCCTCAATCGCATCACAGTAAAAAACAGATATCCTCTTCCTTTTATATCGGAGATCTACGACCAACTAAAAGGAGCGACCGTCTTCACTAAATTGGATCTAAGAGGGGCCTACAATCTCATACGAATAAAACAAAACGACGAGTAGAAAACCGCATTCAATACCAGATTTGGCCATTACGAATATCAAGTGATGGGCTTCGGCCTCTGCAACGCACCAGCCGTGTTTCAAACGTTCGTGAACAACATTTTCCGGGACATGTTGCTCTCACATGTGATAGTCTATCTTGACGACATCCTCGTGTTTTCCCCGGACATCATCACCCACCGTAAACACCTCCGTTCTGTGTTACAACGTTTAAGAGAGAATGGTCTCTACGCCAAAGCCGAGAAATGTGCCTTTGAAAAAACAAGCTTACCTTTCCTTGGATACATCATCTCGGCTAAGGGCCTAGAAATGGATCCCGAGAAGTTGAAGGCGATCACCGCTTGGCCGGTTCCTAGAACATTAAAAGCAGTACAACACTTTCTTGGTTTCGCAAATTATTACCGGCGCTTTATCCGCAACTACGCCAGTATCGCGGCCCCCATTACAGCACTCACCAAAAAGGGGGCCAATCCCAAAGTATGGTCGGACGAAGCCATCAAAGCCTTCACTCGGTTGAAACATGCCTTCATTTCGGCGCTGATCCTCCAACATCCTGATCCTGCTCTCCAGTATATCCTGGCGGTCGACGCATCCGAAACCGGCGCTGGTGCTGTCCTCTCGCAACGGAACCCAACCACATCCAAATGCCTACCGTGTGCCTTCTACTCGAAGAGGTTCACACCTGCAGAACGCAATTATGACGTAGGGAACCGGGAACTGCTGGCGGTCAAGCTCGCCTTCAAGGAGTGGCGACACCTCCTCAAGGGTACCAAACAACCCATCGTGGTCATGACCGACCACAAGAACCTACAATACATTGAAGGCGCGCGTCGTATGAACCCTCGTCAAGCGAGATGGGCCCTCTTCTTCACAAGGTTTCACTACGTGATGACATATCGACCTGGACCACAAAACACCAAAGCGGATGCCCTTTCACGACAATTTGACAACCAGCATGATGTCTGTCACGATGAACCCATCATACCACCAACGCGCATCATTTCCTTCCTGTCTTCCGCAATGATGTCCAAGATCCGTTTACATCAAAACCATATCACGTCGTCCCAAAAACCACCTTCCGGTCGACTGTACGACTGTACGTACCGCAGCAGTTCCGCACAGCAGTATTAAGGTGGGGACACAACTCCTCCCTCACTGGTCATCCTGGTTCCCGTAAAATGGAATATCTGATTTGCAAAACGTTTTGGTGGCCTTCCTTGTCCCGTGACATTCACTTATACATCGCAGATTGTCCTCAGTGTTCCCATCACAAGTCCCCACGCACTCGCCCTCCTGGCCTCTTGTTACCACTACCTGTGCCCAAGTCCCCTTGGACCCATATCGCTATGGACTTTATCGTTGACCTCCCCGTCTCTCAAGGACACACTTCCATCTTCGTGGTGGTAGACCGTTTCTCCAAACAAGCCCATTTCGTCGCTCTGCCGCGACTCCCCACGGCATCCAAGAAGTGGCTCGTTTGCATGGCTTGCCCCTTCACGTGGTATCTGACAGGGGACCACAATTTGTTTCCCGGTACTGGAAAGCCTTCTGCCGTAAGCTTTTCGCATGCATTTTCGCCTATCATCCGCAGTCCAACGGACAAACAGAACGGACCAACCAAACTCTTAAGCAGTACCTGCGCTTACATGTCATGCTCTCCTTCGATTGGCAGAGATGACGTATAACAACGCCCTGCACTCGGCCCTGCACTGTTCTCCTTTCTTTGGGGCTCTGGGATACCATCCTATAGTCATGCCTCCTCCCTCCTCGTCTAGTAGTGTCGGCGTATCCGCTGTTGATCAGCGCGTCTCTAGCATGCGTAAACATTGGCACATGCTGCGTGCTCAGCTATCCAAAGCGCAAGACCGTAGTAAGACAGCTGCTGACAAACCACGTTCTCTGCCCCCCCGGTATCGAGTCGGTGTTTACGTATGGTTATCCACCCGTAATCTAGCCCTTCGCCAACCCAGCAGGACCCTGGGTCCCAGATACATTGGGCCCTTTCGCATACTCAGGAGGGTCAACCGGGTGGCGTTCTCTCTCGCTCTCCCTTCCTCTATGAGGATTCCCAACACCTTCCATGTCTCCCTCCTTAAACCTTGCCCCTCCAATAGTTTTTCTGTTACACGTCATCCTCCTGCGCCTGTCCTCGTCCGTGGGCACGAAGAATATGTCGTCAGCCGAGTCCTCGATTCTCGCTGGCATCGGGGTTCCCTGCAATACCTGATAGATTGGAAGGGGTATGGTCCTGAGGAACGGACTTGGCTGCCAGCTCGTGCTGTTCACGCTCCCCTTTGTGTGTCGCGCTTCCATGCTCGCTTTCCGCTCCGTCCGGGTCCTTCGCGCTCGGTGCGCGCTCCTGGAGGGGGGGGTGGTGTTACACTTACCAGGTCTGCCGGTGTCCCGCGACGGTCGGACACGAATGGGTGGCGCGCTCGCGAATATGTACTATGCGAACCACCGTGAGCCGCCCACGACAGCAAGATACTGTTGCGGGAGCTGCCGCGGCGTGCTGGCAGCACTCGCAGAGTAATAACCGAGGTGCTGCGGCACGCTCGCGGCGCTCCAGATTTACTAAATAGTGCGAGACCCGTACGCTCTGTGACTTACATCGTCTCTGCATAGTGGGTCCACTACTGGTGTTGTCTAGGTCCCGCTCCCCCTGCTCGCGGATGCTCGGGGTGCAGCTTGTTCCCGCCGGCGGTTCATCTCTTGACAGGGTCATCTGAGTTACGCAAGGTGTTATCCTCCCATGAACAGCTGTTGGACTCCCATGAAGTTTGTTTCAAGAATATGCAAGATACCCTGGATCAAATGGCCAGTGCCATTCAAGTGTTGGTTGCCAGATCAGACCTGAGGGCTGGGAGTTCTGTGTCCACCTCCGCTCCCTCATCAGTATCTGATCCGTCTCCTCCGGCTGTGGCATCTGGATCTACCTCTGCACCTGCTCCAGTTAAACTCCCGGCTCCAACTCGCTACAGTGGAGAGCCGGAATCCTGCCGTGGTTTCCTTAACCAATGCTCTATCCAGTTTGAACTTGCTCCTCACCTGTTTCCGTCAGAGAAAGCCAAAGTAGGATATCTCATTTCGCTGTTATCCGGTAAGGCCTTAGCCTGGGCATCACCTTTGTGGGAGAAGGATTCTCATCTGATTTTCTCATCTCATCTATAATTTTGCGTCCTTCATTTCGGCGTTTCGTAAGATGTTTGATGTTCCTGGGAAAGCAGCCACAGCCTCTCTTTCCTTGCTTCACACCATTCAGGGCTCTCGTTCAGTTGCGGACTATGCTATCGAATTTAAAACCTTGGCAGATGAAGTCAACTGGTCAGATGAAGCCCTTATAGCAGCCTTTTATGACGGGTTATCTGAACGCTTGAAAGATGAACTATATACCCGAGATCACCCTGCTGATCTTGAAGAATTTGTTTCCTTGACCCTGAAGATTGACAACCATATCCGTGAAAGACAGGCATTTTCTTTCATCAACATCGCTCCCTTTCTCCTCAAGACCCATCTTCAGCAACCCTGCCTCCTGAGGAACCCATGCAATTAGGAGCTACTTAATTGTCTTTGCTAGAGAAAGAGCGTCGCAGGTCTCAAGGACTTTGTTTTTATTGTGGTCAGAAGGGTCATTTTATGAGATACTGCACCAATAAAGCGGGAAACGCCCGCTCCCAGTCCAAGTAAAGGAGCCTTGCCATCTTTTAGCTCCTACGTTCAAAAACAACTTGCTTGTTCCGGTCTCTTTGGAGTGGAATGGTTGGAAGATCTCCTCTTCCGCTATGATAGACTCTGGGGCTGCAGGCTCCTTCATTGATAAGTCCTTTGCCCTCCTTCATAAAATACTTCTCTGCCAAGTTCTACCCCAGATTGCCATCTCTGCCATTGACGGTCGACCTTTACAGCCCTCGTTCATCACTCAGCAGTCCTCTCCACTATTACTATGGGTTGGGATATTTCATCGAGAGACTATATCCTTCCACGTAATCTCATCACCATCCTGTCCTATTGTGCTAGGCCTACCTTGGCTCCGGTTACACAACCCCTCTATCAACTGGTTCACTGGGGATATCGTAGGTTGGGGTCCTGCTTGTCCTCAGCAATGTCTTTCTGGACCTTTTTCTAAAACCACCGCTATCTCGTCTGTGTCTGCTTCATCGATACCCTGGGCGTACCAAGAATATAAGGATGTGTTTGACAAAAAACAAGCTGAGACTCTGCCTCCCCACAGGCCTTACGACTGTCCTATTGAACTCTTACCCGGTACACTGCCCCCTAGAGGGCGTACATATGCATTATCCTTACCTGAATCCCAAGCTCTTGAAAATTACATCAAGGATAACTTAAAAAGAGGGTTCATTCGTAAATCTACTTCTCCTACTGGAGCGGGATTTTTTTTTGTCGAGAAAAAAGATGGGGGGTTGCGACCGTGTATTGATTATAGGGGCTTGAACCGCATTACTGTCAAAAATAAATATCCTCTACCTCTCATTCCCGAATTGTTTGATCGGTTAAGGCGTTCTACTATCTTTACTAAGTTAGATCTCCGTGGAGCTTACAACTTAATTCTTATCCGTGAAGGGGATGAATGGAAGTCTGCTTTCAATATTAGAATGGGGCATTACGAGTATACCGTCATGCCCTTTGGGTTATGTAATGCCCCCGCTGTATTTCAGGAATTCGTGAATGACATTTTTCGTCATAGTCTACCTAGATGATATCCTGATCCATTCGCCTGATCTCCCGTCACATCGTAATCATGTCCATATTGTTTTGCAACGTCTCCGTCAGAATCGTTTATATGCCAAACTCGAGAAATGCCTGTTCGAGGTTCCACGTGTCTCCTTTTTGGGTTTCATCATTTCGGCCTCTGGATTTGAGATGGATCCTATGAAACTTTCGGCTATTTCAGAATGGCCTCAACCCCTCGCATTATGGCCTCTTCAAAGGAGGGTTTCGCAAATTACTATAGAAAATGTATTCATAATTTCTCTAAAATTGTGGCTCCCCTTACTGATATGACTAAAAAGAGGTCTGATTGTAAGAATTGGTCCAAAGAAACTCTTCAGGCCTTTGCTCACCTTAAAAGGTCCTTTGCTACGGCTCCAGTATTGCCACACCCTGATGCCATAAAACCATTTGTCGTTGAGGTTGATGCATCGGAGATTGGGGTGGGGGCTATACTCTCTTAGAGGCGAAATTTTAATGATAAACTTCACCCATGTGCCTATTTTAAAAAAAAAATTCGTCCGCCGAGATGAATTATGACGTGGGGAACCGCGAGCTTTTAGGTATTGTTTTAGCCTTGCAAGAATGGAGGCATCTTCTAGAGGGGGCACGGAATCCTGTTACTATTTTAACCGATCACAAAAATCTACAGTATCTCAGCCATGCTAAAAGGTTAAATCCCAGACAAGCTAGATGGTCTTTGTTTCTTTATAGATTTCAGTTTTTTATTTCATACCGTCCTGGGTCCAAAAATGTGAAAGCCGACGCATTGTCCAGACAGTTTGTATCTGACACGGACGCTAAATCTGATCCTGAACCCATTATTCCCTCTTCCCAGATTATTGCTGCAGTCTCTACTCACTTATTCTCTCCCTTGGTTTCTCGTATCCTCAAATATCAGACCAAGACCCCTGTTCATAGTAAATGGCCCGTGGGTACTTTGTTTGTCCCTATTTCCGACAGAAAGCACGTTCTGTCTTGGGCACACTCGTTCTAGTCCGCAGGTCATCCTAGTGCTCGACGTACCATCGAGATCATAGGTAGGCAATTTTGGTGTCCCGAGCTTAGAGCTGATTGCACCGATTTTGTCGCCTCCTGTACTATTTGTGCTATTGCCAAGGGATCTCATATGAGGCCCGCTGGTTTGCTTCAACCCTTGCCTGTTCCCCTCCGACCCTGGACGCATTTGGCTCTGGATTTTATCGTGGATCTCCCTCCTTCGGAGGGCAATACTCTCATATGGGTGGTGGTTGATAGGTTTTCTAAGATGGCGCACTTTGTTCCCCTTCCTAAATTACCCTCGGCTCCTGAGCTGGTCCCTGTATTTGTCGCTAATGTTGTCCGTTTGCATGGCATTCCACTTCAAATAGTGTCTGATCGTGGTGTGCAATTTACTGCCTTATTTTGGAAAACCTTCTGTGCTTCTTTAGGTATCTCTCTACCTTTCTCCTTTGCCTACCACCCCCAAACTAACGGTATCTCAGAAAGAACCAACCAGACACTGGAACAATTTTTACGTTTCTTTATTAATGATCATCAGGATAATTGGGCCCAACTCCTGCCTTGGGTGGAATTTGCTAGGAATAACACCTTCCACCAATCATCAAGGGTTAGTCCTTTTTTCTGTAATTATTATCATCCTCCGTCTCTGCCCACTTCGTTCAATGATTCTCTTGTTCCTGCAGTAGATTTCTATGTCAAACAACTACTGTTAGTTTGGGACAAGGTACACCACTCTTTAGTTAAAGCGGCTGCTAGTTATAAGCGGCATTCTGACCTCCACCGCAGCTTAGGTCCCTCTTTCATGGCAGGTGACAGGGTTTGGTTATCTACCAAAAACATTAACCTTAAGGTTCCCTCTAGGAAGTTCGCCCCTCGTTACATCGGTCCTTTTCGCATACTTCGTAAGATTAACCCTGTCGCCTACGGATTCCCCGTGTTTTTCATGTTTCCTTACCTTACCTGTAATCGATTCACCAGATTTACTCCTCGTCCTCGTTCAGTAATTGTTCACAGGTTGAATATGAAGTACAGTCCATTCTAGACTCTAAGAAAGTTAGGAATGCTATTCTGTATTTGGTACACTGGAAGGGTTACGGTCCGGAAGAGAGATCATGGGTTCACTCCAAGGATTTACATGCTCCTGCGCTGCTCCGCTCCTTTCATATTAAATTCTCTGGTAAACCTGGTGGAGTGCGGGCCCTGGCCGGCCCTCGGGGAGGGGGTACTGTCACCGCCGTGGGTCCCGTCGCTGGCGGATGGAGGTCCGTCCGGAGCTCACGGAGACCCGATGTCTCTGCCGAGAGTCCCGTCGCTGGCGGACGGAGGTCCGTCCGCAGCTCACAGAGACCCGATACTGTAACCCCGGGTTCCGTGGGCTGCGGGCGCTCCCCCCGCTCACGGCAGGTGGATGCTCGGGGCGCCGCTTGTTCCCGCCGGCGGTCGATCCGCCGATACGGGAGATGGAGGGGCAGTTTGGGGAACTCCTCGACGAGCAATCCTACGATTGCTCATAAGCTCAGGAGTTCCCAGGGAGTTACTTACCTCCCCTCCGGTCGTCCGTCACTCCTCTGGGGGCGCAGCCGTGCTGCGAGGCCGGTCCCGGGGAATTGATGGACGGCTGAGAGGCACGGCCATGACGTCAGCTGGAGGCGGGGCTTGAGAGTGGCGCCAGATTTAAAAGCCAGTCTGTGCTACTCTCAGGCACCCTGTTGTGGTCTATTCTAGTGCTCCTGTGTTTTGCTGTGAATTCATCTCTGTTTTGACCCTTGCATTTCCTGACTACGTTTTGCCTTACGATTCTGTACCTCTGCCCGTGATTCCTGTGTACCGACCCGGCTTGGCTGACTACCTCCTTGTGTTTTGAACCTCAGCTTGTCTGACTACCTGCTTCGTTACCGACCTGGCTACCCTGACCATTCTTCTGTGATTAACCCCTTCTGTTCTGATCTGCTGGTATACCGCATATTGCTGTTCACCTTGCATACCTACATTCTGCCTACACAGAGGCCTCCTCACTGTTGGGATCATCTAAGTCCTGGATTATCGCTGTCGAGGGCCCCTCTCTCTTCATTGGTTCTCTGGGCAGAATAACTTCTGCGGTGAGTGCCTCAGGTGTAGCAGACGCGACAATATGTTTTTGTCAATATTTTCTTAATTTCTTTCCCATTAAATATATGACCTAATTTTAGTTGGATGTCCAGGTCTTCTTTATAGAGTGTATGTCTTAAAAAAATGTATATCCTTAAATAAGGAAAAACCTCAGTAGGTGGTAAGTGAAACTGCTGAACTAATTGGGCGAAATTTTTTATGGAATTATTTGTCAAGATATCTTTTAGGTACATAATACGCGCATTTTTCCATTTGGTCAGTGATATGTCTGATAAATTAAGCTCAATAATAACAAGTCCTGCTGTATCCAATATTCTATCCTTAAGTCCAAGTTTCTTCTTAATTTTTAACCATTCTTGTATGATATCTCCAATAACAATATTATTTCCTGTGTGAATCTTTGTTTTCAACTTAGATTGAAATTCTCATATTCCAATAGATACATTTCCAATACCAGAGAAATGTTGTTCCATTTTATACCATGGTTGGCTCTTACTAGTTTCTAGTTGTGTCAGTGGTGGAACTACCAGGGTCGCAGGGGTCGCGACTGCGACCGGGCCCCGGCGGCAGGGGGGCCCCAGCCAAGGGGCCGCCAGAAATCTTTTTTCCTTTTTTTTTTTTTTTTAAATAAGGCAGGGGCGTCCAACATGAGGCCCGTGGGCCAAATGCGGCCCGCGAGACCTCGAGGTGCGGCCCGCGTAAGATCGGCAGCCAGGGCAACCGATCTTACACGAGCTGCACCTAAAGCCCTGCTACTTACTTGTGGGAGGGTCTTCTGGACTGCACAGAGGAAGCGGAGTTCACGTGACATCCTACTTCCTCTGTGCTTTAGCAGAGAAGGCAGAGGGAGGCCGCGCCCCCTGCTGAAGTCTGTGAGCGGCATCGAGGAGCTGCAGTGCAGGTAAGGGGGTGGGGAGGGTGTTTGAATGAGTGTGTGTGATTGAGGGAATGAATGATTATATGAATAAATGAGTGTGTGTGTGTGTGTGTGATAGCATGGATGTGTAAGTGCTGGAACCTAGGCATGATGGGACTGTGATTGCTGTTAGCAATCACACTCCTATCATGCCAAGTCAGCCAGTACATGCTGAAACCTGGCCAGCTGCCCCCCTTGTGTAGTGATGCTGCCAGCAGTATGGGGTCTGCACTTACAGCCACCCTGTACCAGCATGTAGTGGCTGACTTGGCATGATACGAGTGTGATTGCTAACAGCAATCACAGTCCCATAATGCCTAGGTTCCAGCATTTACTGGATGGATGTGTAAGTGCTGGAACCTAGGCATGATGGGACTGTGATTGCTGTTAGCAATCACACTCCTATCATGCCAAGTCAGCCAGTACATGCTGAAACCTGGCTAGCTGCCCCCCTTGTGTATTGATGCTGCCAGCAGTATGGGGTCTGCACATCACTTACAGCCACCCTGTACCAGCGTGTATTGGCTGACTTGGCATGATAGGAGTGTGATTGCTAACAGCAATCACAGTCCCATCATGCCTAGGTTCCAGCATTTACTGGATGGATTTGTAAGTGCTGGAACCTAGGCATGATGGGACTGTGACTACTGTTAGCAATCACACTCCTATCATGCCAAGTCAGCCAGTACATGCTGAAACCTAGCTAGCTGCCCCCCTTGTGTAGTGATGCTGCCAGCAGTATGGGGTCTGCACATCACTTACAGCCACCCTGTACCAGCATGTACTGGCTGACTTGGCATGATAGGAGTGTGATTGCTAACAGCAATCACAGCGAGCACAGTCCCATCATGCTTAGGTACCAGCATTTACTGGTTGCCTGGGTATGATAGGAGTGTGATTGCTGTTAGCAATCACACTCCTATCATGCCAAGTCATATTGCTAATTTTGTCCAATTGTGTGTTACCTACTTTTATTAAATATGTGAGTTTTTATTATTATTTTTAAAGGTGGGGGTCATTTTCGGTTTTGGCTAAGTGAACCCTGAATGTTTTGGTCCAGAATTTTCATTTTAGTTCATCCCTAGAATAAATCTAGGGAATCCTGAATTTTGTAGTCGCAAAACTTTCAAGGCCCAGAAATCAGTGAGAGGAAGAGTAAAGGTGTTATTTACTTTATTTTAATCTGCATATTTTATTAAAGGCCATATTTTTTGTCACAGTGAAAAATGAGTGCGGCCCACGCACGTATACAATTCTGATGAAGTGGACCACTGCAGAAAAAACTTGGACACCCCATTATGCCCCTTTGCGCCCCTTTTTCTTTGATTTTTTTACAGATATGATTCAATATGTAAATTGAATTTGTTGAATTAGTTGAAAAAAAATTGTTGGTTAAAAATCATGGTTTTTTTTGGGTGGGTGAGGGGGTGCGCACCCGGGCCCTGAGGTGTCTAGTTACGCCCCTGAGTTGTGTGTTGTATATATGTACATGCCTCGTATGCGCAATTTATCATAGGATAATTCAAACTGTTTAATTTTTGAGAAAGGAGTTTAATTCCCAATCTAGCTTTTCTGTCGTTATTGATAAATTTGTTAAAGGAGGTCTATATCATGTTTAGCCAAGGAACTGGCACTTTTAAAGGCAAGTGTCTGAATAGGTACATCCATTGGGAAGAATATAAGAGTTTATTATATTTATTCTTCCGACCCAGGAATACATAGTATTTTTCCAATTTTTTAATAGATAGTCTCTTTAATACAGGAAAGAAAATTTATTTCCATCATATTCTTTAGGGGTCAATTTTAAACCTAAATAGTTAAGTTCTTGTAATACTTCTTTAAACTTAAATTCCCCATAAATTATTTGCTTAGTGTGTATTGGAGTATTTAAATAGAGAATTTCTGATTTTTCTATATTTAGTTTATAATTAGAGATTTCTGCATACTTGTTTATAATTTTCATTAGTTCTCTAAGGCTAGGTTTCCACTTGTTTTTTTTTTGCTAAAAACACCCATAAAAACGCCACCTGGCGTTTTTTTAGTGAAAAAACGCTGCAGCCAGATGTTAGCTGTTCTTCAATAGGAAATCGCACAATGCCATATCCACCTGGCGTTTTTTTGTTTGGCGTTTTTTCAGTCCTCTTTGGCGTTTTTTTGCTTTCTGGCAGTTTTTCAAAATCGCAGCGTTTTTTGCAAGGAAATCTTGGCGTTTTTCTCCAATAGAAGTCAATGGGAGAGAAAAAACGCCATGAAAAAGCCATGTGGGTTTTTTGCCTTGGCGTTTTTTATGGCGTTTTTTTCCACAGTTACAATGCAGAGGATGGACCCAGTATCTGTGTGTCCTACAAGAAATAGGCTGGAAACAAACAGTTTCACACAAAACAAAGTTCATATTGAATTTTACACCATTGGGACCAAACATGCCATTACAAACAAACATACCCGACGCATTAACTGGATCCTGCGTGCCAAAAGCAACAGCAAACAATTTGCACCATCATTTGGGGTCAATCTTCCTAGAGGAGCAGACATTCGGAATAAAGCCTGCCTTACAAACCACAGAAAAGAGACAAAAAGGTCCGCCGGGGTGTTTAAGTCGAACTCTACCAAGTAAAGGACATCAGGAGGGGGCAGATACTTGCCATTTATCCTAATCCCTTTTAGCTGGGTGAAACATCTAACTTGTAAAGGCTGGAAAAACTGCCTAAGGTCAAAAAAAAAGCAATTTCCACAGAAAGGCTAAAACGCCAGAAAAAACTCCAGAAAAAACGCCAAAACGCAGGTAAATGCAGTGGCAGTTTTCTTGGCGTTTTTCCTGGCGTTTTTCATCAAGAAAAAAACGCAGGACAAAAACCCAAGTGGAAACCTAGCCTAATAGAGCTTTCTGGGTTTTCCACTGTTAGGCTAGGTTTCCACTTGGTTTTTTTTAGCTAAAAACGCCCATAAAAACGCCAATAGCGCCACCTGGCGTTTTTTTAGTGAAAAAACGCAGCAGCCAGATGTTAGCTGTTCTTCAATAGGAAATCGCAGAATGCCATATCCACTTGGTGTTTTTTTGTTTGGCGTTTTTCCAGTCCTCTTTGGCGTTTTTCTGCTCTTTGGGCTCTGTGGCAGTTTTTCAAAATCGCAGCATGTTGACACTCTGGCGTTTTTGCAAGGAAATCTTGGCGTTTTTCTCCAATAGAAGTCTATGGGAGAGAAAAAACGCCATGAAAAAGCCATGTGGGTTTATTGCCTTGGCGTTTTTTATGGCGTTTTTTCCACAGTTACAATGCAGAGGATGGACCCAGTATCTGTGTGTCCTACGAGAAATAGGCTGGAAACAAACAGTTTCACACAAAACAAAGTTCATATTGAATTCTACACCATTTGGAACAAACATGCCATTACAAACAAACATACGCGACGCATCAACTGGATCCTGCGTGCCAAAAGCAACAGCAAACAATTTACACCATCATTTGGGGCCAATCTTCCTAGAGGAGCAGACATTCGGAATAAAGCAGGCCTTACAAACCACAGAAAAGAGACAAAAGGGTCCGCCGAGGCGTTTAAGTAGAACTCTACCAAGTAAATGACATCAGGGGGCAGATACTTGCCATTTATCCTAATCCCTTTTAGCTGGGTGAAACTTCTAACTTGTAAAGCCTGGAAAAACTGCCTAAGGTCAAAAAAAGCAATTTCCACAGAAAGGCTAAAACGCCAGAAAAAACTCCAGAAAAAAACGCCAAAACGCAGGAAAATGCAGTGGCAGTTTTCTTGGCGTTTTTCATCAAGAAAAAAAACGCAGGACAAAAACCCAAGTGGAAACCTAGCCTAAGAAGAATATCGTCTGCATATAGACAAATTTTAAATTCTTCTTGTCTCAGTACTATGCCTTTTATCATTTAATTATTCCTTATTATAATAGCCCAAATCTCTATAGTTAATATATAAAGCATTGGGGACAATGGACAGCCCTGTCGAGTACCGTTATTGATGTGGAACTAGTCAGATTTAATGTCCTACAATTCTGCCCGTAGGATTACAATATAATGCTTTAATTGCCGATAGGAAACTGCCCTCCATTCCATAAGATTGAAAAGATTGGAACATGAAGCTCCAATTAATACGATCGAACGCTTTTTCTGTGTCTAATGCTATTTAGCCAGTTTGTCTTCGTTCAGTATTAACAAGATCTACAGTATCAATAATACGTCTAACGTTATTGTAAGTAACTCTATTAGGAACAAATCCTATTTGGTTAGGATGTATCAATAACACGATTATCTGATTCAATCTTTCTGCTAATATCCCTGCAAATATTTTCATGTCTTCATTAATGAGTGAGATAGGTCTATAATTAATGACATCTTCAGGTTTTTTATTTTGTTTAAGTATAGGAATAATATTAGCGCTTAATAATTCCTCCGGCGCATGCTCTTTATCTATTAATTCATTGAATAGAGCTGTTAAATATGTCACTATCTCACTATTACATTTTTTGTAAAAGAGACCACTAAATCCGTCTGGTCCTGGGCTTTTATTATTCTTAATCTTATGTATTACTTTTGTTACTTCTGACTCTTCTATAGGTTTATTTAATTGAATCAGTTGGTCTTTACTCAATTTAGGAGTAGGTACGATTTCCAAATATTTTTTAATTTTCCTAAAATTAATGTTATTATTCAAGTTATATAGAGCAGTATAGTATCTATTGAAAGCCTGTCCTATCGTTTCCGGAGAGGTGCATATCTTATTATTTTCAATAATTTTATAAATACGATTATTAGCTTGTTTTTTCTTAAGCCTGTTGGTTAGTGATTTATCTACTCTATTGTTTTTAAAGTACCAACGTTGTTTTAATTTCTCAAGATTTTTACCAATTTTATCAAATTCCAGCGGAAGGAGACGTCAACCCGCTGCCCCGGCAATACAGCAGGAAATTGGAAGCACCGGTAAGTGTGTGTGTGTGCGTGTGTGTGTTAAATGGGGGCATAGGGCATTTCTGGAATGCCTTATACCCCTATATGCCACTCTGCAGAGTGCTCTATTAAATGCCCCCTTAACGCCACTCTGCCTCCTGAAATGCCTTATACCTCCCTATATGCCACTCTGCCCCATAATATGCCTTTTAACCCCCTAAATGCCAGAGTGGCATATAGGGGTATAAGGCATTTCTGGAGGCAGAGTGCTCTATACAATGCCTTTTAACTCCCTTAATGCCACTCTGCCTCCTGGAATGCCTTATACCTCCCTATATGCCACTCTGCCCCATAATATGCCTTTTAACCCCCTAAATGCCAGAGTGGCATATAGGGGTATAAGGCATTTCTGGAGGCAGAGTGCTCTATACAATGCCTTTTAACTCCCTTAATGCCACTCTGCCTCCTGGAATGCCTTATACCTCCCTATATGCCACTCTGCCCCATAATATGCAATTTAACCCCCTAAATGCCAGAATGGGATATAGGGGTATAAGGCATTTCTGGAGGCAGAGTGGCACATAGGGGGTCAAAAGGCATACCATGGGGCACAGTGGCATATAGAGGGTTAAAAGGCATATCATGGGCCACAGTGCCATATTGGTGTGGCAAGCCTGGGGGCAGATGTGCATAACTAGGGGACAGGTTGGAAAATACAAGGAAATAAAAACAAAAAAAATATTTTTCTCAATCATAGCTTTTATTTAAAAAAAATAGTTTACATTAATTAATATTTACTGGTAAAACTTTTTTCCTTTAGGGTCGTCTTATATTCAGGCTTTTTCTTTTTTTTCCTAAGTTAATATTCAGATTTTGGGAGGTCGTCTTATAATCAGGGTCGTCTTATAATCGAGCAAATACGGTATATCCTATGGGCATTCCATCAATACTGTCATTCACCTGTCATTCCATAGAAAGCAGCTATAATCCCACTTAATATGAGGTTTGGAACCTATAACTGTACTAGGGGAGTATACATGACAAAGATCTATATGATATGTCAGAGGGTTTTCTCTAAAAAACAAGTTTGATTTTTCTCCCATTATATCCTATGGGCATTCCATCACTACTGTCATTCACCTGTCATTCCATAGAAAACAGCTGTAATCCCACATAATATGAGTTTTAGATCCTGTGTCTGTACTAGGGGAGTATATGTGCCAAAGATCTATATGATATTTCAGAGGGTTTTGTCTGAAAAACAGGTTTGATTTTTCTCCCATTATATCCTATGGGCATTCCATCAATACTGCCATTCACCTGTCATTCCATAGAACACAGCTATAATTCCACTTAATATGAGGTTTGGAACCTATAACTGTACTAGGGGAGTATACATGACAAAGATCTATATGATATGTCAGAGGGTTTTCTCTAAAAAAACAAGTTTGATTTTTCTCCCATTATATCCTATGGGTATTCCCTCAAAACTGTCATTCACCTGTCATTCCATAGAAAACAGCTATAATTCCACTTAATATGAGGTTTGGAACCTATAACTGTACTAGAGGAGTATACATGACAAAGATCTATATGATATGTCAGAGGGTTTTCTCTAAAAAACAAGTTTGATTTTTCTCCCATTATATCCTATGGGCATTCACTCAAAACTGTCATTCACCTGTCATTCCATAGAAAACAGCTGTAATCCCACATAATATGAGTTTTAGATCCTGTCTCTGTACTAGGGGAGTATATGTGCCAAAGATCTATATGATATGTCTGAGGGTTTTGTCTGAAAAACAGGTTTGATTTTTCTCCCATTTTATCATATGGGCATTCCATCAATACCTTCATTCACCTGTCATTCCATAGAAAACAGCTATAATTCCACTTAATATGAGGTTTGGAACCTATAACTGTACTAGGGGAGTATACATGACAAAGATCTATATGATATGTCAGAGGGTTTTCTCTAAAAAAACAAGTTTGATTTTTCTCCCATTATATCCTATGGGCATTCCATCACTACTGTCATTCACCTGTCATTCCATAGAAAACAGCTGTAATCCCACATAATATGAGTTTTAGATCCTGTGTCTGTACTAGGGGAGTATATGTGCCAAAGATCTATATGATATTTCAGAGGGTTTTGTCTGAAAAACAGGTTTGATTTTTCTCCCATTATATCCTATGGGCATTCCATCAATACTGCCATTCACCTGTCATTCCATAGAACACAGCTATAATTCCACTTAATATGAGGTTTGGAACCTATAACTGTACTAGGGGAGTATACATGACAAAGATCTATATGATATGTCAGAGGGTTTTCTCTAAAAAAACAAGTTTAATTTTTCTCCCATTATATCCTATGGGCATTCCCTCAAAACTGTCATTCACCTGTCATTCCATAGAAAAAAAGATATAATCCCACATAATCTGAGTTTTAGATCCTGTGTCTGTGCTAGGGGAGTATGTGTGCCAAAGATCTAAATGATATGTCTTAAACTTTTATTTCAAAATCAATATTCTTTTCCCTTCCATTATAGTCTATGGGCATTCCTCCCCATTAAAGTCTATGGGCATTCCATTTTGTCATTCGTTTTAGTATGTCCCATATATATATATCTTGTAGAACTTAATAACAATATGGTAACGTGTTATCCTCTCTTAGGGTTTGTGGATATCAATACTAGAGCCCAAAAACAGACTTGGATTATGAATATTTTAATAACAAAAAGACAAAGATTACACAGTGCCAGAATTACAAAAACAAGACATACAAAATAAAAGTAAAACAGCAAACAGTTCTTAAAAACAATGGGACTCAAACACAGGACCCTCACTCACGAGTTTCTCCAATAAGCAGGCCTGTGGGAACTCCTTAAGTCCAGATGGTTTCTTACGATGTTGTTCCGATCAGAGTATATCATGGAGTTCTGCTTTGGGGTCGCTGCATTGTCCCTAAATCAGACTCTTTTGCAAGAAAACACCCCTCTGACCACATGACCGATTATATGACATCTTTTCCAAGAATTGGTTCCCATCTTTGATGTGCCAATAAGTTATGGTGGGGTAAAGGTGATAGAAACCCCTCCACTTAAGATAGGAATGGAATTCCTATAACTAAGGATCCTTATCTGTTAGGCCATGAATCACCACAGGGGTCCTTTGGGAAGATGACACCTCTAGCCAGAACAGATACAGAGGGCATGCACAAAGAAACACATTAAATCAACCTCAGATTAACCCTCATTGAATGCTTAAACAAAGAAACTAACCACCTCTGCTGGGTTACCCTTCCATGCATCCACTACATTATATGAGTTAATCATGACAATCAACACAACCTGTTTCCCTGGAAGCAAATGAAAAGATGGGATCATACTGCCACACACTAGGATAATGCTACTCCCTGAGTCCACAAGGCCCAAGGTGCCCTTGCCCTGGGCTGGCACTAGTGCCTATTGCCTGTCCTGCTTAAATAAATTAAATAGAATTTATAAATAATAATTTAATAGAATCTATAATTTAATAGTTCATTATTATATATATATATATATTTGTCAGTCATATATATATATATATTCTATAGTATACTAGTGTAGAGTGTACTGTAGACATTCATCTACTAGTGTCTAATTTAAAATCAGTAATATTAATTAATATAATTAATAATTGAATTCATTATAAAATTATATATATATTTGTCAGTTATAGTTAGTAATAGTATACTAGTGTAGAGTGTACTGTAGACATTCAAGACATCTACTAGTGTCTAATCTAAAATCAGTAATATCAATAATTCTATAATTCTTTCTTGTCTTAATAGTTAATTAAATTAGCTATAAATAAAAGTAATAATATTAAATAATTACTACTAGCGTATAGTTCAGCTAATCTTATTAGTACTGGTGCTGCAGCTCTATAGTTTGTGCTTTGTTTTAGCAACAGCAAGAGACCAAGTCAATTTTTCTTAATTAATCTTTCATTTTATTTCATTTGTTTTGCTCACCTCAGTCCATCAGTGAAGTGAACTTGTTGGGCTAGTGAGTGCAGCCGCATAAGTGCTGTGTTTTTTTTTGATCAGCAAGCAGTGACGTTAACTGTTTTGCAAAGATTTTCTCATTTATTTTACATTTTATTTCAATTTTATTAAAAGTACCCTTAGTGTTTTGCTCACCTCAGTCCATCAGTGAAGTGAACTTGTTGGGCTAGTGAGTGCAGCCAGCAGTGAAGCTAACTGTTTTGCTGTGACATTTTATTTTATTTCTAATTCTTTTCAAGAAAAATTGACTGTGACGAGCTGTACTAAGCAAAGCTTCAAGCTACTAGCTGTAGTACTAAAATAATTCTAATCTTCTTTAATCTTAATCTATAATATATTATAAATAATATATAACAATATAAATTCTAATTCATAATCTATAATATAAGTAATTCTAATTCTAAATTCTAATTCATAATCTATATTCTTCTATCTATAATACATAATATATAAGTAAATTATTTCTAATCTATTAATATTATATAACTTAATATTAATTAATAAATCATATACTGAATCTGATTTAACCTCACTTTAGTTTAGTGGGTTTGAGAGCGTCTGCCTAGAGGTAGACTTATAGTAAGGAAATATAGCTTTAGGCTAGCATAGTAGTAGGCTAAACTCTTAGGCCCGTGTAAATTCAAATTAAAAATAAAATACTGCTAGTTATTAAATAGTTAATCTTGAGTTAATAATTTAAATAACTTTAGCACTTTGGCAGATTGCACACAGCACAGTGCAGTAGTGCATAGTTTTACTTTTTAAGCAGTAGCACTGAAGAGAACTTCCTCTAATTTTTTGTCTTTAATTCGTTTTTCCTTTTTTTTTTATTTTTATTTTTTTTTATTTTTTTTATAGTTTTTTAAACACTACACTACACTACACACACAACACAAAATTTGAAATGGATCCTCCTTTTGGGACTAAGGAGGGACAAGCTCCATCTACCACCACCAGCACCACCACCAGCACCACCACCAGTTCTAAGATGCAGCCTTTGCGTCAGTCTAGTCGGCCAAGTAGGCCAAGCTCTTGCTTATCATTTGGGGAAGCATTGCTTGAAGGATCATCAAGTAAAGGAAAGGCACCAAAAGCAGGCAGTAGTAGTGCGGCTAGGCCCACAAGCTCTATGGTTTTTTACAGAAAGCCTAAAGCACCAGAAGCACGTTCAAAGTTAAAGGGTAGCACAAGTAGTACCAGCCCAGTGACTAAAAAGAAGTGCCTTTTGCCCCAAGCAGCATCTTCCCCATCCACCAGCAGCATGCAAGGTACCAAGCAGAGCCAAATTAGCAGCAAGACTCAGAGGGGTCCCAAACCAAAGCGATCTCATTCCTTTGTAGGGAAAACCACCACCACCACCACCCCCACCTCTACCGCCTCTACCACCACTAGTGCTGCGCCTACTGTTCCCACTGGTACCGCCACGCCATGTCCTCCTAGTACCTCTAGCAAGCCACCAAGTCCTTACAAAATTTTTGTAAAGACAGTTAGAGAGAGGGCTACACATAGTGGAACTCCACCTAGCGAGGTAGCAGAGGAGCCTGAGACTGAGAGGCCAAGTGCAGAGTCTATTCTTCCTGCTCGCACTACTACTAGTCACGAGTCTCACGACGATATCAGTCTTAGCTCCAGCCTAGCAGGAATTCCATTCGATCTGGCTAATGAAGAGCTAGACTATGAGCCAGAGGAAGTAGAGGAGATGAGTGGTCAGGAATCAGATTCCTCAGGGAGCAGTGTCCAAAAGTGCACAATTTTCCCCTGAGCCTCCACCTTCTCCGCTACGATCATCACCACCACCACCACCACCAGCAGCAGCAAAACCTAGCAAATCTAAAGCAATTAGCAGTCCCACTATGGCCAGTACTGTTACCACCAGTCCCACCACCACTAGTTCTGCCTCTGTTCATCCACCCCGAGCAGTAGGAGCAGCACCCAAGGCACACTCCAAGGCTATGCGCGCCCCAATTTGGGAGCACTTTGAAAATGTTGAAGAAGGGCGCTATGGAAAGTGCAAACATTGTGGGAAGCTAATAAGCAGAGGGAAAGTGTCTGGCCATTTTACCAGTGCTAGCATGAAGCATCACCTCAGCACTCAACACAACGCTGTGCTATTGGGGAAAGATGCAGAGGGAAAACTTAGTGCAGGCAGCATAGCTGGTGGCCGTGGAAAAACCCCAACAGCTTCTTCTTCTGAGCCAATAGCAGCAGCAGCAGCAGCAGCAACTAGTGCTGGCAGCCAGAGACCAAGGCAGGTTGGAGCACTGCATGTCCAGCCCACCCTGCTGCTGCTGCTGGTGGTGGTGCCAGCGTCTCTTCTCTGCCAGTTCGCTTCCTGGCTAGTGTCATGCCTTAAATGTCCCTAATGGAGAGGGTAGTTTCTCCCCCCCTGGTTGCACTTGCTGCGGTGTGGCAACGCCTGCTACCTCCGCCAATGTAGCCAGCTTACGCTAGGGCCTAGTGTCTGAGCTCTGGAAGTCTGCTGCCAAACGTCTAGGACTGACAGTGTTTGGATGCTTTGCTCTGGGGTGGACAGGTGAGCAGGTCGCCAATTGCCCACTCATTCGCCTTACCCAATTCTGCTGCTGCTGCTGCTGCTGCTGGTGGTGGTGCCAGCGTCTCTTCTCTGCCAGTTCGCTTCCTGGCTAGTGTCATGCCTTAAATGTCCCTAATGGTAAGGGCAGTTTCTCCCCCCTGGCTGCGTCTGTTTGCGGTGTGGCAACGCCTGCTACCTCCGCCGGAGTGGCCAGCTTACGCTAGGGCCTTGTGTCTGAGCTCTGGAAGTCCGCTGCCAAACGTCTAGGACTGACAGTGTTTGGGTGCTTTGCCCTGGGGTGAAACAGGTGAGTGGGTCGCCAATTGCCCACTCATTCGCCTTTCCCATTTTTCAATGCTGCTGCTGGTGGTGGTGGTGCCAGCATCTCTTCTCTGCCAGTTCGCTTCCTGGCTAGAGTCATGCCCAAAATGTCCCTAGTGGTAAGGGCAGTTTCTCCCCTCTGGCTGCGTCTGTTTGCGGTGTGGCAACGCCTGCTACCTCCGCCGGAGTGGCCAGCTTACGCTAGGGCCTTGTGTCTGAGCTCTGGAAGTCCGCTGCCAAACGTCTAGGACTGACAGTGTTTGGGTGCTTTGCCCTGGGGTGAAACAGGTGAGTGGGTCGCCAATTGCCCACTCATTCGCCTTTCCCATTTTTCAATGCTGCTGCTGGTGGTGGTGGTGCCAGCATCTCTTCTCTGCCAGTTCGCTTCCTGGCTAGAGTCATGCCCAAAATGTCCCTAGTGGTAAGGGCAGTTTCTCCCCTCTGGCTGCGTCTGTTTGCGGTGTGGCAACGCCTGCTACCTCCGCCGGAGTGGCCAGCTTACGCTAGGGCCTTGTGTCTGAGCTCTGGAAGTCCGCTGCCAAACGTCTAGGACTGACAGTGTTTGGGTGCTTTGCCCTGGGGTGAAACAGGTGAGTGGGTCGCCAATTGCCCACTCATTCGCCTTTCCCATTTCCTTTTCCATTTCCATTTCATTATTTTCCTTCTGATACACAACCAACCAAACATAACACACACAATAACACAAATAACACAGTGACATAACACATAACACACATAACACATATAACACAGTGACAAGTGACAACACACATAACACACATAACACATACACGTACAATGCAAAAATCACAAGGACCTTTCCTCTTGTTATTTGTCCTGGCCTTCATTTCTACACTCACTAGCATTAACGCTATAACTCACACTTCATACTATAACATTTTTCCATCCACATACCTGCCAACAGACCCAACTTTTTCAGGGACAGTCCTGCTTTTTTCCAGTCCTGTCCCATCTAATTTAGCTAAACTAGGTATGCAAATACACGTTGGTAGTTATAGCTCGGTAGGTAGCACTAGTATAAACATTAAATAAATATAATAAAGTACTAAATAATAAATCTACCTTTAAAATACATTTAAATAAACCCCTAATTTTTTTTTAAAACCCATTAAAATTAAATTATTATTTAGACATAATACATCTTTAACCAAAGCAGTGCACTGCTACTAATCTTAAACATAACCGTACATTAACCCTAAGCTATTTTTTAGTTCTTGTCCAACATTTTTCCATCCGCATACCTGCCAACACACCCAAGATTTTGGTGGACAGTCCTGCTTTTTTCCAGTCCTGTCCAGTAAAAGTTGGGTTGTTGCAAAGTATGCCATTGTAAATAGGTAGCAAATGTTAGGCATGTATTACAAGTGGTCCAAAATCAATTTAAAAATGTAAAATAATCCCTATTCTTTTATTAAACATCTATGGATGTGTGATTGTGTATGATAAACGGAGGCCAAGTTCCTTGGAGCATTTGTCTCTAGGTCATTTTGTGTACAGTACACCTCAGTACGTGTGTGCAACTCTATTGGTCGTTTCGGCAGGGGGCTGGCCTGCCATCAACGAATGAAGTGCGTTCTGCAATTCACTAGTTGATGCCAGACCAGCCCCCTGCCGAAACGACCAATAGAGTTGCACACACGTTCCTTCACGGCAGCTGCTGCTGCTCCGATGTGTTGTTAACCCCGTATTAACCCCTGCAAGGCAACCGGGAAGGAAACGAAGATTAAACGAGCACGAAGAATGTCCGCGAATATTCGCCCGAAGAGAAGACAGGAACGGGCGAATATTCGCGGAATACGAAGGTTTTTTCCCCCCCGAAGACGAGCACGAAGACGAACACGAAGAGCCCCCTGGTGCCCAAGTCTAGTGCATACAGCAGTATGAGCAACCTCATCTAGTGTGTGCTTCTAATGTGCAGTGGCAACTTTAGGTCAGGAAGAAATAGAGATGTTTGGAAGATGAAGTAGTAGTCAAGGGAGAGAGTACAGAAGTGTACAGTTTATAAATGCCAAATTGTACAAACATATTATTTGACTTTCTTCAGACTCAGACCTTGCCACTCTGTGAATGTGCTTGTATATACAGCACATTCAAATCAGGCTAGTACAAATCAGGCTATCATGTCCTGCTTTTCATGGGACAGTCTGTGGTTGACCACATGTCCCAGATTGCCCGGGACAGTCCCGCAATGGGACTTTAAGTCCCGGGTGCCTCAATCCGGGACAACGCATTACGGGTTCTGTCATGTTATTGGGGTGAGCCTTGGTGCTGTCCTTGTCGGGACAGTAAAGCACAGTGCCATCGATGTTCCTGAGAGGCTGTATTTCCTGCTGTCGTTGGCGCTATTTCAACCTAATGATCCAAGTCTTGTATTCCTGGTGACTATGGGCAGAAGGAAGCAACGTCTGGCGGGTGTACCCAGTTGGGGTACAGGTCGTTCCTGTCACACTCCCCAAGTATTGAGCAGTGTCTGCATGAAGGCCTGCTAGAGTGCAGGCATGCCAGGAGGCTTCATAAAAATATTTTAAACAATGCATTATTGAGGTTTTGCATTCTAATAATGTGACAAATTACCATGATAGTCAACCTCTGCTACTTTAGATGTGGAGGCAAGGGTATGTTTTCATAAAGGACCCGGTCGGAGTACCATTGCTGTACCCTTTGCATGGTTATTAGCAGTGAAAGAGAAATTACATTCACAGGAAAAAATAATTTCACAGTCTACATTATAAGGTCTTTAGTACAAATTAGTGGAAGGACAACGGTTTCCGAACAAAGGTTAGCATTTCTTACTGCTGTTATTAGGACTAAGACGCCCAGAAAACTCAGCCAGACAAGAACACCTTGAGAGCAAGTAGCTGTCTGTATGTCATTGCATTATGGAAGAGATCTGCATCCTCTTTAAAGTTGTATCAAATGTTAATTTTGTGCAGAAAGTCAGTCACAAGCACACTGTTGATACTTATTAGCGTTTAGGTCACAAGGAAATTAGTCAGGACATTGTAAAACAAATCATAAACTATTTAAATCTTGTTCATATACACCCTATTGGTTTTTTAAATATGAAATTAGCAAAGATTTTGTGGTACAGAACATGCTTCAAGTCCACTTAATTTTTCTTACCGTTAGTTGAGAAACACAATCACGCAATGTAACACTGGAAGGGTGCACAGCCTCTCCCTCGTTCCTCCAATTGGAGGAGAGAGTGTGCCTGGAAGCTCCGCCATTTTGCCAAAGTTCCTTCACCTCCCTTCTGCGAATCTGTCTGCATTATTATGTCCTCTCTGAGGACTTCTGCAAAGGGACAGAGCCTCAGGGACAGCCTCTCCCCAGTTCCTCCAAACGGTGGAGAGGGTGTGCCCAAACATAGAGAAGTGAACGAAGAACTTTTTGGAGCAGTGGGCAAAGAAAGAAGAGAGAAAGCCATAATATGGACAGAGGATGACCTACCAGAAGTAGGCAGGTTATCAGTGAAAAAGGTGACCAGTCCATCCTTGCTCCCAGGTTGCTGCAGCCGCAACAATATGGTGAATTTCAATGAGGGGAGTCTTTGAAAAAGGGAACATCCTGAATCTGGGAGGGCTATTCTTCAGATATTCACTTATCTTGAAAAATGGTTGCAAAAACCAGGTAGGATCAGCATCCCTAGGGGAAGTAATACTAGGTTAAAGAATTAACATCCGTTCCATGTCCTAAAAACTTAGACCACATGTCCAGGTCAAACCTTGCTGCCTGATCTATACAGATCATATTGCCTGACTCATAGGATTAGATAAAAGGGTAAGGAGACGGAAGACCTCTTGAACTCAGAATTTGTTCCTGAATGCTTATAAGCTTAGTTTCAAGTAAGCTCAGTTTCATTCTAATTCAGTCTAAAACTATACCCAAAAATTCAAGGTGTCTGGTCCTGCCTCTTGTTTTTGGCTACCAGAATTTAAAGCTTAGCGAACAAATCCCATAGGACATGCACGCTGGAAGGAAGTGAATCGGGGACTCAATAGTTAAAAAATCACCAGGTAACGGATAATCATGGGACAACCTCAGGCATTCAACAAGAGCCGACACAAGGCCTTACTAATAATATCAAATAGTTTTAGATTGCTGCTGGAACCAAAAGCTAAATGCGTAGAAAATAAATACTTATCCCTTCTCTTCATTCCATGCAGATGCCATAGTTCTGGATTAATTGATAACAACTAAAAAAAAGCATCTGTTATGTCCCCTTTGGGCACCATGATCCCTAAGCTTACTATAGCTTGAATGGTGTTGGACGTGTATTTAAGGGAAAACTCTTCAGACAGTATAAGGGAATTAATGCTGAGAAATGATGAGGAATAAAGGGCTGACAAATCGAAAATGAATCTCTTTGTTTAATAAAAATCGGGTAACAGCAATACTGATGGGGCTGACTGCAAATAGGGAAAGGAGGTGTATCAAATGTGGCTGATAATGAAGCAGTTTGAAAGCTTCCCTTACGAAAAATTACTGCAGTTTTTTCTGAAGTAATACTGCAGTTTTTTGGACATGAAAAAACTGCAATACTGTACTTTTACTGCAGTATTACTGCACATTTACTGGACTTTTACTGCAGTATTACTGCACATTTACTGCACTTTTTTTTTTATACTGCAAACCTACAGTTGTACTTCAAAGTACTGTAGCTTTATTGCATTTGTACTTCCGTACAAAAATAACTGCAGTACAACTGCAGTACAGTGAAGTACAAATGCAGTAAAAGTGCAGTAAATGTTAAGTAATACTGCATTAAAAGTGCAGTATTGCAGTTTTTTCATGTCCAAAAAACTGCAGTATTACTTCAGAAAAACTACAGTATTTTTTTTGTAAGGGTTTCAAGAAAGGAAGAGATCTACTGCATCAGGATCCAATAAGACTGATATGACATTGGGGAATTCTAGAATATCCCGTGGAAGGGTAACGATCCATGAATGGAATCCTGCATTTAAACCAGAGATTAGGAAATTCACCAGATCCGAGGAGGGATGATTTGGTTTGGGGGTGGGCCCTGTGGCAACCAGTGCAGATGTAAAGTAGTCTGTACAAACTAAAATTACAAGCAGTGGTGAATTTACAAAAAATCCGTGACTGTCCCAGGAAGGAGATGTGTCTTTCTAACCATCCATAAGTGTTAATTGGTTGATGATGAATGCCCACTGGGGTAGGAACAGAAGGCTTTACAGCACTGACCAAATGTTCGTATGTGTCAATACATTGACAAAAATGACAAGCAGTTGTTTTAAACCTCACAAAATGCCTACAAAACAATTAACTATATTACGGACTCCAGTCCGTAATATAGTTAAACTGGGCCAAAGCTTCTGCTTAGTGATCTTTGATAGTCATAGAATAAATGACCCCATATTTGTAACCCAGTTCCACTACCTTATACAAATATTGATCCAAGTCCTCCCTCCTATAAGGATATTGTAGTGCAATTTAACTGGGGCCAGTCATGACAGGGTTAATTAGTTAAGTATAGTTATATATCTTCTAACTTAGGCGTCAAGCATCAACATGTACAGACAACTGTGCTAAATAGATAAGGAAATGCCCAAGCACATAAGAACAAAATGGCGAAGAACCTCTGTTTAGGGTGCCTGGCCAGCATCATAAGATGGAGGGCTAGCCTGCATCACAGACCAGAAGCCACCTAGAGATAACACCATGATATAAAGACACTCATCCCTGGAAGATTCTGGAAAGTCCCCATGACAGCTAAAAAAACTTAGGGCCGCAACCACAATCTGCTAGAGGAGTTATAACTACTTGGCTCTTTGATGTATTACTGTATTGACATTTGACACTATAGCATTGATTGCTATGATATTGATTGATTGCTTAACTTGTTTTACACACACACATATATATATACATACATATAAGTTTACACAAATAACTATTTTCTATCTGCTGTATAGAGTTTTATATTACAGTTATGCTTGATCAAATTGCTGTGTGTTGTGCTGTCATTCCGTATCCTCATTGATTGGGCAAAACCGATAAAAAGAAAGATTACATCTCTGTAGAGGCTGAATTAATTCTGGAATTGGTAAATTTTTGTGAGTCTGGGGTTTTTGGACTAACCACTTTTCGAATAACCAAGATTTGTCCAAAAGAGAAAAACTTGTTATCAGCCAAATTGTGAGAACTGATAAGGAAGATATTAAATTGACATATTTAGCTTCTAAAGGCTAAAATTCTAGGCTATCCAATCTATCTTGGATGGAGGAAACAGAAGCTACTAGTGAAGGGAGTATGTCCCTCATTTGAGCCATATCGACGGAGGCTGTTGGAGGGCTAGGTGTGGTAAATAGCAGTCAGAATAATTCTGCCTCCCCGGCGTGGCCAAAAACAGGGTGTACCTCCTTAATAATTTGGCTGTCAGTCGAATTTAGCCAAGCTCTTAGGGATGGTGAGAAAGTGATATCTGAAACCGGAGGAGGTAAATGGGGAAGCAAGGCCATGTCTTCTTGGTCTGAGATATTTACAAATAATTATAGAAAGGGACATATAACCTGAGATTGTACTTGAATGACTAATGCACAGGAGAAATGTTACAACACCTAAAGAACATATACAGTATAGCATAATACCACATAACACGAAACCAGTCCTAAATAGCACAATGTATATCAACATCCCTGGAATAAAGAAAAATTAAGACCTGTCCACTCTAACTCATAACTAATGGTTCATAATAAATTAACTGAGCAAAAATATACATAAAGAGCATACATATTCAGATTCCAGGGTGCTGTTGCAATATAGTGTGACAGAATCCTCAATATTTATGCTTTAGATTTGTGCTGATCTCTTGCTTTAATTCTTGAATTGTATGTACATATATATATATATATATGTATATATATATATATATATATATATATATATATATACATACATACATACACACGTATAAATTGGTAGAAGCTATTATAAGAATGAATATTAAAAAGAACGTAATATGCTCAAATCACACTAAAATTTAAATCCAGATATTAGCTGGCATTAAGCCTATATCCTAAAATGCAAGAATGTAGGCAATCTAACGCATGAAAATTCTAATGCAACATAAAAATGAATGACTACACTTTTCATTGACGTAAATGATACTGAGTAAGAATAATCGTGACAAATGTAAAGTGTACATAGATAACATAAGTAAAATTGAAAACTCATGAAATAGACATCACCCCAACAATCCTCATTACCACCAACCACCACCCCCTCACTCCCTATTTTAAGACTGTATTCAGATGAATCTGACTATGAGAGGTTATGCTAAACTCCCTGCAAACTATCCTGTCCAACATCACAATAAATTTGCATAATGATTGAACACACAAAAAATACATAATGAACTCGCATAAAAAGATTTTTTTGCCAGCGCAGCCAAGGATATCTCCAAAACTCATTGAGAAAAGGTTAGTTGAACAACATTTCCCCATACAGCCCTGACAATACAATTGCTTGATATGGTCTATGTATAATGGATTAAGAGTTTGAAAATGTGTTACAGCAGGGATATAATGTACTGTAAATTAGACATGTGCAAATGGGCCAAAAACGATTCAGGTACATTTTCGGGCAAAGAAATTCGAATACCCATTTAGTTTGGATGAAATTTGTGGGTCATTTTTAATTATTCTCATTCTATCACACTTTTTGGAAAACCACTTTTCGAATAACCAAGATTTGTCCAAAAGAGAAAAACTTGTTATTAGCCAAATTATGAGAACTGATAAGGAAGATATTAAATTGACGTATTTAGCTTCTAAAAGCTAAAGGCTAAAATTCTAGGCTATCCAATCTATCTTGGATAGAGGAAACAGGAGTTACTAGTGAGGGGAGTATGTCCCTCATTTCAGCCATATCAACAGAGGCTGTTGGAGGGCTAGGTGTGGTAAATAGCAGCCAGAATAATTCTGCCTCCCCGGCGTGGCCAAAAACGGGGTGTACCTCCTTAATAATTTGGCTGTCAGCCGAATTTAGCCAAGCTCTTAGGGATGGTGAGAAAGTGATATCTGAAACCGGAGGAGGTAAATGGGGAAGCAAGGCCATGTCTTCTTGGTCTGAGATATTTACAAATAATTATAGAAAGGGACATACAACCTGAGATTGTACTTGAATGACTTATGTACAGGAGAAATGTTACAACACCTAAAGTACATATACAGTATAGCATAATACCACATAACATGAAACCAGTCCTAAATAGCACAACGTATATCAACATCCCTGGAATAAAGAAAAATGATGATCAGTTAAGACCTGTCCACTCTAACTCATAACTAATGGTTCATAATAAATTCACTGTCTACCAATAATATGAGCAAAAATATACATAAAGAGCATACATATTCATATTCCAGGGTGCTTGTAGAGAGATATCCGGATGTTTAGTTAGAGCCGGACAGGCTTAGAGTTTGTTTTATTTGCAAGGGGCTCTGTGCCTACATCATCTAAATAAACACGCTTGACTTTTGAAACCTGTGTGAATACTGTCATTGCCGCCCCATGTGTGAGCTGTCCCCTACAATACATACATACATACATACACATGTATAAATTGGTAGAAGCTATTATAAGAATGAATATTAAAAAGAGCGTTATATGCTCAAATCACACTAAAATTTAAATCCAGATATTAGCTGGCATTAAGCCTATATCCTAAAATGCAAGAATGTAGGCTAACACATGAAAATTCTAATGCAACATAAAAATGAATGATTACACTTTTCATTGACGTAAATGATACTGAGTAAGCATAATCGTGACAAATGTAAAGTTTACATAGATAACATAAGTAAAATTGAAAACTCATGAAATAGACATCACCCCCAACAATACTCATTACTAGACTTGCGCATTCGTCTTCGGGCGAACATGAAAACGAGCACGAAGAGGCCGTTTTTTTGTTCGTTCCGAAGACACGCCGAAGAGAATACAGTGCCGGCAAAACGTAGGAGAAGACGAAGACTCACAACCACGAAGAATCTTCGTTTTTGCCGCGCAGCCGCCAAAATTTCAAACAGGAGTGAGCTGATCTCGTCTGTCCAATCAGCTCACTCTTGTGACGTCACGCTAAGGGTCTCGTCCAATGCCTGTGCTGCTGTTTTTTGAATTCTGAAGGCGCCTTTATAAGACCAGAGCTTGCCTGAGAGATCCATTCATTTTTCGCTGTGACTGCTTTGGCAACACTGCTGTGCTGCATCCGAGCGTTACAGAGAGAGATTGTTCTGTTCTGTGTGAGACTGGTAAGCCTTAGCCTGCCATTTCTCACAGTGTACTTCATCCTCACTTCAGTGCTACTTAATATAATTAATAATAATAATTTGATTAATTTAATTTTTTTTATTTAATTTGTCATCAACTGTAGTGTAAGTGCTGTTGAGTTGACAGTGCACCCAGTGCCTCAGTGGCACTGGGGTGCCCTTGCCCTGGGCTGGCACTAGTGCCTATTGCCTGTCCTGCTTAAATAAATTAAATAGAATTTATAAATAATAATTTAATAGAATCTATAATTTAATAGTTCATTATTATATATATATATATTTGTCAGTCATATATATATATATATTCTATAGTATACTAGTGTAGAGTGTACTGTAGACATTCATCTACTAGTGTCTAATTTAAAATCAGTAATATTAATTAATATAATTAATAATTGAATTCATTATAAAATTATATATATATTTGTCAGTTATAGTTAGTAATAGTATACTAGTGTAGAGTGTACTGTAGACATTCAAGACATCTACTAGTGTCTAATCTAAAATCAGTAATATCAATAATTCTATAATTCTTTCTTGTCTTAATAGTTAATTAAATTAGCTATAAATAAAAGTAATAATATTAAATAATTACTACTAGCGTATAGTTCAGCTAATCTTATTAGTACTGGTGCTGCAGCTCTATAGTTTGTGCTTTGTTTTAGCAACAGCAAGAGACCAAGTCAATTTTTCTTAATTAATCTTTCATTTTATTTCATTTGTTTTGCTCACCTCAGTCCATCAGTGAAGTGAACTTGTTGGGCTAGTGAGTGCAGCCGCATAAGTGCTGTGTTTTTTTTTGATCAGCAAGCAGTGACGTTAACTGTTTTGCAAAGATTTTCTCATTTATTTTACATTTTAGAAGTGCCTTTTGCCCCAAGCAGCATCTTCCCCATCCACCAGCAGCATGCAAGGTACCAAGCAGAGCCAAATTAGCAGCAAGACTCAGAGGGGTCCCAAACCAAAGCGATCTCATTCCTTTGTAGGGAAAACCACCACCACCACCACCCCCACCTCTACCGCCTCTACCACCACTAGTGCTGCGCCTACTGTTCCCACTGGTACCGCCACGCCATGTCCTCCTAGTACCTCTAGCAAGCCACCAAGTCCTTACAAAATTTTTGTAAAGACAGTTAGAGAGAGGGCTACACATAGTGGAACTCCACCTAGCGAGGTAGCAGAGGAGCCTGAGACTGAGAGGCCAAGTGCAGAGTCTATTCTTCCTGCTCGCACTACTACTAGTCACGAGTCTCACGACGATATCAGTCTTAGCTCCAGCCTAGCAGGAATTCCATTCGATCTGGCTAATGAAGAGCTAGACTATGAGCCAGAGGAAGTAGAGGAGATGAGTGGTCAGGAATCAGATTCCTCAGGGAGCAGTGTCCAAATGACTAGTGCACAATTTTCCCCTGAGCCTCCACCTTCTCCGCTACGATCATCACCACCACCACCACCACCAGCAGCAGCAGCAAAACCTAGCAAATCTAAAGCAATTAGCAGTCCCACTATGGCCAGTACTGTTACCACCAGTCCCACCACCACTAGTTCTGCCTCTGTTCATCCACCCCGGGCAGTAGGAGCAGCACCCAAGGCACACTCCAAGGCTATGCGCGCCCCAATTTGGGAGCACTTTGAAAATGTTGAAGAAGGGCGCTATGGAAAGTGCAAACATTGTGGGAAGCTAATAAGCAGAGGGAAAGTGTCTGGCCATTTTACCAGTGCTAGCATGAAGCATCACCTCAGCACTCAACACAACGCTGTGCTATTGGGGAAAGATGCAGAGGGAAAACTTAGTGCAGGCAGCATAGCTGGTGGCCGTGGAAAAACCCCAACAGCTTCTTCTTCTGAGCCAATAGCAGCAGCAGCAGCAGCAGCAGCAACTAGTGCTGGCAGCCAGAGACCAAGGCAGGTTGGAGCACTGCATGTCCAGCCCACCCTGGAACAATTTGTGGCATTCCAATCCAAAAGGTCAATGCCCAAACAGCAGGCCAATAAAGTAACGCGACTGATTGGTCAGTTCATTGCTGTTGGAGGGGCATCCTTCTCTATGATCGAAGGGGAGCCTTTCAAACAATTGATGGCGGCTGTGGCTCCACAATATACAGTTCCGTCACGTTCCACTTTCAGCAGGAACATTGTCCCCTCATTGTATCGGTCCTGTGTTGCAGCAGTGAAAGAGGAGCTTTCCAAGGCTGCTGGTCAGTCTGTTCATTTCACTACAGATTTGTGGAGTGCACCTAGCGGCCAGCATGCCTTTCTTTCTTTGACAGCACACTGGTGGCAGCCCGGTGTGTCTAAGGAAGCTGCTGCAGCAGGCTACCGATCTTTCCTTCTCCATGCAGAAGTGATGGATTAAAGCACACTTCCCAAAACATTCTGCATGCGATGAGGAAAATGTTTAGCCTTTGGGTGGGAGCAGAGGCGGGCACCAATGTTGAAGTTGGTTTTGTGGTAACTGACGGAGGTGCCAATATGGTGAAAGCGCTGCGAGATGGTCATATTGTTGGTGTGCGCTGTGCAGCCCACATCATCCATCTTGTAGTGAAGGCAGCAATGTCAGAAGGAACTAATGTGGCAGCAGTAGTTCTGTCCCGCTGCAGAAAGATCGCTGGGCACTTTCACCATAGTGTTAAGGCTAGCCAACTTTTGAGGGAAGAGCAAGAGAGGTCAGGTCTTCCCGTACACTGCCTACGTCAGGATGTCAGTACACGGTGGAACTCCACGTTAGACATGCTCGAGAGGATTTTGCAGCAGCAGAGGGCAATCCATAATCTTGCCTCAGAGCACAATATTGGGATTACCTCTCCATTGAATAGGGAGGATTGGACAGTGATCGCCCAGCTAGTGGCAGTCCTTAAACCATTCAGGGATGCCACAGAAAATTTAAGCTCAAACACTGCCAGTCTGGCCCAGGTAATCCCAGTGTTCTCCCATCTAGGCAGCAAGATGGATGTGTTCCTTGGAAACCGTGAGGCTGTTCAAGGTGGCACTCTACATCCTGACATAGCAGCCATAGTCAGGAAGCTGAAGGATCTGCTAAAAGTACACCTTCGCAAACGAATGGAAGAGAGTCCCGAAATGATGCTAGCGTGCCTTTGCGATCCAAGAATTAAGGGAAAGCTAGCTTTGAAATTTAATGTTCTCAGTAGCTGCCGGGAGCAATTGGTCAACAAGGTGCGTGACTGGCATCTTAAAATGGGAATGCTGTCTGAGGAGGGAGAGGTGCAGGAGGAGGAAGAGATGATGTGGTCTGCTACTCCTAGCAGCAGCATCAGCAGCAGTGCCACAAGCAGCACAACACAGCTGAGTGGAGCAGCTGCGTTTTGGGAAGAGGCACTTGGGAGTATAGTTGGACCATCTGACAGAGCTAGCAGCAGAAAGGAGAGTAGTGCTGCTGAAATGGTCAAACTTTACCTCTGTGAAGTTCCTTCTGCGCCTAATGTTGATCCTCTTAGCTACTGGGATGAAAAGAAGAGTGTGTCGCCTGCACTCTCATGGGTTGCGCAGCAGCTACTATCATGTCCGCCAACCACTGTTCAAAGTGAGCGCGTGTTTTCTATGACTGGAAACATACTGAGTCCACAGCGCTCACGCATGGCACCTCATCTGATGGAGCAGATTGCCTTCCTTAAATTCAATCTGCCCAAGTTGGGTTACCCAGCTCTTAGCTTGGAAAGTTAATTTTTTTTATCTGTAATGTTTAAGGTAGTTTCTCCCCCTGGTTGCACGTGTTTGCGGTGTGGCAACGTCTGCTACCTCCGCCGGTGTAGCCAATTTACGCTAGGGCCTAGTGTCTGAGTTCTGGAAGTCCGCTCCCAAACGCCATGGACTGACAGACTTTCATGCTTTGCCCTGGGGTGAAACAGGTGAGCGGGTCGTCAATTGCCCACTCATTCACCTTTTTCCTTTTCCAACGGTGCTGCTGGTGGTGGTGCCAGCATCTTTTGCCAGTTCGCTTCTTGCTGAAATCATGCCTCAAATGTCCCTAATGGAGAGGGTAGTTTCTCCCCCTGGTTGCACTTGCTGCGGTGTGGCAATGCCTGCTACCTCCGCCGGTGTAGCCAATTTACGCTAGGGCCTAGTGTCTGAGTTCTGGAAGTCTGCTCCCAAACGCCAAGGACTGACAGTCTTTGGATGCTTTGCCCTGGGGTGAAACAGGTGAGCGGGTCGTCAATTGCCCACTCATTCGCCTTTTCCAATGCTGCTGCTGCTGGTGGTGCCAGCGTCTCTTCTCTGCCAGTTCGCTTTCTGGCTAGTGTCATGCCTTAAATGTCCCTAATGGAAAGGGTAGTTTCTCCCCCCCTGGTTGCACTTGCTGCGGTGTGGCAACGCCTGCTACCTCCGCCAATGTAGCCAGCTTACGCTAGGGCGTTGTGTCTGAGTTCTGGAAGTCCGCTCCCAAACGCCAAGGACTGACAGTTTTTGGATGCTTTGCCCTGGGGTGAAACAGGTGAGCGGGTCGTCAATTGCCCACTCATTCGCCTTTTCCAATGCTGCTGCTGCTGCTGCTGCTGGTGGTGGTGCCAGCGTCTCTTCTCTGCCAGTTCGCTTCCTGGCTAGTGTCATGCCTTAAATGTCCCTAATGGAGAGGGTAGTTTCTCCCCCCCTGGTTGCACTTGCTGCGGTGTGGCAACGCCTGCTACCTCCGCCAATGTAGCCAGCTTACGCTAGGGCCTAGTGTCTGAGCTCTGGAAGTCTGCTGCCAAACGTCTAGGACTGACAGTGTTTGGATGCTTTGCTCTGGGGTGGACAGGTGAGCAGGTCGCCAATTGCCCACTCATTCGCCTTACCCAATTCTGCTGCTGCTGCTGCTGCTGGTGGTGATGCCAGCGTCTCTTCTCTGCCAGTTCGCTTCCTGGCTAGTGTCATGCCTTAAATGTCCCTAATGGTAAGGGCAGTTTCTCCCCCCTGGCTGCGTCTGTTTGCGGTGTGGCAACGCCTGCTACCTCCGCCGGAGTGGCCAGCTTACGCTAGGGCCTTGTGTCTGAGCTCTGGAAGTCCGCTGCCAAACATCTAGGACTGACAGTGTTTGGGTGCTTTGCCCTGGGGTGAAACAGGTGAGTGGGTCGCCAATTGCCCACTCATTCGCCTTTCCCATTTTTCAATGCTGCTGCTGGTGGTGGTGGTGCCAGCATCTCTTCTCTGCCAGTTCGCTTCCTGGCTAGAGTCATGCCCAAAATGTCCCTAGTGGTAAGGGCAGTTTCTCCCCTCTGGCTGCGTCTGTTTGTGGTGTGGCAACGCCTGCTACCTCCGCCGGAGTGGCCAGCTTACGCTAGGGCCTTGTGTCTGAGCTCTGGAAGTCCGCTGCCAAACGTCTAGGACTGACAGTGTTTGGGTGCTTTGCCCTGGGGTGAAACAGGTGAGTGGGTCGCCAATTGCCCACTCATTCGCCTTTCCCAATTCTGCTGCTGCTGCTGGTGGTGGTGCCAGCGTCTCTTCGATGCCAGTTCGCTTCCTGGCTAGTGTCATGCCTCAAATGTCCCTAATGGTAAGGGCAGTTTCTCCCCCCTGGCTGCGTCTGTTTGCGGTGTGGCAACGCCTGCTACCTCCGCCGGAGTGGCCAGCTTACGCTAGGGCCTTGTGTCTGAGCTCTGGAAGTCCGCTGCCAAACGTCTAGGACTGACAGTGTTTGGATGCTTTGCTCTGGGGTGAAACAGGTGAGTGGGTCGCCAATTGCCCACTCATTCGCCTTTCCCATTTCCTTTTCCATTTCCATTTCATTATTTTCCTTCTGATACACAACCAACCAAACATAACACACACAATAACACAAATAACACAGTGACATAACACATAACACACATAACACATATAACACAGTGACAAGTGACAACACACATAACACACATAACACATACACGTACAATGCAAAAATCACAAGGACCTTTCCTCTTGTTATTTGTCCTGGCCTTCATTTCTACACTCACTAGCATTAACGCTATAACTCACACTTCATACTATAACATTTTTCCATCCACATACCTGCCAACAGACCCAACTTTTTCAGGGACAGTCCTGCTTTTTTCCAGTCCTGTCCCATCTAATTTAGCTAAACTAGGTATGCAAATACACGTTGGTAGTTATAGCTCGGTAGGTAGCACTAGTATAAACATTAAATAAATATAATAAAGTACTAAATAATAAATCTAACTTTAAAATACATTTAAATAAACCCCTAATTTTTTTTTAAAACCCATTAAAATTTAATTATTATTTAGACATAATACATCTTTAACCAAAGCAGTGCACTGCTACTAATCTTAAACATAACCGTACATTAACCCTAAGCTATTTTTTAGTTCTTGTCCAACATTTTTCCATCCGCATACCTGCCAACACACCCAAGATTTTGGTGGACAGTCCTGCTTTTTTCCAGTCCTGTCCAGTAAAAGTTGGGTTGTTGCAAAGTATGCCATTGTAAATAGGTAGCAAATGTTAGGCATGTATTACAAGTGGTCCAAAATCAATTTAAAAATGTAAAATAATCCCTATTCTTTTATTAAACATCTATGGATGTGTGATTGTGTATGATAAACGGAGGCCAAGTTCCTTGGAGCATTTGTCTCTAGGTCATTTTGTGTACAGTACACCTCAGTACGTGTGTGCAACTCTATTGGTCGTTTCGGCAGGGGGCTGGCCTGCCATCAACGAATGAAGTGCGTTCTGCAATTCACTAGTTGATGCCAGACCAGCCCCCTGCCGAAACGACCAATAGAGTTGCACACACGTTCCTTCACGGCAGCTGCTGCTGCTCCGATGTGTTGTTAACCCCGTATTAACCCCTGCAAGGCAACCGGGAAGGAAACGAAGATTAAACGAGCACGAAGAATGTCCACGAATATTCGCCCGAAGAGAAGACAGGAACGGGCGAATATTCGCGGAATACGAAGGTTTTTTCCCCCCCGAAGACGAGCACGAAGACGAACACGAAGATCCCCCTGGTGCCCAAGTCTACTCATTACCACCAACCACCACCCCCCTCACTCCCTATTTTAAGACTGTATTCAGATGAATCTGACTATGAGAGGTTATGCTAAACTCCCTGCAATCTATCCTGTCCAACATCACAATAAATTTGCATAATGATTGAACACACAAAAAATACATAATGAACTCGCATAAAAAGATTTTTTTGCCAGCGCAGCCAAGGATATCTCCAAAACTCATTGAGAAACAACATTTCCCCATACAGCCCTGACAATACAATTGCTTGATATGGTCTATGTATAATGGATTAAGAGTTTGAAAATGCGTTACAGCAGGGATATAATGTACTGTAAATTAGACATGTGCAAAAGGGCCAAAAACGACTCAGGTAAATTTTCGGCCAATGAAATTCGAATACCCATTTAGATTGGATGAAATTTGTGGGTCATTTTTAATTATTCTCATTCTATCACACTCTCATTCTCTTCACTTTCTATCTCTCATACTTTCTCACGCCTGTTCTGACGAGCACTTTCACTTCTGACTACTTCTGTATCTTCTTGTTCTTTATCTTCTCCCTTCTACCTTCTGTTTTTTGGTGGAAGTTCGCACCAAGTTATGTCCGCAGAGATGTGGATAAAGAGAGAAGATAAAAGATGAAGGAGATAACATGGAGAACAAAAAGATGCGGAGGCAGAAGTGGTTGGCAGAGCAGAAGTGGCAAGCAGAGAAGGTAGGGAAACATTTAATGAGCATGACAGATGAGAGTGAATGAGAGTGTGAGAGAGTGAGTGTGTGAGAGAGTGTGGGTAAAAGGCCCGCAAATGTCTAGCAAAAATTCTGAGCTTTTTGTTTTGTCTTCATTTTAATGGCTTCATATGAATCGTCAAATTTGTCAAAATTCTGTAAATTTGCAATTCATACAAATGTAAATGCACATGTTTAATGTATATATGAAAGATTTAGGCGCAGATAAATTGTGTTGCAGATGTTTCCGGTTGGCATCACACAGGAAGCGGCATAGAGAAAGAAGTAGTGTGATTCAATAAGAAAATACTAGGGAATATAAGTATTACCGTATTTGCTCGATTATAAGACAACCCTAATTACAAAATGACGCCCCAAAATTTGAATATTAATTTAGAAAAAAAAAAGAAAAAGCCTGAATATAAGACGACCCTATAGGAAAAAATGTTTTATCAATAAATATTAATTCTCATGTAAACTATTTTTTTTATATTTAATAAAAACTATGATTTTTTGTTTATATTTCCTTTTATTAGCCAACCTGCCCCCCAGTTATGCTCATCTGCCCCATGGCTTGCTACTCTGCCCCCAGATATGCCTTATACCACCCTATACGCCACTCTGCCTCCCTGATATGCTACTCTGTCCCCCCCTATATGTCACTCTGCCTCACTGATATGCCACTTTGCCCCCCTATATGCCACTCTGCCCCCCTGATATGCCTTATATCCCCGATATGCCTTATACCCCCCCTATTAGCCACTCTGGCTCCATGAGATGCCTTATAGCCCCCTATTTACCACTCTGGCCCCCCAGATATGCTTTATACCCCTATATGGCCCCCGACTTACTAATAAGTCCCAGGGCTTGCCCCCCATGCTCCAGACTCCCTGGTATCAAGTGGGGGCAGCTGGTGGACATCTGCTCGACGTGGGCAGACAACCTCCGCTGCTACCCAGGACTTCTGGAGCAGCTGAGGTTGACTGCGCACATCACGCACTGCGGGGGATCCTTCTTTCTGGCAGCCAGTGAACGTTTGCGCAATGCACGTAGACAACCTCTGCTGCTGCTGGCTGGGGCTTCTATGGTGGAGCACCAGAAGGTCATGTCACGCCATATCAGACGTCCACCGGCTGCCAGAGAGGAGGATCTCTCCTGCAACGCTATGGGGAATCTGGAATTTAGTCTTGTAGTCAGGCCTCTATTTGAGGTCTGATTATAAGATGGCCTCTTGCTCTGAATAAAACCTTGTCTTATAATCGAGGAAATACGGTATATTATATTAGAAAGATAATATAAAATAAATAGAAAATAAAGAATTGGTGCTGTAACCCAAATGGTGTTGTCTTCCTGCAAACCAATCCAATAGCTAATTAAGAATAACAAAACGGTCAGCACACCAATAACCCTTTTAAACAAACAGTGTTATATAGTACAGTATAGTATAGTATATTAGGTTGAAAAAAGACTTCAGTCCATCAAGTTCAAATTTTCACACATACCTAAAGTTCTAAAGTTGATCCAAAAGAAGGCAAAAAAAACCCCTACTTGAGGCAAGTGCAGATTGTGCCACAGTCAGATTACTCCCTGGATTAATTTGCTAATACTACTGTCCTTTTAACAGTTGTAGCCCTTTATGTTATGCTTAACCTGAAAAGCATCCAGACCTTTCTTAAAAATATCCACAGAGTTAAATAATACAACATCCTTAGGCAGAAAATTCCATATTCTTATTGTTCTTACCGTGATCGATTTTTTTACCCAAACAGCGTTGCTGTAATGCCTCGACCTCGAGGCATTCAGCAATGCCATGATCGGAATCAGGGGCCATGTCTGGCCCCTCCCCGGGGCGTCAACATCTGCCATACAATGTATGGCGGCGGACGCCCGTTTTAAAAGCGTTTAGGAGGCGATCAACAATCACCTCCTAAACTTAAATGGTGTCGCTGGAATGCCTCGATCAGGAGGCATCCAGCGACACCAAACACTTACCTCTTGATGGACTGTGACCGCTCCGGAGATGGCGGCGGTCCGGAAAAAAAAATAATAAAGACGAAAAAGTTCGCTAGACGGTCTCCTGACCCTCTAGAGAACTCTGGCTCCACTTGCAGGTTGAATACAGATACTGCATTCAACCATGCAAGTCAATGGAGCTCAGCTTTCTAATCACAGTGTGATTAGAAAAAAATTAATTAAAAATAAAATAAAATTAATAATCATTAGAAAAAAAATAGTAAAAAACCAGTAAAATGTAAAAATAATTTCCCTCTGATGTCACTATCAGGGGAACCTTCAAGTTGAAAAAAAATCTTAAAAATGTTTTAAAAAAGGCAAAAAAAAATTAAAATATATATATAAAAAATATATTTTTGTGAGCAAGTCCTAAAATTAGCACATTAGCTTAAAACAATTCTCGCATGGAAAGAGTTAAAATACTGGCATATTAAATGCCCATGGGGTGTCTACTTTTAAAAAATGTATGATTTGATGGGGTAAATTGAATTGGCCGGATTCAACAATGTCCCAAATAACACGGGGGGAAGGATGGCCACACATCTAATTTCCAATTAGAAAAATGCACACTTACCAAATGTGGCCTTTTAGTTCCCCCTAAAAATGACAAACCCATGCATGTGGGGTATCACTGTACTCCGGAGATGTTGCTGAACACATTTTGGGGTGTCGTGTGACAGCGGCACACGACACCCCAGGAGCTGTAAATTCATACATAAAGTAGGTGTGTGCGGGAAAAATACACACACAAAAATACTACTGCAAACTTTGAAAAAATGCTTGTGGTAAAATGTGTGCATGCAAAGAGTTAAAATACCAGCATTTAAAATACCCTGGGGTATGCTGAACACATATTGGGGTGTTTTGTGATAGTGACATATACGAGAACTTTTTAATTCATGCCTGAAGTAAAATGTGTGTGACAAAACAAATGCGAAAACATGACTACCACAAAGTTTGACAAAGACTGGTGGTAGATATGGTGCATGGAAAGAGTTAAAATACTAGCATTTGAAATACCCTGGGGTGTCTAGTTTTCAAAAATATATGGCTTTATTGGGCACACTGAAATGGCCCGGCTCAAAGATGTGCCAAATAGGGCATGGGCAGTGGATCCCCAAATGCCAAAGTTCAACATTGAAAATGCGCATGCCCCAAATGTGGCCCTTTTGCCCCCAAACACCCAGGCAAAATCATTCATGTGAGGTATCGCTGTACTCAGGAGATGTTGCTAAACACATATTGGGGTGTTTTATGATAGTGACATAAACCAGAACCTGTTTATTCATACCTAAAGTAAAGTGTGTGAAAAAACAAATGCAAAAAAAATGACTACCATAAAGTTTGACAAAGGCTGATGGTAGAATTAGTGCTTGGAAAGGGTTAAAATACTAGCACTTGGAATACCCTGGGCTGTCTAGTTTTCAAAAATATATGACTTGATGGGGTAAATTGCATTGGCCGGCTTCAAAGATACCCGAAATGGCACATGGGGGGAAGAATTACCAGATTTGGAAAAAAAGGCTTTGAAATAGCAAAACGCTACCTGTACTTTTTGCCCCATAATGTGTAGAAAAAAGCAAAAAAACATAAAAACATTGGGTATTTCTAAACTCAGGACAAATAGTAGAATCTATTTAGCAGGTTTTTTCATTACCTTTTATAGATGAGTAAAAGATTTTTCAACTAAAAGTTAGAAACAGTAATTTTTTTCTAAATTTTTCACCATATTTTATACTTTTTTTAATAGTAAATAATATGATACAATCAAAACAATGTCATCTAAAGAAAGCCCTTCTTGTCCTGAAAAAAACAATATCTAATGTGTGTGGGTTCAGTAAACGGGAAAGAAGAAAATTACAACTAAACACGAGCAGCGCAGAAATGTTAAAACGGCCATTGTCACGAAGGGTACAAAAAGTAAAATCAGCCTTTGTCACGAAGGGGTTAAAAAACTGGTGCCCAAAATTGAAATGCATATTCAAGGTGAGGCCTCATCATTTCTTTATAAAGAGGTAAAATTATATTTTTATGTCGTAATTTAATACTCCCCTTTATGCATGATAATACCTTACTGACTTTTGCAACCACTGACTGGCACTGAACTTTGTTACATAATCTGTGGTCTACAAGTCCTCATTTTCTGCTATCCCCAATGCAATGCCTTTTAGAGTGTAAGCTGTATGCTTATTTTGGTGCCAAAGTGCATGACCTTACGCATATCTATATTGAATCTAATTTGCCACTTATTTGCCCATTCCCCTAGTTTTTATGTACTTTTACTTTTGCAAAATCTAAATAGACAACATCTACAGCAACACCCTGATCTACACATTTACTCACAACATCATAGAATGCAATTAAGTTGGTCTGCAAAACCGTGCTGACTCCTACTGATGATATCATTGTTCACAATATATTCCTGTATGCCATCTCTTAATAAACTCCCAAACAATTTCCCCACCACAAATGTTAAGCTTACAGGTCTGTAATTCAGATTTGGATCCTTTTTTTAAAAATGGGAATCACATCTGCTTTACACCAGTCCTTTGCTACAATTCCCAACTGGAAAGAATCTTTGAAAATCAAAAACAGTGGTCTGGCTATTTCTTGACTAACTTCCTGTAGTGTCCTTGGGTGTATCCCATTTGGCCCTGGAGCTTTGTCTTCTTTAAGTTTACTTAATTGTTTAAAAACTTTATCTTGAGCCAGCCATTCCCACAATTGAGTTAAGGTTTCTTGATCCGAGCACTTGCCAGCTTGTGGGTCATGCTAACGGGTTTAAAACATAATGTATTGTACCATAAAATAAATGAGACGGACAACCAACTGGATTTTGAAAAGGCCACAGCTTTATTTATTGTAAAATCACTGTGACACATAAAACTTTATTTGAATTTTAAAACGTACACAACTTTGTAACATTGTAACCTCCATGACTTAGGGTCCCTCCACCCCTACTACCACACTTCACCCCATGGAGGTTACTACCACACCCCTTAAGGATAAACCGACATCCTTTCCAGACAGCTCCACCTCCGCCGGGAGCTGCCACCAACTTTTGCCGTGCACCCCAACCACGAGCCGTAAACCGCACCAGCACGTGGCATAAGCACAACGGCCCCCTCATTCCCTTGGGACCGTGCCCGTGGGAAACGCCCACAAAACGTGACAAATAAACACGGTTCCCATACCTCGGATGAGAAACCACCCAATTATAACCAGGTACCACGAATAAGTATCCTAAAAACAGCCAACCGGAACCTCAGTTCCCCGCCAATGAAGTCAAGCTGCCCCACGTGCCCCCACCACAAGGACACAAACCGGAAACAACACACCAACAGTAGGGCGGGCGGGAGGGAAAAACTTCTTCACTGCTTCCAAAATTTTAAAAAGTGGAAGGCCACGACCCCTGGCCTTCCTTAAATAGCCAAGTGGCCACACGCCCACTTGATCTGCCTAGGGCCAATCTGAGGTCAAGCCTGACCCTTACAATAATCAAGGCCGGATCATGGGGCCCCTCCTGCTATTTTGTGGTGTCTCCGGGGCCTACTGTAGTGCTGAATTGCCAATCAGCAGGTAGTGGCACTTCCTTCTTATATACAGAGGGGAAAAAGGCATTTAGTATTGCTGCCTTATCCTGATCAGAACACCTACATTGTCACTCCTAAAGTTTGTGGCATTAATGTACTTAAAAAATATTTTTTGGATTTGTTTTGCTCTCATCATCTTTTCATTGTTAAATTTAGCTAGTCTAATAGCCCTTTTGCAAGCTCTGTTGGCATCTTTACATATGATGCCACTGAGCCTTCAGTTTAAATGCCAATTTCTTTTTTTTGCATTACCTAACTAACACTTTTATTAATGCACATTGGTTTTAGTTTATTTCTTGTGGATTTACTTCCAAATGGTACATATTTTGAAATATATTTTCAAAAGTGCGAGTTTAAATATAAGCCACTTGTCTTCTGTATCTCTTTGGACAAAAAGATCACCCCAATTAATTATCTGCAAGCATGTCCTTAAATTATAAAAATTAGCTTTTTTAAAGTTAAGTGTCTTGGTAACAGTTACAGCAGTTTGCCTTTTACTATTAATTTGAAACTGCGCCATATTATGATCACTACTTCCCAATTGCTCCCGTACTTGAATATTTGAAAACAGCTCCACATTGTAAGAGAAGTTTCAAATAAGCCCCCTTTCTAGAAGGTAGTAGAACATAGTTGTCATGCAACAAGTTCAAAAATGTCCTCCCTTTCACTGAATTACTAGCCCAATATACCAGTCAATGCTGTGCATTTTTTTCAATTTGTAATAAAAGCTGATCTTCCATATCCTGGTCGCTGTTTGGGGGTTAAATTACCCCTTTTACTTCTAGCGGATATTTCGACCCACAATGCTTTCACATTGTCAGTAACCTGACATACAGAATCCCTAATACGAGGCGTTAACTCTGGCTTAACATTAAAAGCACACACCTTCCCCTTTCCCAATTCCTCTGTCCCTCCTGAACAGTGTATAGCAAGTGCGTCCAACGTGCAGCCTACCGGACTTCGAGGTCCGGTCAACGTGAGCAGGGAGATCTCCTGGTGGGCCGTCATGCAGCTGTTAGACCGCCTCCGCCGGACTCTTTAACTTTGTTAGACACACCGTACCACCCAGTGGCAGCAGTGCCTTAGCTCTTCGTCCCGCCCCTTTTAAGACGTGACGTTCAACGGGGTAGACTCACAGAAGAGTTCCTCCTGACAGGGAAAGGATCGTTGGAGGACAGGAGGGGAAAAAAAACCAAAAATATAAGTGTTAACAAAAAAAATAGTGGTTATAGGAAAGTGGATTCAAGGGTATTAAATAATACAAAAGGGGGGTGGCTGAGTTGTGGCATTACAAAATCAATAGGGGGGGCATCAATAGACAAGAGGTTGATTGGGCATCAATACACAAGGGAGGGGATTGGCTGGGGCATCACATAAATCAATATACAAGGGTGTGGGGCATAAATGCACAAAGGGGGGCAATACACAAGGTTGTGGGAGGACACATTAATCAATACCAAAGGGGGCCTGGCTGGGGCATCAATATACAAGAGGGCAAAAGCCTGTCCTGGTGTGTGTGTGTGTGTGTTTGGGTGTCGTTGTGGCAGAGCCTGTCCTGGTGTGTGTGTGCTTGGGTGTTGGCGTGGCAGAGCCTGTCCTGGTCTGTGTTTTTGGGAGTTTGGTGGGGAAGAGCCTGTCCTGATGTGTATGTGTTTGGGTGTTGGCGTGGCAGAGCCTGTCCTGGTGTGTGTGTTTGGGTGTTGGTGGGGCAGAGCCTGTCCTGTGTGTGTGTGTTTGGGTGTCAGTTTGGCAGAGCCTGTCCTGATGTGTGTGTTTGGGTGTTGGTGGGGCAGAGCCTATCCTGGTGTGTGTGTTTGGGTGTTGGTGGGGCAGAGCCTGTCCTGGTGTGTGTGTGTTTGGGTGTCTTAATCTGGCCCTGCCTCCAGTGTGTGTCAGCCAGTTAAATCCAGCTTCGACCCACAGTGTGCTCCAGCCTTGTGCAGTTTTATTTGACTAAACTTGTTTTAAATGGTTTGGTTGGGCATCAATACACAAGGGAGGGGATTGGCTGGGGCATCACATAAATCAATATACAAGGGTGTGGGGGCATAAATGCACAAAGGGGGGCAATACACAAGGTTTGGGAGGACACATTAATCAATACTAAAGGGGGCCTGGCTGGGGCATCAATACACAAGAGGGCAAAAGCCTGTCCTGGTGTGTGTGTGTGTGTGTGTGTTTGTGTGTCGTTGTGGCAGAGCCTGTCCTGATGTGTGTGTGTGTGTGTTTGGTTGTCAGTGTAGGAGAGCCTGTCCTGGTGTGTGTGTTTGGTTGTCAGTTTGGCAGAGCCTGTCCTGATGTGTATGTGTTTGGGTGTTGGTGGGGCAGAGCCTGTCCTGGTGTGTGTGTTTGGGTGTTGGTGGGGCAGAGCCTGTCCTGGTGTTTGTGTGTTTGGGTATCTTAATCTGGCCCTGCCTCCAGTGTGTGTCAGCCAGTTAAATCCAGCTTCTACCCACAGTGTGCTCCAGCCTTGTGCAGTTTTATTTGACTAAACTTGTTTTAAATGGTTTGTGGACTGACTTTGTTTCACTGTAATTTAGTATTGCTAGCATGACATAAAAGTTGATCAAAAAACTTTTCCACTGCTTTTTTCATTATCGGCAAATTAACCCTGTATTAATATGCATTTTATAGCTAAAAGGCCATATGTTCTCTCAGTGAAAAATGAGTGTGGCCCACGCACACATACATTTCTGATGAAGTGGCCCTGGTGTCTAGTTGTTTTTAAATAAACTGTCCAGTCATGGGATTCCTCCCACCAAGTTTCCATGATGCCAATTATGTCAAAATGTTCCTCATATGCAAGTATGTTTAATTCTCCCATTTTGTTAGCCAGGCGAGAATTTAGTTTGTCATCAGTTATTATTTTCTCATGAAAACAATTTGCATCAGGTGCAGCCTTATTCTTTATGCTACTACTATCCTTAACCCCACTAACCAGCCTTCTATCTATACAAATATCCTCCACTCCTGGTATTAATGCTGTCTCTGGAATATCTACAACAGCATAATTCCTATTTATGGATACCTCTCCCATTACTTCGCTTTGGTCATGTTCTGTACTTATGGAACAAAAGATAACTTTTGGGCTGAGTACAGCTCTATTTATATTGTCCATAACATCAGTAACCTGCCTACAAGCTGAGCTTCCCATCCTCCCTTCTCCATCCTCCGTTCTATCTAAGGTATACTGGCTCTTTTTACTTCCTATCCTATTTAATGCCCACCCCATTACTTAGTTTAAATACTCCTCCAACCTTACGGCCCCCTAGCACAGCAGACTCTCTTGCATTCAGACGCAATCCGTCACGACTATAAGTATTGTACCCAAGAGCCCAGTGCTCTAAAAACCCCAAACCTCCCTTTACACCAAGTCTTCCGCCACACATTAACCTCCCTGATCTCCTGCTGTCCTACATATCAATATCAAATAAATGTAATAAAAATGATATAGAGCACCATGTATAGTGAAGACAGTATCAGTGAGATGTTTATCCAAGGTTTTGGCGATAAATTACTCTGTCTGCATGGCAGACCAGCAGAAGCAGCAGATTGCGATTGCTGTATTGAAGGGGTTAACGCTGTCTCATGGAGAGATCAGGCAGCAGGGAAATGTTGTGGCAAGTCTCCACACTTGTGTGGAGACCCAATCAACACACAACCAATGTTTCATCTAATTTTTCTTAGTTTCGCAGAAAATTTCTCTTGTGCAAAAAGTTTCACAGAGCAAAAATTTTGTGCGCACAATATCTGTGCCGCATAAAGTTTCAAAAAAATTATTTTTTTCTTTTTTTGGGAAAAACTGTTGTGCGCACAATTTTTGGACATGTGCGCTCTCTAAAAAAGCTATGTGCGCGCTCACAAGCGCACAGCTTAGAGCAGACCTGGGCAAAGCACGGCCCGCGGGCCACATCCGGCCCGCTGAATAGCTCGGACCGGCCCGCAAAGAGTGTCCTGGTGACTCACCAATGAGTCCGGTGTCCCCCCCCCGCCCCGGTCACTTACCTTAAACTCCTGTGTTGGAAGCGTTTGTCTCGGGTGCCGGCGCTTTACGCTGGGCGCCGGCATATGACGTCAGACGCCGGCGATCAGCAGTGAAGCGCCGGCACCCGAGACAAACGCCTCACGCTTCCAACACAGGAGTTTAAGGTAAGTGACCGGGGCGGGGGGGGGGAGATCCTGAGAAGGGGGGGTTAGGGAGTTAGAGGGGAGATACTGAGAAGGGGGCGTTAGGGAGTTAGAGGGGAGATACTGAGAAGGGGGGTTAGGGAGGGAGGTCTTACTGTGTGTGTGTGTCTTACTGTGTTTGTGTGTGTGTGTCTTACTGTGTGTGTGTGTGTCTTACTGTGTGTGTGTGTATCTTACTGTGTCTGTGTGTGTCTCACTGTGTCTGTGTGTGTCTTACTGTGTCTGTGTGTGTCTCACTGTGTCTGTGTGTGTCTCACTGTGTCTGTGTGTGTCTTACTGTGTCTGTGTGTGTCTCACTGTGTCTGTGTGTGTCTTACTGTGTCTGTGTGTGTCTTACTGTGTCTGTGTGTGTCTCACTGTGTCTGTGTGTGTCTTACTGTGTCTGTGTGTGTCTCACTGTGTCTGTGTGTGTCTTACTGTGTCTGTGTGTGTCTTACTGTGTCTGTGTGTGTCTCACTGTGTCTGTGTGTGTCTCACTGTGTCTGTGTGTGTCTTACTGTGTCTGTGTGTGTCTTACTGCGTGTGTCTTACTGTGTTCATAGCTTATTCAGTTATTGTAATAAATATTTTAGCCCATTTTTTAGCTCAAAATATTTTTTCCTTTTTTTTCTCCTCTAAAATCTAGGTGCGTCTTATCAGCAGGTGCGTCTTATAGAGCGAAAAATACGGTATGCACTCCGAAGCCTTGTTCATTTTGTTCACTTCTGTGCTGTGCTAATAGTTATTCAGGCCTTACTTATTCAAGCACCTCTACCAATGACGTAGGCTTGAATAACTTTATTAAACAGCACATAAGTTAACAAAATGGACAAGGCTTCGGAGTTTGTAGTTTGTAGAGGTCTGGCCCTCTAAAACCATTCCAATTTCTCATGTGGCCCCATGGGAAAATTAATTGCCCACCCCTGGCTTAGAGGGAACACTGCACACAACCCCTTCCTTGAAGCTGCCTGTGGCAGCTGAAAACGCGATCGCCAGTTTACAGGCGATTTCGTGTTGAGCTTGCAGAATTGATTGTGGCGATGTGGGTGCATTTTCTTTGGATGGTACCAGGTACGTCACAGAACAGATGAGCCCACTTGGGCATGGTGTACCTGGTACGTCACCAGATGCAAAGGGGTTAAAGGGAAACAAGCTGTGTTATGGGTATGTGTGCTTTTATGCACAGAAGCAGTGGGTGCTCCAGATGAATGTAAGAGTCCATCTTTCACAACCTATACACTATGGACATTCCATGTATGTTTTTTACATGTTTCTCCTTGTGTAAATGGAAAATAATATATGAGAAACGTATTGTGCAGTGCGCCTGTGGTTTTTGTGTTTACTCTTAACATAAAAACACTTGATGAGAAGTGTTTGAATTTTGTTGCAGCACTATAATATTTGTGTTCTACTAGGTTTAGATTTCTATTATTATGGTAATCCTGGGTATATTGGGTGTGCTTGTAATCACCAATTTGCATTTTTAACAATGCTGGACTGCGACTGAAAAGCTGCCAGCCCACGATTAATCTCATTACACTGTTAGTATACTTACCATCACCAGGCGCTGCTAAGTGGTAGCTATGGGGGCTCAAGAAGCGCTCACCACTTCATTCTCTTTTGATGGCATGCAGCTAGCATACACAAATTAGCTACCCAGTAGAGATGGTAGGGCCAATTTTAGCATGAGAGGGGTTGATTTTATTGTATAGGCATACGGTGCCAAAAAGGTTTCACACCATGAATTCCTCTTTTGAAGCTAGGACTCCAACCAGGGACCTCTGCAAGGTGTGAAATGTTACAGATGAGTTGCCTCTAGGTCTAGCTTTAATGTAAACTGGCTAAATAATCCACCATATGCCTGTATCCCCTCATAGATAGTGGATTCTTTTGATATGCTAAGTGACCATTAGCAGTCAGGATACCATTTCTTCCAGGGTCATATCCACAATATACATTAATAATAACCTATAGATTAATGATCCTTCCTCCTTTTGTGCATATTTAGAGCAGGGAAAGCACATCCAACAAAAAGAATACAAATATGGGTAGCGGAACTTAAGATGTTTGGAAGGAATTGTGAAGTCCCTTGTATTAAATCATAAGTAGCAAGGTCACTTATTGTTCCTAAGGTACACCATCCCTCCTCTTATACCACCTCTGGGCCGGTTTGAAAATCTGAGATGAACTAAAATGGTATAAATCTAATGATGGGAAATTGGTCTATAATGCTTACTACGGGCCAAGATTTAATTTTGAGCAAGTCGCAGTTTCATTTCCAGAGCCCTACAGACAGAAAATTGTTACTTTACCCTTCAAGTAAGTAGTTAGGTTTTCTGTTAATTTCTCCTTTTTATTTTTATCTGTTTGGTGTAAATAATCTGTTTATCATCTGTTTTTGTAATCACTGTGACTTTTTTTGTTCATAATAAATATTCCTTTGTCCGGCAAAGACTCACATTACCTCATTTGACTAAGCATATTTTTTGTTTTTTTTTAGTATCCAGCAGCCCACCTGGCAATTGCTGTGAGTTAAGGATCTGCTGCAGTTCAAACTACTGCAGAACCAATCAAAAGTGGGCTGATTATGTATAGATCACTCCTGGCCAATAAGAGTGATCATTATGGCAGCTACTGGAAAGAGCTTCAGTAAGGCTCTTCGTCCCGTCCCCTTGAAGACGCGGTGTCAATAGCTCGTGTGGAGCGGGCGGGAAAGAGAAAAAAGCTAATGACTAAAAAAATAGGGGCTGGCTGGGGGGGCCATGAGTACTCAAAGTGATGGGGGCAACAATACACAATAAGGGGAAGGATGGGACATTATATAAATCAAGACTAAAGGGGCTGCTGGCTGGGGGCATACATTCACAGTGGGGGAAGGCAAGGGACACAAGGATGTGGAGGCATTAATACACAGGGGGGGCTGGCTAGGGGCATCACTTACACTGCCTGGTGGTATAAATACAAAATGGGGGCATTTAAACATAAAAGAGGCCTGGCGGGGGGCAATACCCAAGGTTGTGGGGTCACCAATATACTAGAGGACAGCAGGGGCCATTACATGATAAATCAATACTAAATGGAGGGGCTGGCTGGGAGAGATTCACAAGGGGGCAACACAAAAGGCGTTGGTGTGGCAGAGCCTGTCCTGGTGTGTAGGTGTCAGTGTGGCAGAGCCTGTCCTGGTGTGTGTGTGTGTGTGTGTTTGGGTGTCGGTGTGGCAGAACCTGTCCTGGTGTGTGGGTGTTGATGTGGCAGAGCTTGTCCTGGCGTGTGTTTGGGTGTTGGTGTGGCAGAGCCTGTCCTGGAGTGTGGGTTTGGGTGTTGGTGTGGCAGAGCCTGTCCTGGTGTGTATTTGGTCAACTGTTTCCAGGCACTTTACTTGATGTAGGAATGAATCTAACTATTTATTTTTTACTTATCCAGAGATAAAACGCCCTTCTGAATTTGTCGTCACTTCAGAGGACAAAACTTCCTAGACCCAGAAATCAGTGAGAGGAAAAGTAAAGGTATTGTGTTATTTGCTCTATTTTAATCGGCATATTTTATTACAAAGGATTAGTGGCACTAGCTTCAGGCGTCCCGTGTGTGATGACTTTTTTTTAGTGTACTGATTACTCCCAATCCCATCACGTAAGATTTTATCCTATATTATCTGCAGAGCACTGATGCCATCTTTATCGGGTAGATATGGATGTCGATTATGTTTATTCCCAAGTACTTATTTGGGCTTTTTAACACTTTTGGTTCCTGGGAATTTTAATTACATTAGAATAAAAAAAATCTCTTCTGCTGTGGACTACTCTTCCAATGATGCTTTTCCAGCATCATGGCGGACACCTGGCTGGCTGAGCATCATGGGAATTGTTGTTCACAGCTAACATCTGCAGCTTTATTAACTGTTAACTGAATTTCCCATGATGCTCAGCCAGCATGGATGTGCTATCTGGGTGCTGGGTGAGGCATCGCTTAGATGTGCAATCTGGATGTTTGACAAGTCTTGTGTGTGCAAAACGAATGAAGATTCACATCACAGCAAGAAGGATCACACGGGACATTCCTTCGATCGAGTTCTGGTGGACTTTTAATCTAACGATTTTATATGCACTTTGTGCATGGACAAACTATTCTATATGAAGACCAATAAAAGATACTTTTTCAACATACTTTGATGGGCTTGAAGCATCTAATCCGTTTGTGAGTGCAACCACAACATCACTTATTTCATTTATTATTTATATTCTTTACACTATATTATATTTTTCTCTTACATGTACCTGCGCCCCAACCATTTATTCATCTGGATATCCACACCTTGAGGAAGAGTGTTTTTTGGGTTGCTGCGGTCATTTGGGAAGTATTGTAAAAGTTTATCACTTTTCACTTATTCTTACCAACACCTGTAAGCACGAGAATTAGGTTTACTATATCTTTACTGTAGGAAGGTCCACAGGAATGTCCTCCTCTGGGGTTGAAACGAGGTGTGGAACGCAAAAGAAGTCTGTGCTTTTAAGAAGGGCTGCACAGAACCCCTTGATCTCCTTATCCATGCATGTGAGGTATTGCTGTACTCGGGAGGTGTTACTGAAAATGAACCAAAACCTTTCTTGTTCTTTCATATATCCACTTAGAAAAATAAACATAAACGTGTTTTTGGTTGAAGATTTTTAAAGATATTATTAAAAGTTTAGTTTATATATAAATACCGTATTGGCTCGAATATAGGCCGCACTTTTTTCCTTAAAGTGGGGGTGCGGCCTATATTCGGGGTCTAGCGCCCGGGACATGCAGTTCCGGGCGCCGGGAAGGCAGCAGGGTTAGGATACAGATCCCCCGCAGCGGTGCACAGGGGGAGTCCCGGCAAGGGAGATTGTTAAAGCACATCGTGCAGACGTGCCGGCATCGGAGGCTGTTTACGCGCATCGCCACAGCCAGTGAACGTCCGGACGATGCGTTTTACCTCTGCCTCCAAGACTTACCAGAGCAGACTCCCGGGTGTCTTGCGGGGCCGGCGGGGGACATCTACGCAATACGTATATAAGTTGTATAAGCGTATTACGTAGATGTCCCCCGACGGCCCCGCAAGACACCCGGGAGTCTGCTCTGGTAAGTCGGGGGGGGGCAGAGTGGCAGCATATCTCGGGGGGGGGAGGACAGTGGCAGCATATCTCGGGGGGGGAAGACAGTGGCAGCATATCTCGGGGGGGGAGGACAGAGTGGCAGCATATCTCGGGGGGGACAGAGTGGCAGCATGTCTATTAAAAAAACTTTTTCTTTAAAAAAGCACCCAACTTTTAGGGTGCAGCCTATATACGGGGGCGGCCTATATCCGAGCCAATACGGTATTAGACCTTGCTGACAATATATATATATATATATATATATATATTGCTGACAATATATATATATATATATATATATATATATATATATATATATATTAGGCCTTGCCACCAATATATTTTAGATTTAGATATTTTAAATTAGCCCCCTCCACACTTCCTAGCAGACAATCACTTCACAGGCTCCCGCACCAAAAAAAATATTTGCCACACTGACTGCAGATTAGGGGAAGACTGTGAGAGTCAGTGCAGTCTTTCCTCCTTCTGACCTTACCGTGACTTTATCTCATAAACACCATGATTCTGCCATCTTTGCCTTTCCACACACAAATCAATTATACATCTATGATACACACAAACACTTTTACAGTCACTGTAACGTTGGTTGCGGAGAAGGAACCCAGTATGCAGAGAATAACGTTAAAGATCAGGTTTATTCAGCAACAGGACTTGAACAGGGCAGGTATAGCAGAAATGCAAAGATCCACTTAGTCAATAAGGCTTAAAGCAGATCTTGAAGAAATACAGCAGGAACGTCAGGTAGAAATGATAAGCGCCGTGTAGTTAATCAGGCTTTTCAGATGAACAGGTACACCAGGTAGAGATGCAGGGAATAACATAGGCGACCAGTCTGGAGATAGCAGCAGAACTTCAATGGAGGTTTTAGTAACACACTACTGTAGCAGCAGTGAGCTCAGCAAACACAACAACCAAGCACTGAATGAAAGTCAGTGCTCGGTTTTAAACTTGCCGCACTGCACCGCCCCTGCCCCCAACTGGTGACGTCACGTAATGTAACCAACACAGGAGGAGGAGCAGGTGCTCTGAAGAACAGTGGCCACGGACGGAAGGAGGACAAGGTAAGTGCCGAGTACCCTGACAGTCACTCACTAATGCACTTTCATTCACACAATTCATTCACACAAATTATTCACACAATCATTTGTTATCTCACTGATTCACACAAATCATTTACACATATTCATTAATGCATTCTCTCAAATCATTCACTCAATTCATCCACACATTAATTCATTCTATCATTTATTCACACCATGCATCCACACATTAATTAATTCATGCTCTCACTCATTCACACTCTTTATTTATTTCAATATTCTTATTACTTCCCTTTTCTCACTACCTACCCTTGGTAACAAAAGTGAGTACACCACTAAGTGGAAATTCCAAATTGGGCCTATTTAGCCATTTCCCCTCCCTGGTGTCATGTTACTCGTTAGTGTTACAATGATCTCAGGTGTGAATGGGGAGCAGGTGTGTTAAATTTGGTGTTATCACTCTCACACACTCTGGTCACTGGAAGTTCAACATGGCACCTCATGGCGGTTTCTCAGGAAAGTTTCCGCTCAGAACAGGCCTCGCCATGGTCGACCAAAAAAGTAGAGTGCAAGTGTTCAGTGTCATATCCAGAGGTTGTCTTTGGGAAATAGACGTATGAGTGCTGCCAGCCTGTCAGTGCTCATACCATACTCCGCACACTGCATCAAATTGGTCAGCATGGCTGTCCCAGAAAGAAGCCTCTTCTAAGGATGATGCACAAGAAAGCCCGCAAACAGTTTGCTGAAGACAAGCATGTCCTGTGGTCCAATGAGACCAAGATAAACGTATTTGGTTCAGATGGTGTCAAGCGTGTCTGGTGGCAACCAGCTGAGGAGTACAAAGACAAGTGTGTCTTGCCTACAGTCAAGCTTGGTGGTGGGAGTGCCATGGTCTGGGCCTGCATGAGTGCTGCCGGCACTGGGTGTAATAAAATATAAGGCCAATACAAACTTCAAATAATTGGATCAACACATAAATGTATGTGCGTCAAAAATAGGCAGAGTCACTTAGATGCAAACAAAGGTAAAACATTTAATACGAACAAAAATAGAAGAAGAATATAAAAAGAAGATAACAAAAATAATACGAAACAAGTCTTACAAAACCTTCGAGAGGAATTTAGTTCATGACATCTGTCCTATGCATTCCTGAGGATGGAGGGAGGGAGTGTTCGGGACGTGAAGAGTCCGTGGATGGCAAGTACATCTCCCCTCTACCTCTCCTCCCATGCTTCTCCAAGGCTTAACTTATATACACGGTTTGAATAATGATGTCAGTCTTGTCAGTCTATTGGTCTTCACCTAATTGGGTAAACATGCTCACTAAGATCTTTACACGTCGAAACCCTATTTTAGGTGGTCACTGTACGCATATTGTAATGCCCTTTTACAGTTACAACTATACCATGCATTAGCAAGTTACTATCCTATCTATAGAATGCCTGTTCAGCAAATCCTTCATTCTATATTTAAGGTCAAGGAAACCTTGAAGCTTATTATTGAAACATATTAATATATCTTAATAATCATTTATTTATGAACAATGATTACATATCTTTGACTACTGCCTATACCAATAATTATATATGGTCCATTTCTTAATTGAGGTTAGAAAATGTATTAGAATCTTTTACACTGGGGAGCTACAGTTCATTGAGGGAACCCTGAATGCCATCATGTACTGTGACATACTGAAGCAGAGCATGATCCCCTCCCTTCGTAGACTTGGCTGCAGGGCAGTATTCCAACATAACGACCCAAACTCACCTCCAAGACGACCACTGCCTTGCTAAAGAAGCTGAGGGTAAAGGTGATGGACAGGCCAAGCATGTCTCCAGACCTAAACCCTTTTGAGCATCTGTGGGGCATCCTCAAACAGAAGGTGGGGGAACGCAAGGTCTCTAAGATCCACCAGCTTCGTGATGTTGTCATGGAGGAGTGGAAGAGGACTCCAGTGGAAACCTGTGAAGCTCTGGTGAACTCCATGCCCAAGAGGGTTAAGGCAGTGCTGCAAAATAATGGTGGCCACACAAAATATTGACACTTTGGGCCCAATATGGACTAAGGGGTGTACTCACTTTTGTTGCCAAGGTTTAGACATTAATGGCTGTGTGTTGAGTTATTTTGAGAGAAAAGCAATATACAGGCTGTACACTCACTACTTTACATTGTAGCAGCGTGTCATTTCCTCAGTGTTGTCACATGAATAGATATAATAAAAAATTTACAAAAATGAGGGTGTACTCAATTTTGTGAGATACTGTATATACATACAATATATATATTATATATATATATATATACACATATACTTGGTTAGTGCTATAGTATAAAATTCAAATGCGTATGTTAAGGGTATTTCACAAACTTTGAAATAATATATCTGCTTATAACCTCCTGACATGTGTAATAATTTTTACTTTAAAACATTATAGCAGATAATGTCCCAAGAGAAATGTTCCAACAAGCATCAAGGAAAAGTTGTAGCTGAGCAGCCAATGACTGTATACAATCCGCTCCAATAAGAACATCATCAAGATAAGGCACTACAGTGAATGTCAGCGCGATACGTGCAGACAACCTCCACTGCTGCGCGGCACTTCAAGTGCTCCATCATTGAAGCCCCGGTGTAAGTGCCGGGCTGCAGCAGAGGTTATTTAAGCGCATTACGCAGATGTCCAGCAGCTACCCTCACTAGACACCAGGGAGTCTGGAGCACAGGGGGGCAAGACTGGAAATGCATTAGTAAGTCTGGGGGGGCAGAGTGGCATATCAGGGAGCCAGAGTGGCATATAGGGGTATAAGGCATATCTGGGAGGCAGAGTGGCATATAGGGGGGTAAAAGGCATGTACCGGTGGCAGAGTGGCAAGCATGGGAGCAGATGTGCATAACTGGGGTCAAATGTGCACAACTAGGGGGCAGGTTGGCAAATAAAAGGAAATAAAATCAAGAAATGCATTTTTCTCAATCATAGTTTTTATTAAATATGAAAAAATAGTTTAAAAATAGTATTTACTGGAAAAACTTTTTTCCTATAGAGTAGTCTTATATTTAGGCTTTTTCTTTTTTTTCCTAAATTAATATTGAAATTTTGGGGAGTCGTCTTATAGTCGAGCAAATATGGGAATACACATTTGATTAACAGCTGGAATTTCATAGGGATGCTCTTGCAATGCGGGGAAGGTGCAGTTTTACGGAGTGCAGTGGTGGTAGCAGGCCCTGTTAGTCGAAGGGGCGCTGTTGGGTCATCTGGCAGGCTGGCTGAGCGTGATAGGAGCGGGACGGCAGGCTCTCGGACGCATGGGGGCGCTGTTAGGTCGGTGGAAAGGCAGCACGCAGCTCAAGAAAGGGAGTCTCGGCGGCGGAGTACAGCCCCGAGGGGTCTGGGAGACGGCGGTGGGGCCGCTCGGGTGACAGCTACAGGGGCAGATCGAGGTCCCGGGATGGTGGCCATGTCCAGTTGCGGGATCATTCCAGAGGGAGTCGTCGCGGCAGGATGGACAGGGAGTCCGCGTCCGCCCGCAGGAGTGGGGGTGAAGGTTTCAGCAGGTCCAGGTATTTCAGCAGGAGCCCACGGCGGGAATCCGCTAGGTATCGGCGCAGTCGTTCCAGGAGTAGGGTTGGCGGGAGTTCTCAGGTGACGACAGCGAGTGAGGTCTGGCCCAGGTTGTCTTCTTCTTCCAGCAGGAGTGCTGGTCCTTCTTCGAGGGAGCGCAGGAGTCGGCAGATATCTCCGGTCCAGAGTGCGGCGGCCGTGCCGGTGACATCTGCAGCTGGCAGCAGTTTTTCCTTGGCCGTGCCAGGGCCTGTGGTGACTGGCAGCGGTTTGGAAGCGACCCAGAGGCCACCGTCGGCATTGGGTCCTGGTGGTGGGTCACCTTCGGGGGCGCAAGCGCAGCAGTTGTTAGCTGGGTTGAGAAGTTTGTTAGAGTCTTTCGGTCAGGTGACAGGGCAGGCTCCTCAGGTAGAACAGGTATGGGTGCCGGGCGATTTCGGGTGTTAGGGTGGTTGAGCCTGCGGCGGCGGTGGTGGCGAGCAGTGGCGAAGGTGGTGATGTGTAGGGGTCGCAGATGGGAGTGAGAGAGTTGTCAGGTGAGATCCCGGATTTGGCAAAGCAGAATGCCTACGTCTCGTTTGCGGGTCCGTTGGGGGCTCATTTGAAGAAAGGGGTTAAGGAGAAGCTGTGGAAAGGGGAGTTTGTGGAGATTTTTTCTCTATTGCCGAGGAATTCCTTGACCTTAAGGAAGAGGATAAGAAGGATAGTAGGAAAGAGGAGGAGGAGAAGCGTAGGAGGTATAGGAAGATTCCTAAGTCGTTCGGCAACTGGTTGCGTGCTTTTTGTATTCTCGCTAGCGTTCTGGGCGAGAAGTCGCCTTCTTTGTGTTCGTCCCTGTTTTGCTATGTGGACGGTATTTGGGAGGCTTATCGTACTTACGGGGGCTTAGCCTGGTGGAAGTACGATGAGCAGTTTAGGCAGCGGTTGGCAGCTAATCCGGGGATGCGGTGGGACCAAATGGACCTGCCCCTCTGGATGAAGCTCATGATGGCTCAGAAGGCATCCCCCTTTCAGTCAGGTGCCGGCACGGGCGGGCAGGCATCCGGGTCGGCCAGTAACAAGAAAGGCTATTGCTGGCTCTTTAATGAAGGCCAGTGCAAGTGGGGGACTTCGTGTAAGTTCAAGCATGAGTGCTCCGGTTGTGGGGGGGGACACAGTCTCAGTAGGTGCTTTCAGCGGGGAAAGTCAAGTAGTGCCGGGGGGGGGCTACGGGGCCAGCGGCTGCCCCTGGGCAGAACCCCAGTGAGGTTAGACGCGATGCTACCGCGGCTAAGCCGCTACGGTAATACGCGGGATGCTGTGTTGTTGAGGGAAGGTTTTCGTGTTGGTTTCTTTATCCCATTTAGTGTTAGGGATTGTCGTCTGTGTTTACGGAATTTGAAATCGGTTAAGTCGTTTCCGGACGTGGTTAGGGAGAAGTTGTTTAAGGAGGTGCATTTGGGCAAGATGGCGGGTCCTTTTGACAGTGTGCCTTTGGCGGATTTGAGGGTTTCTCCCTTGGGCGTGGTGCCCAAGAAGGAGGTTGGTAAGTTTCGGCTTATCCATCACTTATCATATCTGAAAGGGTTGTCGGTGAACGATGACATTGATAAGGTGCTATGTTCAGTCTCTTATGCATCATTCGACCAGGCGGTCGAGTTCGTCAAGAGGGCTGGGCCTGGGGCGCTTATGGCTAAGGTGGATGTGGAATCTGCTTTTCGGTTGTTGCCAATTCATCCTGATTGCCACCATTTGTTGGGTTGTTTCTTTGAAGGTAGTTATTTTGTGGATTTGTGTTTGCCGATGGGTTGTTCGATATCGTGCTCTTATTTTGAAAAGTTAAGTTCTTTTTTGGAATGGGTGGTACGGGAGGAGTCGGGTATTCGTTTTTTGGTTCATTACTTGGATGATTTTCTTTGTGTTGGTCCGGCCGGTTCTGGTGATCGTCAGTTCTTGTTGCGTACTTTGGAATGGGTGGCTGAGTCGTTCGGGGTTCCGCTGGCAGCGGTTAGACGGAGGGCCCCACGACTTGTTTGAGTTTCCTGGGTTTGGAAATTGATTCAGTGAAGGGTGAGTGTCGGTTGCCGCAGGACAAGTTGCTGGCTTTGCGGCAGGTGGTTCGGGAGGTGCGAGCTTCGCGTAAGGTTTCTTTGCGGGATTTGCAGTCATTGATTGGGAGGTTGAATTTCGCGGGCCGTGCTATTCCGATGGGAAGGGTCTTTTGTCGCAGTTTGTCTAGGGCTACGGCTGGAGTGCGGGCGGCACACCATTTTGTGAGAGTTTCAGCGGCCATGAAGGCCGATCTGGAGGTGTGGGACACGTTCTTGCAGCATTTTAATGGGACGGTGTTTTTTCGAGAGTTGGCTGTTTCCGCTGAGGAGTTGGAATTGTTTACGGATGCGTCCTGTAGTGTCGTTTTTGGGGCTTATTTCAACGGTCGGTGGTGTGTGGAGCGTTGGCCGGAATCTTGGTTGGGTAGCCCGCTGATGCGGAATTTAGCGTTCTTGGAATTTTTTCCGTTGGTGGTGGCGCTATTGTTGTGGGGTGATTTGTTGAAGGATAGGAAGGTGATATTCTTTTCTGATAATATGGCTGTGGTCAATGCTGTGAATCGGTTATCCGCTGCGTCGGTGCCGGTAGTTCGGTTGTTGCGCAAATTTGTGTTGCGATGTATGTCGTTGAATGTGGTTTTTAGGGCTAAGCATGTTCCGGCGTTTTTGAATGTGGTTGCTGATTCTTTGTCTCGTTTTCAGTGGGTGTGTTTTCGAGAGGTGGCCCCTGGTGCGAGGGAACTGGGACAGGACTGTCCAGAGGATCTGTGGCGGATAGGGACCGACTGTTTGCACGTCTTGTGAGATCCTCTTTGGCTCCTACCACGTGGGCAGCATATGGTAAAGTTTGGGATGCTTTGGACGAGACAGTGTCGTGGGTAGGTGGTGACTCGTCGGAGGTTCAGCAGGTCGATGCTTTATTGTGGTTTCTGTTCTGTTTAATTTCTGATGGTTCTTCCGCTGCGGTGTTGGACAGGAATATGTCGGCTTTGGCCTTTTTGTTTAAATTTAAGGGGTGGGCAGATTATACGAAGCAGTTTTTGGTGAAGCAAGCGCTTCTGGGGTTTCGGAAGGGCTGTCGGTCTTTGGATTCTAGGAGGCCCTTGTCTGTTCAATTGTTGGGTAAGTTGTGGGATGTGCTGTCAGGCATTTGTTATTCGGAGTATGAAGTGACGCTGTTTCGGTTGGCGTTTGTGTTAGCCTTTTTTGGGGCTTTTCGGATCGGGGAATTGGTCAGTGCTAGCCGTGGTGCTCAAGGTGGTTTGGAGCGGTCGGATGTGGTTGTGTCGGATTGTCAGGTTTCCATTCGTTTACGTCGTTCTAAGACGGATGTTTTTGGTAAAGGGTGTGATGTAGTGCTGTACCCTTTGCGTGGGTCAGTTTTATGTCCGGTTCAGTGTGCCTTGAGGTTTTTGGGCTGTCGCCCGGTGTTGGATGGTTCGTTTTTGATGCATGCGGATGGTTCTGCTCTCTCTCGGTTTCAGTTTTTTCGGGTGTTTCGGGATGGGTTGCGACGGTTGGGTATGGATCCGACTCAGTTCGGGATCCATTCGTTTCGCATCGGTGCTGCTACGGAAGCGGCTCGTTTGGGGTTGGGGGATGAGTTGGTTAAGAAGATTGGGCGCTGGGAATCTGTTCGGTTCAGATCGTATTTGCGCCCGAATCGTTTGTTATGGTTGGTGTATAATGTTTTTTGTTCCTGTTTTCTCCATTTTTCTTCCCTTCAGGTTTGGTGGTGTGGATCATCGGACACTCGTTCGTGTTCTAGGCCAAAAGGAGAGCTGCAGTTCGTGTCAACGGTCAGCAGCTGGGCTTTCCTGAGGACCGGATCAGAGAGATGTGGTTTGGTTATCGGGGATATGTGTGGAGGGAAGTATGTGGTGAGCTTTGGCGCATGTTGAGGGCTGGTGGTTCACCGGATTTTGTGTTGCTGCATGCGGGGGGTAATGACTTAGGTCTGGTCCCGCATCGGCAGATGAAGCAGGATGTTAACCGGCTTCGTGAGTTGGTTCCGGGGGTGACTGTGATTTGGTCTGAAATGGTTCCGCGTTTGTGTTGGCGCTTTGCTAGGGATCAGGCGGCCCTTGCTCGTTGCAGGGGTAAAGTTAATAAGCTGATGTCGACATTCATTCGTCGGCTTGGTGGTGTGGTTGTTCGGCACCATGAGTTGGAGTCTCTGTTGCCGGGGTATTTTCGGGGAGACGGAGTTCATCTGTCTGATGTGGGGTTGGATTTTTTGAATCTTGGTTTTCACGAAGGTATTGTTCGTGCCAAGTTTTTTCGGGATGGCGGAGCTCAGACGGCTTGAGGTTTCAAGGTCTGGCTTGTGGCGGGGCTGGATTGGTTAGGTGGGGGGTAGAATGGGGATGTTTTGGTTGGTTATGGTTGTCTGGTTGGTATGGTTGGTTTGTTTGGTAGGTTTCGAGCTGGTCTGTGGCTCAGAACCTGGGGTGGTAGGGGTATCTCGGTATGCCCCTACTGTTGGTTTGGTGTGTTAGTGTGCACCTCACTGGTATGGTGAGGTTTATGTGGTATAATTTGGGGGTCATTGTCTATGTGTTGACATGTGGGGGATGTGTGACAGTTATACTGTGTGTTATTTGTTGTGGACAATGACTTATTGTTTTGGAATGTTGTATATATGTTTATATCATACATATATGTTAATATATTTATTTTGTTATGGTTTATAATAAAGCTGTGGACAATTATTTTCCAACATATCTGTGTGGTCTCCGTTATTGGGTTTACGGTGGGGGGAGAATATTTTGGTGTCCTTCCCAAGCCCTATCTCGACGATGCGCCTGTCAATGAAATTCCTAGGGGGTTCAAACCACTATCTACCTAACAAACTTACTCTTTGCCCCTTAGTAATTATTAAATGTAAGGGTCTTCTGAATTTACCATATTTGACTAGTATAAAGCAAGCACCCTTGACATCAACAACCTGTTTGTTGTAGTCTACCAGATGAATATGATGAGGCCATAAAAAGGTAAATGTCTCTTCTGAAATCAAAGAATAAGGGCACCTTGAATCTACTTTTATTTTTCAAGGAACATCTTGGAGCACAATCTCAGTGTAAATCTTCAGTCCTGATAGCGCGTTTTCCACTTTATTCATTTGAGTACACACCTGCAGTGGTGGGATTCAATTTTTTTAGTAACCACTTCCGAGATTTCGTACTAAAAAATAAAAACCTCACACACTCAGGCAGTCTCTCACACATACACAGAGACTCAGGCACTCTCTTGTACACTCACACAGGTAGTCTCTCTCTCACATACACACAGACTCAGGAAGTCTCACACACACAGACTCAGGCAGTCTCACACAGACTCAGGCAGTCTCTCTCTCACACACACAGACTCAGGCAGTCTCTCTCACACACACAGACTCAGGAAGTCTCTCACACACACACAGACTCAGGCAGTCTCTCACACACACACACACACACACACAGACTCAGGCAGTCTCTCTCACACACACAGAGACTCAGGCAATTTCTCTCACACACACAGAGACTCAGGCAGTCTCTCTCACACACACAGAGACACAGGTAGTCTCTCGTACACTCACACAGAGACTCTGGCAGTCACTCACACACGCACACAGAGACTCTGGCAGTCTCTCACACACGCATACAGAGACTCAGGCAGTCTCTCACACACGCAAACAGAGACTCAGGCAGTCTCTCTCACACAGAGACTCAGGCAGTCTCTCTCTCACACACAGAAACTCAGGCAGCCTCTCTCTCATACACAGAGACTCAGGCAGTCTCTCTCTCACACAGAGACTCAGGCAGTCTCTCTCTCACACACAGAAACTCAGGCAGCCTCTCTCTCATACACAGAGACTCAGGCAGTCTCTCTCTCACACAGAGACTCAGGCAGTCTCTCTCACACAAAGAGACTCAGGCAGTCTCTCTCACACAAAGACTCAGGCAGTCTCTCTCACATAAAGAGACTCAGGCAGTCTCACACAAAGAGACTCAGGCAGTCACACACAAATAAGTAAAATCTACTGTAAAAATGCAATTTGAACAAGTTGTTTAGCAAATATATATATATATATATATATATATATATATATATATATATAAAGCAGTTAATCAAAGTGTTCAATAGAAGTCTGGAAAAAGTATCCACTGGTGCTTTCTAGATAATTGATTGAGAATTGTTTATGTGACAAATGCTATTAATAAAACAAAGAGCCACTAAACATTTTTGTAAATCTAATTCTTGAAAACAAGGGGAAAACTGCAAGAAACTATTTGACTCAAATTGGTATATGCCGTTTTCACCTTTTTTTCAAAAAGTTATTTTTTTTTACAAATCTATGATGCCTCCTTTGATGTTTTATCAATTGCATTTGTCACATTAAAAAAATCTCAAGCAATCATCTAAAAAGCACCAGTGCATACTTTAAATTACCATTAATTAATCACGTTAATTAACTCTGTCCCCAGTTTCCCATAGGCATCTCTGTCACTAAACATGGGACAATGGGAAGCTATTTAGTGACAAAGATGCCTATAGGAAATTGGGAACAGAGTTTGCCTTTGCCCCCAGTCTCCCATAGCCATCTTTGTCGCAGCCTCCCACTGCCAAGCATGCCCCCAGTTACTTCAACTTACCTGACCGAAGACCCTGATGTGCACTCTGTTGGATTCCCGCTGTCAAGCATCCGCTGCTGCTGCCGGCGGCTCCACCCACCCTCCTCACTGAACGGGACTGGCACCGCCCACAAAGGTCATTGAGCAGCGCTGGTGCCGCACACGAAAGTTATTGAGCGGTGCCGGCTGACTCACTTCTATTTCGAATCGACAGGGGTGGCATTTTAAGAAGCGGTGACAGCCCCGTTCAGTGAGGAGGGTGGGTGGAGCCGTCGGCAGCAGCAGGGTTGTCTGCATCGCACAGACGTCTGCTGCTGCCGGAAAGGTGGATCCAAGTCCCCTGCAGTGCCGCAGGGGATCTGGATCCTAAAGTGCGGCCTGTAATTGGGTAATTAAGAAACGGTTCACGCGAACCGGCTGAATCCCACCACTGCATAACTGTAGTCATTTCACTATTTAAAATAGCAGGTGGAGTATTAACAGAGTGTGCTGTGGTCGGTATTGTACTAGCATTCTTATACTGGGTTTGTGTTACCCTCGCTTTTCTTTGGCAAACTGACTGTATGTGACCTGTACGATTACATATGTGGCAAACTGCATTTTGAAAACGACATGTACTATGCCTATGTTTTTCGGCCGCAAAGTTCCTATAAATGGAGATGTGACATTAGTGTCGTAAAAAATACTTTGATGTAACATCCATCTTGGTCACTAGATTTATTTCAGCTGAGTTATCTTTGGTGGAGGAGGATTGTATCTCTTCCTCTTGTGCAATAATAAAAGTTAAGTCCTGTCTTGCCAGAAGTCTTCTCTGTCAATGCTTCATCTTGCATTCCCCACATAAGCCTGTCCCTTAACAAGGATTCTAAACTGGCACCAAAATTGTAGTTTTCAGACCCCTTGTGCAGTTCTGCAATGAATGCTGCAATACTTTCACCTGGCTGCTGATTTTGTCTGTTGAAATAGAAAAAAAAACGCCTCACTTTTGTAGATGGGGTGGGTGCAAAATTAAAATTCAGTCTTTTAATTAGTCGCAATTATAATTTTCTGTGCTAATGGTCTGTGAGCGAATGTTTGCATTGCCACATGTCAGGAGAAGATATGGATTTCAAAGGTGTTTTACTTCGTTTTTGAACAGCAATAGTGGTAGCAAGTAATTCTAATTTAAAATAAAATACTTGTGCCAAAGCAAAACCCGAGAGCAGATGGGTATATGTAATTGCCCTTGAACATGTACAGCGGAAAGTAAATGTATTTGTGAATAAAATATTGCTTGCCAGTTTTACAAATTAGAATTTCATTTAAAATATGCTTTTAAGTAAAAAATAAATTTCCAACCCATCTTGTTTGGACATATGTCCCATGCTTTCTAACATCACACAGATAAACATTGAACTATGCAAGAATAACAGATTTACATATGAGTCAAGCATTACTCAAAAACCCAGGATAGATTCATAATTAAACAGTAATTGCTTGTATAAGGGAAAGAAGGGGTATGATCTAACACAAAGGAGTAATGAAAAAATATATTTTTAATCACATTCACTATTTGTAGTTTTAAATCTTTTTTGGTAAAATGTTAATTGTATGGTAAGACAGGAGGGTTTATATTTGCATCATCTTCTTTACTAAAACCTCCAGCAGCAAAGGAATAGTTAATAACAAAAAACAACCAATCAGATATATGCAGAGTCCACAAGAAGGCTCACAGAACACTCCACTTCCTCTTCTTTGCCGCTAGCTTCCAGGTGAGCACCCTCTTTTCCAGTGTGCTTCACACTGTATTTTGGGTGTATTTCATTAAATAACATATTGTTGGAGTTTCTTATCCTGTTTTGTGATGGTATGTATGTTCTGTTAATATTTTCCTATATATATATGTGTTTCTTACCATTTTTACCAGTGTTGCTGGCCTACAGGCTCCATGTGTTTAGGCCTCTTTTTGCCTTCCCCGTTTACCATTTGTTCCCTTTTCTTTCTTCTGCCTTGCTGCGTCTTGGCATCCAGCGTGTGTCCACCTTTCTCTCTGCCCGCATGGCAGGCTGTCTATCTGTGGCCGTGGGCAGATGTGCCCTGGTGAAGAGGCCCCTCTCCTGGGGGTGTGCGCCCCATGTATAGTGTGGCCTCACTGGGGCAAGTCTGGTATCTGTGCTTGCGCGTTCAAGCCTAACAAGGTGTGTCTGGAGTTGAGATGGTGCTTGCTCCACATGGAGGCATGATATGGTCTGGCCATTTTTGTTCATCCCCCAGATTTCTACCTGGAATCCGATGTCAGGCTCCTGGGTTAGGGAGCGACCTGCGAAGTCTCAGCCTCGGGTGGCCTCTGGACAGAGAAGAAAGGTTTCCACATCAACTGTTTAGAGTTGATAGCTGGATCCTTTGCAATCCGAAGCATCAAAGACATGTCTCACTGTTCCCTAGTGCTTTGGTTGGACAATGTGTCGGCTGTCTGCTATATCAATGATCTGGGCGGATCGAGATCGAAGCTTCTGTCCAACCTCACCAAGGAGATTTATCAATACTGCCTAGATCATCACCTCTCTATCAGAGTGGAATACATCCTGGAGAAGGAGAACCTGGTCATGGACTGGTTTTCCAGACATTGGAGGGATGTGAGCAATTGTGTCTGTGACCTGATGTCTCTGGCTCAGGGCCCATTGGCATTGGATCTATTCGCTTCCCGTTTCAATCGCCAGGTGAAGGACATCAGTTGGTTGGCGGTAGATGCGTTTCTCCAGACGTGGCCACCCTTGGGGGCTTATGCCTTTACCCCATTTTCGGTTATTCTTCGGACACTCCAATCCCGGTTAGCAGTCAATGGGTCACCATTCTGTTGATTGCCCCACTGTGGAGGACTTAACCATGGTTTCCCCTTCTGCTGGAGATGTTGGGTGCCGACCCGCTCTTGCTTCCTCCGGATCACGATCTGCTCTCGGACCCAGAGGGCTATCCATACCAATTGATCCTCCTCGGTCTGCTGTCGCTGGTGGCTTGGATGGTTTCTGGGGATCCTGGGATACATTGGATTTAGCATCTGAGGCTCAAGACCTGCTCTGGGTTCCGGGCACTAGAAGATCCTATCTTCAGGTGTGAGGATCCTGGTATAGCTGGTGCATGGAACGACTCATTGATCCTGTTGTTATGTTATGTTTCTACTTTTCAGCCGGTTTCGTGCTCTACGGTGGCTAGATGGATCATATGGATCCTTCGTTTGGCTGGTGTACATGGGTCTCTTTGCCCATTCATTTCGGGGTGTTGCAGCCTCAGCGGCCCTTGGTTTGGGTGGTACTCTTACGGATATTCTTTCCGCTGCGGATTGGTCCAGGGAATCGACCTTTCGCATGATGTATTACTGTCCTCAGGCCCATGTTGCTTCTGCGCTGTTGGGGTAGCTTTAAAATTGTAAATATGAAGCCTCCTGTCTTGCCATAAAATTAAGGATTACTCTGGCCTTGGTGTAGAGATAATCTACATTTTATTAAAGACAGGAGGCGAATATTTCCCTCCCTGGATTCTTTTCTCCCTCCCACTGTGTTTTTGGTTTGGCTATGTGTATTCTGCTATTTATTTTGTGCATTGATGGTTGTGTTCAGTTGTGCTTTGAGGCTGTTTTTTCTGCAGATGCCTGCTGAAATCAGAAGTTTTTTGTCCTCCGGTTCCTGGACTGTTGCTGTTCCGGTTCTTGGTTGAAGTTTTGTGCCACCTGCACATCAAAGAAGAGGAAGTGGAGTGTTCTGTGGGCCTTCTTATGGACTCTGCATATATCTGATTGGTTGTTTTCTGTTAACTATTTCTTTGCTGCTGGAGGTTTTAGTAAAGAAGATGATGCAAATATTCGCCTTCTGTCTTTAATACAATTTAGATTATCTCTACACCAAGGCTAGAGTAATGCCTAATTATCAGTACTAATTCTCCCCATGATCACAGTACAGTAGCATTAACAATTACTGTATTGGCCCAAATACAAGCCGCACTTTTTCCCCCTACTTTAGGTTCTTACAGTGGGGGTGCGGCCTATATTTGGGGTTTAGCGCAGGCATGTGCTGTTCGTTTTGCCTGGCGCCCAGGACATGCAGTTACAGGCGCTAGGCAGGTGTTTTTTCTTCTTTCATTTATCCCTGCTGTGGGTAAGCAGCAGGGTTAGGATCCAGAACCCCCGCAGCATTGCAGGGGACTTGGATCCTCCTCTCCGGCAGCCATGGACATCTGCACGCATCGTACAGACGCCCACCGGCCAGCCAGTAGACACCAGGGAGTCTGGGGGTGCATTGGTAAGTTGTGGCATATCTGGGGGGCAGAGTGGCATATCAGGATGCAGGGGGGCATATCTATAAGTAAGGTGCATTATGAATTAAGGGGGGGACCTTAAAATGGCTATTGCTTTTCTGTTTGTATAAAACATATGCAGGCAAACTGCATAATAGATACCAAAAATATTAAAATACATGTATGCCTGTTCATTAGATAAAATACTGTTTTACCATTCCACTTATGTGTATTTTTTTCTTTAAAATAGCACCAAACTTTTTAAGGGTGCGGCCTATATTCGGGTGCGGCCTATATTCGAGCCAGTACGGTATCCTTCTTCCTAAAACGGTGGTTTATCATCACCTGAAATTTTAAAATACATGAAATATGTATGCTTCCTCACCATTTAGAATGGAATAAACCAAATCTGGATAAATTTTCTTTTTTTTTTTTTTCTTTTTTTTTTTATAGAGAAGTCTTTGTGTATTGATTATCTGGCTCTTTTGGCTTTTTCCTTTTATTAAGCATAATATTGAGCATAAACTTGTCTCCACTCATCTGGTAATCGCAGATTGCTTAATAATTCTTGCTAAGATTAATAAAATAAATAATTTTCATGTAATTTGACACATGCCACTATTTAAGCCTTAAAACTAGTGGTAAAAGATTTAAATCTTGGGCATTGGCAGAAAAGTGGAACTTTGATAATAGGAGATTTAATAATTATCAGACTGCCATTTAACCTATTATGTAATAGATTTTCATTTACAAATAATCAATATTTGATTCTAAAGAATAAAAATAACTATACTTATTATGCCCTCAAATTTTCCAATACAAACTCTTCTAACAAGAATCTTGTCGCTATCATAACATCAGTTGGTCAGGATTTATAGAAATATAGGCTAATTATCATACCTGGGAACCCGCTTCTCTGGGTCAACACACGAATCCTCAGAGTCGCGGGAGCGGGGTCTTGTCCTTTAAATGGGGGTGTTTCCCCCTGACATCTTTGGTGGAACGCCCCCATCAGCGGGAACTCCTACAGACGTTAGCAGGAACTCCTATCAACGTCAGCGGGGCTGCCCACCGTCAGTGGGCAGTCCTAGCCGCGTCCCGCAAGGATGTGAAGAAGTTCCCAGGTATGCTAATTATCGATTGGAAAAAATATCTGAAATTCGATATATCTATTGATCTTTGGATTAAATCTATCTTAAAATGAAAACAATCCTTTGCATTGTTCAATATTGGAATACTACTTTTTTGGGAAGAAATAATAATGCAATTGGATTATCAATCTTCTATGGAGAAAAGATAATACAAATTATTCAAACATAAATATTTAGAAATTTGGTCACCTTGGCCAGCCAATGGTTTTTGTTTATATTTTTAAGGCTGATATTTTAAATTGGAATTAAATGCTGTTATTAGATCACGGGGCCTTCTTCACTGTCTATTAACATATTTATAAAAATGACCCATAAATATTTGAGTTTTCAGAGATATTATAAATGCAATGTATGAACATTTTCTACGTGTTTATGTGGGCCTAACTTTCAATCCTTTAGAGAAGGAATTGGCATACTACATGTCTTAATTAGGGAGGGTGGTAGTGTATGAAAAAAAAAATTTTTTTGTAGGAAAATAATTCCGGGCAGTTACATTTCCACAAAAAAAATACAGTTTAGATATTTTTACTATTAATAAAAGGGATTTAAATATTAATCTAAACATATTAAGGAGGCTGATTGACAGTGCTGAACCATATTAAACTGCTTTTGTAGTTTGAATAAGGTTGGGTTTACTTACTTACTCAAATTCTAATTTACTGGCTAAACACTACACACTCCTATCAAAATGATCAACTTAGCTCTTTCAGGTTTTGTGAAACAGACTACAAATGTCCAAATGACCAAAAATTACTTAGACACATTTTTGTCCTGTTCGTTTTCAATCAGGAGAGAAGAAATCAAAGTAAGACTTTATTACATTAAATAAATAATTTTTTTTTACTTCTTGTTAGAAAATAGGTTGTATGGACCTCAAGCTTCTGCTGGGAGGCTGTTCCACATATACAGTAAAGTAAATCTCCCTTATATGTAATGTAAAAAAGTCTTAATGTAAATAAAAATCTCTTCTGCTGGGAGACTGTTCTACGTATCCACTACCACCTCGGTAAAGTAAATCTTCCTTACATTTATTATATTAAATAAAAGTAAAAATGGCATGTTCTGTGGAACTTCTTCTGCTGAGAGGCTGTTCAACATATCCACCATTCTCTGATTAGTGTAAGTCTTCCTTACATCAAGCCAGGGTTTATTACGATTAAAGAAAACAAATTCTCTAGGGGTGAATTAATATGTTAAATATGTTACATAATATCTAAATGACAATTGACCATTTCAGTGCCTGTAAGGAAAGCTTACTTTACCTCTACAGACAAGCAAGAATTATATTATAATTTAGAACAGCTTTTATTGCAAGCACTGTGTGTGTACATTACGCGCTCCTCCCATTTCCCCTTTTTTCTATGCAGCAGGATATTGTCTCACACACCGACCCTCCTCCTCCCCTCTCTTACTCCCCGCTTCCTATCAGCATAGTCTCTGCATCTGCAGAGAGAGATCAGGGACTATAAAACAGCTGGAGAAGGTAAGTGAACAGTTGGGGGCAGATACAGTCAGGGGGAGAGTCCATGGGGCACAGACAGGACTGGGGACACAGAGAGCAACACATTTCATTTTTCAAAAAAGCCCCCTGAATTTCTTCCGAACAGAAAAGGCAGGTAATAGAATTTGCTGTCCACATAATAATTTTGGGCCTCGTGCACAAGTCTACCAATTAAGGTGGGCCTTGTGCACATGTCTACTAATTAAGACATGAAATCATAAAAGTATGGGTTTACTTTTTGAATGTATTATAACTTAACATTAATATCCATTTAGAAATATTTTATATAAAAACTGAGTGGAAATAATACATAGAAATTTGTGATGTAATATTTAATGGAAAGGTAAAAGATACAGCTTTCGGTTTTCACTGATCAAACCACTTTAGTTAACATATCTGTACAGTACTGAAAATAATATGTTAGCAGAAAGACCTCATGAATACACAGACCCAACAATCCTGCTAAAAAGCCTTGAGAAAGTAAAGAAAATACATTAGTTCAAAGGAATCCATTCATTATTTTATAACCAGTAATTGTCTGCTAAGTGCTTTTTTGTGATTTTGGTTTGAAACAAGGATTGTGCAACACAGCATGATAGAAGTACAAGCAGTTGATGAACCACGATAGTTCTGGAGCTTGAGAGGTCACGACTGTGATTAACCCCTTAACAACAACCCACGTATGCAATGTGTTAGTGACAATGCCTGTACATGTACGTGGTAGAGTTATTTGCCGTTGGCAGGCATTGTGGTTTTCCTGGAAGCCTCACAAGTGAGGCTATACAGGCAAACAAACAAAAATAAGTTATTCTGACCTTCTGATCACCTGTGATTCACGGCAATCGGCGGTTTAAACAACTGACCAGTGATGCAAACCATCGGTCTGTTAAACACGCCCCCAAACCAGATACAAATCTCGTGAGGGGCGTTCCAGGATGCCTCTTCATTGAGGCAAGCCTGCAATGCCCCAGAGGTTGCTTCACAACCTCCCGATTGCCGTGATTTACCGTGTATCACGGCAATCAGTGGGTTAAACGACAGACCAGTGATTCAAATAAAAAATGTAAAAAATGTAATTTAAAAAAATATCGTAACATGTAAAAATTATTCCCCACTGTCACCAAAAAATTATATATATATATATATATATATATATACACCGTATTTGCTTGATTATAAGACAAGGTTTTTTTCAGAGCAAATGCTCTGGAACAATATCCCTCGTCTTATAATCGGGGTTGTCTTATAATCAGACCTGAACTAGGTCTAACTATAAGACTAAGATCCAGATCCCCGCAGCGCTGCAGGGGACCTGGATCCTCCTGTCTTATGCCCCCCATTTAACACTCCCCTGCCCCACCCCCAACTTACCGGTGCTTCTGACTCCCCGGTCATGTAGCCGGGGCAGCGTGTAGACGTCTACACGATTCGCGTAGATAACTTCCGCTGAAGGAGCGGGGATTGTCTGCGTCCATCGCGCAGACCTTCCCCGGCTGTCAGAGATCAGAGTTCCCCGCACCGGTCTCTGACAGTCAGAAGCACCGGTAAGTTTGGGGGTGGGGCAGGGGAGTGTTAAATGGGGGGCATAAGGCATTTCTGTAGGCAGAGTGCTCTGTGAAATGCCTCTTAATGCCACTCTGCCTCCAGAAATGCCTTTTAACCCTCTATACGCCACTCTGCCTCCTGAAATGCCTTATACCTCCCTATATGCCACTTTAGGGGGTAAAAGGCATATTATGGGCCAGAGTGGCATATAGGGGGTATAAGGCATTTCTGCCCCAGAAATGCCTTATACCCCCTATATGCCACTGTGCCCCATGATATGCCTTTTTAACTCTCTAAATGCCACTGTGCCCCATGATATGCCTTTTGACCCCCTATGTGCCACTCTGCCTCCAGAAATGCCTTATACCCCTATATGCCACTCTGGCATTTAGGGGTTAAAGGCATATTATGGGCCAGAGTGGCATATAGGGGTATAAGGCATTTCTGGAGGCAGAGTGGCACATAGGGGGTCAAAAGGCATATCATGGGGCACAGTGGCATTTAGAGTGTTAAAAGGCATATCATGGGACACAGTGGCATATAGGGGGTATAAGGCATTTCTATATTTACATAGTTTACATGAATTAACATTTATTGGTAAAACTTTTTTCCTATAGGGTAGTCTTAAATTCAGGTTTTTTCTTTTTTTCCTAAATTAATATTCAGATTTTGGGGGGTCGTCTTATAATCAAGCAAATACGCAATATCTTCACAAACATGTCTGCATGGAAAGAGTTAAAATATTGGCATTCTAAATGCCCATAGGGTGCCTAGTTTTAAAAAATGTCTGATTTGATGGGGTAAATTGAATTGGCCTGCTTCAAAGATGCCCCAAATATGGGATGTGGGCACAGACTGACCAGATGTCTAAATGGCAAAAAAATACACACCTCACAAAGGTGGTCTTTAACCTCCAAAATAACCCAACAAACCCATGCATGTGGCTTATCACTGCGCTCAGGAGATGTTGCTGAACACAGATTGGGGTGTTGTTTGGCAGTGACATATACCAGGAGTGGTAACTTTATACCCGGTGTACAAAGTGTGTGAAAAAAATACAAACATTTTTTACTACCATAAAGTTTGACAAAGGCTGGTGGTAGAATTAGTGCATGGAAAGGGTTAAAATACCAGCACTTGAAATATCTTCGGGTAAATTGCATTGGCCGGCTTCAAAGATAACAGAAATAGAACATGGGGCAGAATTACCAGATTTGGGGGAAAAAATGGTTTTGAAATAACAAAACGCTACTGGTACTTATTTCCCTTATAATGTGCAGAAAAAACAGTTTTTGTAGATGAGTAAAAGATTTTTCAAAAGTGAGACAAAGTAATTTTTTTAACAAAATATCACCATATTTTACCATATTTATTTACTATAAATTTACTATAAAAAATTATAAAATATTGTGATTTTTTTATAAAAAATTACTATTTCTCATATTAAATGATATGATAAAAATAATGGTATCTAAAGAAAGCCCTGTTTGTCCTGAAAAAAAACCCAACAATCCATAATGTGTGTGGGTGCACAAAATGAGAAAATTACAGCTAAACAGCAACACTGAAAAAAGAGCCTTTGTCCCAAAATGTACTATGAGAAAGAAAGTCTTGTCATTAAGGGGTTAATTATATGCAATAGTATTTTCAGAAGGAATATTTTATCTTCATACAGGAGACTACGCATTTCTGCGTCAAACAACTGCCCACATAGCTCAGTCACTCACTTATTTAACATGTAATATGCATTCGTTTCCATAGAAGCCTATAAACAAATTATACCTTGTTTAATTAACAGTGATTCAGTAGTTGATTTGCATCTCCCCGTGGAGGGCATATTGTGTCTCATACAATTACCTTTTCTTCTTGTTTTTATTGAATGTAACTCACTGAAAAAGATTTTAAATATCAGAAAGAAAGCAAGCACAGTTTGTTGACTTTAACTATGAATGAAGTGCTTAGACAAGCTCAACTGACGTTTCATAAAACCCCCACTGATTGTTGACATATTTTTGCAGGAGGAGCAGGAAAGTAATGCTTTTTATACATCCTCTAGATTGTAAGCTCCTTTGAGCAGAGCCCTCCTAACCTGTTGTTTCTGTAAGTCAAATTGTTATGTTACATACTACTTATGTCCCATCTACCCATTGTACAGCCCTACAGAATTTGATGGCGCTATATAAAAGAAATAATAATAATAATAGAAGTTGCTATTAAATGGACAATTGTGTACAGAATACAAAATATAAAAAGCAGTGAACTTTATAATAACTACTTCCAGCAAAATATGACAGATATTCCAAACTTTGCCACTGGTTATAGACAAGGGAGGGCTTGCATGTATATATGCACTAGAACACTGCAACAGAAACCCTTATACACATAAACAAAAACATCCTCACTCTATCATCATACCTCATGCCTACCTATCACACCTCACCCCATCACACCTTTCACACCTCATTCCCTCGCACTTATCACACCTAATTTTATATATAAATATATTAAAACATATAGATTTCACAATGTCCAAAAACTGCATAAATATATAGATATTACATAACATATCAAATTAGATATTAACCCCTTAACGACCTTTGCCAGTTCAGGACCGTCACGGAAAAACGGTCACTTAATGACCTTTGACGGTCCTGAACCGTCAAAAAATTAAATAAGCTTAGAAAGTGATCAACGATCACTTTCTTCGCTTAAACGGCGTTACTGTAATGCCTCGATGTCAACAGCCGCCATACATTGTAAAAGCGTTTAAACTTAAATGGTGTCGCTGGAATGCCTCGATCAGGAGGCATCCAGCGACACCAAACACTTACCTCTGGATGGGCTGTGACCGCTCCGGAGAGCGGTCACAGCCGCAGCTGCCAGTGATCTTCGCCATCAGCAAGATGGCGGCGGCCCGGGAAAAAAAACAATAAAGATGAAAGAGTTCGCTAGATGGTCTCCAGACCCTCTAGAGAACTCTGGCTCCACTTGCAGGTTGAATACAGGTACTGCATTCAACCATGCAAGTCAATGGAGCCCAGCTTTCTAATCACAATGTGATTAGTAAAATATTAAAAAAATAATAAAAAATAAAAAAAATGGAAAAAAAATAAAAAAAGGTGCTAACATTTAAAAATAATTATGTAGTGATGTCACTAGATGAACCATCAAGTACCAGCAAAATGTGTAAAAAAAAAGTATTAAAAAAATAAAATAAAAAAATAAAGTTTATTATTTTGAGCAAGTGCTAAAATTTCTCAAAAATCTCAACAAAGAGTTAAAATAAAAGCACTTCAAATACCCAAGGGGTGTCTAATATATAAAAAAAAAATGGCTGATGGGGTAAATTGGAGTGGCCGAGCTCAAAGATAGGGCATAGGTACAGACTGACCAAAATGGTATCTGAAGAAAGCCCATCTTGTCCTGAAAAAATCAATATATAACCTATGTGGGTACACTAAATGGGTGAGGAGAAAATTACAGCTGAACACAAGCACCACAAAAGTATTAAAACAGCCTCGGTCCCACAGGGTACAAAAAGAAAAAACGAGCCCGGTCCTTAAGGGGTTAATAAGCTAGGTGTACAATTATTAATATTCTAAAATTACATATTAAGACACCCTGACACCTATCCTACAGCAAACATAATATTGCAGTTATATGTGACAAGGAGCTTTAGCAGAAAGAAAAAGAAAAAACACAACCTGACTAGTGACGGAGAAACAAGTTCCCATGGGGTCCTAATAGCCAGATCTGACACTGCCAACAGTGTTTGCCTAGTCAGATATGGTTGAATCTGTCTATGTTAAGGAATTGTATTTACCCATGTTAGAGTAGGTCACATAGAAGTATTTTTCCATTTTCCATTGAAGCTTCATTTGATCAATAATTTCCCACCAATATGGACCCTCTCGTTTTCTCAATATCTTGTCATACATATTTTGCTGAGAGAAAGTGAGAGAGAGATTCTTTCCAGAGGAAAGTCCAAAAGGAACAAGAAAAGCTTAAATAAATGAGAAGTATATTGATGAATAGATTTTTCGCATTCCCACCAAATATGATAGAAAGCTCCAACTGACCTATGACATCTCCAGCATTTGTTAGGTGTTAAATCAGAAAATTTGCTCATATGCGAATGGACCATATATACCAACATTCGATGAGCTTATAAAAGGATTCTTGGACGCTGGTGCTTGAGGGAGATGGACGCACATTGAGTGAGCTCCTACTCTCACCCAGCAACGACAGCTTTTACAGCCCTTATAATTAGCCTTACCCGACTGTTTCTGCTACCCTGTCGTCCAGCAACGAGATGTCCACCCGTAGGGGTGGAAAACCGGGGGTCTCTTCTGAGATGCCAGACTTTTTTAAGAAGAAAGACGCTGCGCGGGGTGAAGGCCTAGGGAGCGCGGATGAAGCAGGCCTGAGCACACGCAGCGACATCGCGGACCTCAAGGCTTGCATGTTATCGGTGAAACAGGAGCTACAATCGGATCTCAAAGCGGGTTTGTCGGCTATCTCGGCGGATCTTACTGCTCTGGCCTCCAGGACCGTCCACCTTGAAGCCGCGGTTGACCACCTCACCTCTGCTCAACAGGACAGTGACGACGCCATTGCTCGCTTGGAGGCCACGTGCGCTGACCTCCGGGACGCTGTGGAAGACATGGACAATCGCTCTCGACGTTCCAACCTGAGGGTAAGGGGGGTTCCGGAGACCCTGACGGACGTCCGTTCGTTTATTCATCGCTACCTACAGCAACTCCTGCCCAATGTGCCGGACGAGGAGCTGAGCCTAGAGCAGATCCACAGAGCCCTGCGCCCCAAGCCGGGACATGGCGAGCCTCCCAGGGACATCGTCCTCAAATGCCACTATTTTACAACGAAGGAGGCTGTCCTCCGCACGACACGGAATGTTTCCCCGGAGCTTGATGGCATTACCCTGGCGTGGTATGTGGACATTGCCCCTTATACCCTTCGTAAACGCCGGGCCCTGAAACCGCTCACAGATTTCCTGAGGGAGTGCGGGGTCCCCTATAGATGGGGCTTCCCCTTCAAGCTCCTTGTACAGAAGGGCGGACTTCTTCTCCAACTACGAGAGCTTGCTGATGCTGGGCCGTTCCTGCGACGCCAGGGACTCCGGCCGCCTGCTGACCTGGACCGACCACTCCTCGAGACGGCCGCATCGCCTCAATCGGAAGGACGTACTCCACGGGCTTTGGAGCCACGCCAATCGTCACCCCGTCCGGCGGACAGCCCTGAAGCACCTCGGGACATGGCTTAGACCCTGCTGACCCCTGCGGCTGCTTCAACGCGCACCCTGGGAAATCTCTTGGCCCTTGTTCGGGATCGCCCCTGCTCTCACCGTGGAGGACAGCTAAGTGTTCGCACCGTGTTTTCATGATTTTGTTTTGCTTTCTTTATTGTTCCGGTCGGTTATTGCTTTAGTGGGACTCTTGTCGGACTTGTGTGTTCAAGTTGTGTCTCCTCCGCCATCGTCGCAATGTGCCTGTCTTCTCCGCTGCCCCTGCCCAGTAAGGGGGGCACGGTTTCGCCTTCCGACGCATGCCTGATGCTTATAATGTGCTCCGGTGTGTTTCCACTGTATATCCATGTACATGTAATGCCCTGGATGTTCTGATGATGTACTACCGTGATTGTGCCACCGCAGCCCCTCCACGCTTACCACCCAACAGGGCACACCTTTGAGCACTTACACCTCTCCCCACCTTCGAGTGTCTAATCCTGCTCTCCCCTCGCCAGTAACGGCTGGGGTGTGGCACTGTATCGTGGGACAGGGCATCTATCTACACCACTATCTACACATTACACACTGTATTATCACTTCATGCATACGGTGTCATGCTCTTCTCTGTGGGGTAACATTCCCCTCCAGTACAGCCTCGGAGCACATTTGCGTATGCTTTACACCATTTTTTTTTCTCATACACTAAGCATTTACCATTGCTATCTCCCCATCCGCAGTGGCTGCAGCCCTACCACTGCACCGTGGGACTGCACATCTATTTACGCCAATGTCTAACCACTGTGCTTTAACTAGTACTCTCTGTCCCGCCTCTCACTGCGAGATTACCTCCTCTCTGGGCATCTCTCTTACAGAGGGGAACACGGTTACAGAGCGCACTCACGCACACTTTCCACTTTTTTTTTCTTTTTTTTCTCTCTACCCATGCTCAAGACACCTTCTCCCTATGGGGTTCCGCAGATTGTTTGGGTGTGTTATGGGCGTGTTGTAGTCGCAGTCCCTTACTGGGGGCGACGTCTCCTATTTCCCTGATCGGGTTTGTTCTGTTGCTTATGTCTATTATAGATGTACTAGGTTCTTCTTGTTTGTTGCCGGGGGAGTGTCTCTCTCACCTCCTCATCCAGGTTCCCCTGTGTTAACCTCGAAATAGACACATTTGTGTTGAGTCTATTCTCTCTGAATTGTATTGTTCTCTCCATGGTGGTCTTTCCCACTGGTGTTATCTCTCTTTTCTTTCTCTGCTCTCCCCTCTTTTTTTCTCTCCCTCTTCTCACTTTCCACCCCCCCCTTTTTTTTTTTTTCTTTTTTTTTTTGTTCTTGTTGTCCCTTCCTCCGGGTCCAGCTTCCTGACGAATGGCTTCCTTACACCAACCCGGGCTGAAGATAGTCTCCCATAATGTGAAGGGGTTGCTCGCCCCGCAGAAACGATGTATGGCATTATGTTCGCTCCCAAGCTGATATCGTTCTACTTCTGGAACGCCAGCGGTGTCTCCCCAAGTTTTGGGATCCACGATTTCCTGTACATTTTCATTCTGTGGCTCCAGATAAGCATAATGGTGTATCCATTCTTATACACAAGAGACTTCCTTTTCGTGTTCTCCAAACGTTTTCTGACCAGGAGGGCAGATACCTCCGTCTGGATGGCCTGCTTAATGACCAGCCACTCACGATCTTAAACATGTATGCACCTAGCCCTCCGACATCTACGTTCTTCGATAAGCTCGCACAATTGCTCCTCACAACTCCACCGGGTGGTCTTGTTATTGGAGGGGATTTTAATTCAGTTCTGGATCCCTACATGGATAGGACTCTCTCGACGGCACGGACTTGCCCAGCCTCCCTCTTTAAACCCTTGCAGAACTTTGTCAAGTCTCTCGGATTATTTGACGCGTGGAGGCTCCTCCACCCCACAGATCGGGACTATTCATTTTTCTTACATCCCCACACACTGTACTCCAGGCTGGACTATTTCTTCTTCAATCAATGCCTCCTTTCATCGCTTCTTGGATCTAAGATACACGAGATCTCATGGTCGGACCACACCATGGTAGAGATTTCACTGGCAGGCCTTCTCCCCCCGAACCTGCGACCATTCTGGCGACTCAACGACTCCCTGCTTCTCGACCCTGAAGTTCGGGGGACCATAACTCAATCCCTCACCACTTACTTTGTGGAGAATCTGACCCCAGAGGTCACCCTCGGTTCCCCCTGGATGCGCACAAGGCGGTCCTTAGGGGCCAATTCCTAGCTCTGAACTCGGCCAAGCGGAAGCTTTCTCAGATCGAGGACCTTGGGGCCACCTTGTCCAGACTTCAAGCGGATCACAAACGCTCCGGCGACTCTCGTCTTCTTCGGGAGATAATTTCCACCAGGGGCCAGCTGAATTTATTACTCTCTTCTGACACCACCAAAGCGCTTTTCCGCACTAAACAACGGTTCTTCGAGAAAGTGAACAAACCAGACACTATGTTGGCACGGAGGCTACAGAACCTCATTCGCTCCCGGACTATACGCAATATAAAGACGAGTTCGGGCTGCTTGACCTCTGAGCCTGAAGCCATCGCAGATCGGTTTGCGGAGTACTATTCTCACTTATACGACAGCAAGAAAACTTCCCTCTCGGTGTCGCTATCGTCTGACCTGCAACGGTTTCTCTCTGAGTGTAAGTTGCCTTCTCTTGCTCCTTAGGCCCTAGCTAACCTTAATGCTCTCATTACGGTGGACGAGGTCTCTGCTGCCCTTAAGTGCTTTAAGAATTCGAAGGCCCGGGTCCCGACGGCTTCACCGCTAAATATTATAAATCCTTTGCTGCCTGCCTTCTCCCGCACATGGCTGCGCTATTTAACACGTTCCTCAAGGGGGAGGCGTGTCCTTCTCCGGACATGCAGAGGGCCAAGATAGTAATGATTCCCAAGGAGGGCAAGGACCCTTCACTTTGCTCCAGCTATAGACCCATCTCCCTCATTAATATAGAAACTATTTGCCAAGGTGCTTGCCCTCCGGTTGAATGGGGTCCTGCCCGCTCTTGTCCATCCTGACCAGGTGGGCTTCGTTCCGGAGAGGGAGGCCCCGGATAATATTAGGCGCTCTCTGAACCTGGTCCACTCGTGTCGGAGGACCGGGACGCCAATGATGCTTCTGTCCCTGGACGCCTTCGACCGAGTGGACTGGGGGTATCTGTGGTCAGTCATGCGGGCCTTTGGCTTTTCCGGGGCCTTTTTACGTGGTGCGCAGGCCTTGTATACGCTCCCCTCAGCCGTGGTAGATATTGGCACGTTCCGATCTCGGTCTTTTGCAATTAAGGGCGGGGCCCGCCAAGGTTGCCCCCTCTCGCTGCTACTATTCGCGTTGGCCATTGAACCCCTGGCTCAGGCCATTCGTCTGCACCCGAATATTAGGGGTCTTGCTGTGGATGGCCGGGACTACAAACTCAGCTTGTTTGCAGACGACGTTCTGCTCTCTTTGACATCCCCACTCACTTCCCTGCCTAATTTGTATCACCTGCTAGGGCAGTTCGGGAAGTTTTCCGGCTATAAAATTAACTCGGACAAATGCAAGGCCTTAAATATTAGCCTTCCCTCCCCTACGGTGAAGCTCCTCTCCCTTAACTTTGATTTTAAATGGCGGCCCTTCTCCCTGCGGTCCTTGGGCATTAATATCACCCCCTCTCATCAGCAGATGTATGCAGCCAACTATCCGCAATTACTCCAGACTCTAAAACACAATCTCACCACTTGGTCCGCCTACGCCTTATCACTTATGGGGAGAATCTATGCAGTGAAGATGACTTTGTTGCCCAAATTGTTGTATCTCTTCCGTTCCATCTCATTGCCAATTCACCAGAAAGATATTGCTGGCCTCCAGGGGGCTATTGAGAGGTTTGTTTGGCAGGGCCGAAGGAGCAGGTTTGCTAATTCGACCCTTTATAGGTCAAAGAAGGCCGGAGGGCTATTCGCCCCCCTCCTTTATGAAGACTATGTTGCAGCTCAGTTAGCGATGCTTTTATCCCTCTCTGTGCGCCCCTCTCCTGCGCGTTGGGTTCAGCTGGAATCGGATCTCTCCTCTGGGGCGAATCTACAATGGCTTATGTGGCACCCCACCCTGGATAAAAGCAGGGTCTCCGGCAGCCCTACCCTCCTCCACTCATTCTCTCTCTGGTATCAAGTTCGTTGCAAATATAAGCTCACGGACAACAGTTCCAGATTGACGCAGTTGTTTCAGAACCGGGACTTCCCAGTGGGTCTTCAGGTTCGTCCGTTCCAGTGGTGGGTCGACAAGGGGCTAGTCACAGTGGTAGATCTGCTCCTGAACCATCAACCCTACTCCTTTCAGCAACTGGCATCATTGTACAATATTCCTGCTACTGAAGTTTTTTGATACCACCAAATTTCCCACTTTCTCCTTCTGTTTCTCAAGCGCCATCCGGACCACGCACAAAATCGGCGGCGCGATCTCCCATCTATACAATCATATTTTGGGGGTGAAATACCCGTCCTCGCCTTCCTTTGAACGCCGATGGGAGACCGACTTGGATCAAATCCTCGACCCCTCTGACTATGGGGAAATCTATGAGAACGTTTGGAAGGTCACCGCTTGCACCCTCGTACAGGAGAACTGCTTTAAGGTATTGTCTCGCTGGCATCTTACTCCTTCGTGACTACATCATATGTTCCCGACGCACTCTCCTCTCTGCTTTCGTGGCTGTGATGAGGCTGGGACCCCGCTACACATTTGGTGGACTTGCCCCAAGCTTATGCCAATATGGTCCCATTTCTTCAGTTTGCTGAGTGACGCGCTCGGGGAACCCCTTCAACCAGAGCCTTGGTCGGCTCTTCTCTATAGATGCTATCCTTCGGACGCTCTGACTAAACCAGCACACCGTCTCATATTTCGAGTTTGTACGGCGGTCTGTCTTACTATTGCCCAAGTGTGGAAGTCGGGCACTCCTGAGATACCCACCGTTGAAGCTAAAATTTGGCATATGCTGAAGATGGAAAAACTCACGGCTTACCTGCATGACAAGTCTCATCTTTTTCTTCTCACCTGGGGGCCGTGGCTGGAGAAGTTCAGGATGTCACTTGCGGCAATTTCGTGGATCTGATCTACGGCTGATGTCTTTTGTTTGGCTAGCTGAGGCTTACCCGCTGCGAACCGTCCTCTTTTCTTTTTTTTTTCTTTATTTATTTATTTTTTATTTGTTTTTCCCCTCTCCTCTTTCCGGATCTTTCTTTTGTCTCCTGGCTCTACCCCCTGTGACAGAACCCTCCATCACTGGGGTCCCTGGAGAGGCCTGAGAGCCAGCCTCCTCCCTATCGACTATGGGCCCAGGCCTTGTAGAGACTTCTGTGTGTGGATACAGGGGTTCAGTCTGGTGATGTACCCCATGTTTTAGCACTCAGAACGTAACGTCAGCTGGACATCCTGTGGTAGGAAGAAGGCTGATTGTCTGTGCATTGTTAATTGTATAGGTGTGAAGTGTTTCCCCTGTTATTGTGTGAGTTAGCCCTTATCTTAAGACCCCCTGTAGGTATGACTAGGTGTCCCTGCTGCATACCTAATTATCAATTACATAACATGTAGCTGTTAATCCTGTGAGCTCCTGTTATCCCTGTGTCCTGGCCATTGTCTGTCTTAAGCCACGTCTACGTCCCCAATTAATGTAATTATTTATGTCTCATGTCATTCTGTCCTTTCCCCAGATATTGTGTTGCAGGATTTGATCTAATTCCTTCCTTCCTGCCATGGTAATTAGATCATGTGATATTTGTCTTGCCCCTTCCCTTACTTGTGTATATATAGCTCTGTCTTTGGTTTTAATAAACGAGTCCTGTTTTCACCTCAACATGAGTGTTGTCTGATGTTTGGGGTGGGCTGTAGCCTCACTGTGTAGCTAAGCTTCGGATAGCCACAGTGCCAATGCACTTGTTGGTGTCCCGTCAGGAGGAAGCAACGTTTGGCGGGAGTACCCAGTCGGGGTACAGGTTGGTCCCGTCACACCCCCCTTCTATTCTCTGTATTTCTTTCTGAAGATGTTTTCCAATGATTACACCTGTTCCAGGCCCGCCGGTGTTGGCATACTATGTGCTCTCTTTGCGCCTTTATGGGCCCTCCTTACGTAGGCGCCAATACTCACGCCTATTGATATGGTGCAGTCTACAGTTTAAACTGGGGCTCTCTTATATACATCATCCCCTATAATGAGATTATTTGAGATGCTCTGCTCTATATATTGTACCTGCTATGTCATGTCTGTATTTGCGTTTCTCTGGAAATCGTCTTTTATATTGACAAAATAAAAATTACTTTACAAAAAAAAAAAAAAGGATTCTTGGATATTTACAGTGGGGCAAAAAAGTATTTAGTCAGCCACCGATTGTGCAAGTTCTCCCACTTACAAAGATGAGAGAGGCCTGTAATTTTCACCATAGATACACTTCAACTATGAGAGACAGAATGCGACAACAAAGTCCATAAATCACATTGTCTGATTTTTAAAGAACTTATTTGCAAATTATGGTGGAAAATAAGTATTTGGTCAATAACAAAAGTTCATATCAATACTTTGTTATATACCCTTTGTTGGCAAGGGCAGAGGTCAAACGTTTTCTGTAAGTCTTCACAAGGTTTTTACACACCTTCGTTGCCCGGGCGGTGTGTTTGGGATCATTGTCATGCTGAAAGACCCAGCCACGTTTTATCTTCAATGCCCTTGCTGATGGAAGGAGGTTTTCACTCAAAATCTCACGATACATGGCCGCATTTATTCTTTCCTTTACACAGATCAGTCGTCCTGGTCCATTTGCAGAAAAACAGCCCCAAAGCATGATGTTTACACCCCCCATGCTTCACCATGGGTGTGGTGTTCTTTGGATGCAACTCAGCATTCTTTCTCCTCCAAACACGACGAGTTGAGTTTCTACCAAAAAGTTCTACCTTGGTTTCATCTGACTATATGACATTCACCCAATCCTCTTCTGGATCATCCAAATGCTCTCTAGCAAACTTGAGACGGGCCCGCACATGTACTGGCTTAAGCAGGGGGACATGTCTGGCACTGCATGATTTGAGTTCCTGGCGGCGTAGTGTGTTACTGATGGTAGCCTTTGTTACTCTGGCACTTCTCCTTTAAGCAAGGATAGGATATCTTAACTTGGACATGGGGAGAGGAACCAAAATCCTCAGGGAAAAGTACATAAAAGACAGACACACATGAATACAGGACTAGCCTAGGACTGTATTATAACAATTGGAGATTTAGTCACATTTTATGGCCATAGTATGCTTAGCCCACCACTACGCCAAAGTACTCTAATATACGGTGGGTCTTAGCGCTAAACCCCGCTTACTGAATTACTAATAAGCTGAAACTAAACATTAAATCTATACACAGAACAGAGAAGGACATACCTTTAGACTGCAGACTGAGACAAACATAACAAACGGGTGGGGCACACCTTATAAAGGAAACAGAAGCTGAAGCTAAGAGAAGGACTGAAACAAAGTAACAGAAGTAAACGGCAGAGCAGAAGGAAATCCAGGAATGGATTACAGCAAAGTGGGAACTGTAGCGAGACAGTGGAACTGTAGCGTGACAGGGGAACTAGAGTAGCGTGACAGGGGAACTAGAGAAAAGCAGCTCCGCAGCCTGAATGGGACCTGATAGACGGTCTAAAAACCAAAGGGTACTTTTATACTTCCCTAACTACATGGTAGAAACATTCATCAACCTGGTTAAACAGGACACGGGTGTTTTACATAACAATAAGATGAATTATAATTCTCGTATTAAGTCTCATTTCTCAAGATTTGAGAGAGAAGTGATTGAGAACCTTTATAAAGATCCATACATTGTTATTAAACTGGCAGAAACGAGTGGGGCATTGGTCACACTGTTTGAATTTATTTTATAAGGATTTCAATGCCAGGAGCTCTTTTAGACACTCTGAGGAAGCCTATTTAGTAGGTGAAACGCGTTTGTGTTATTTTTATTGACTTTTTAATGGTTTTTAACCAGAAAGCTGAAAATAAATGTTTTTTTAAAAACCATTCTTTTCTGCTCCTGGTATCTTTTTATTGTTTTAAACACGCAAGTTTATATCCTTGGTGGGGATCATTCCACCTACGCCAGAAGGTGTGAGCAATCCATTTATTGCTCACCATATTGTGAGTATATAGTGAACTGTTTTTATTTGTTTTATTCATTTTATATATACAGAAAGCACTATGCTTATTTCTGTTAAAATTTTTATGTGCACCTTATCCTGAGAACCAAACAAAAGAACTACACAGGACTGCTGCCAAATATATCCTCAGGCGAGGATTGTATCACCCATGCAAGTTTTGTGGGACTAATTGCTTAAGTCCCCGAAAAATGTCAGTACCCATTCCTTGACTCTTTGCCACACGGTGCCAGCCACATATTATATTGCTGTGACTTTCTTCTCCAGTATGCGCAACCACTATCTCCTGTGACTTACAAGTTATTTACCAAGCCAAGAAGAGGAAACCTTGGCGAGTGGGCTGCTGCTATTTATAGGACTATTTATTTTATTGCTGTTTTTATTGTTCTTAGCGCTTTTACCTTCCTATTTTTTGCCACAGAGAACTATACTTCTATTTCACTACAACCCAGTTTTAGACTTAAATGGGAACTAAACGTATTTGGTATCATTACCAACTATATGTATTCTGAATTTCCTACAATACCAGTCTTCTGTATACCCAATTTGCGGGACTCCCTAGTTAAGGTGGACATGGAAACAGGTAAATGTGAGACACAAACATTCAACAATACACGCTTTGGAAGATTTTTACTTGCAATGCAGACTATTCTATTTACTTCTAAAATCTCTTTGCATATAGATTATATGGACAAAAGTATTGGGATACACCTCTTAATTATTGAATTCAGCCATGCAGCCTGCATTTAGAAGCATTTGTTTGAAGAGCTCAAGTGTTGAGCTGTGAAAAGAGGCAATGTCAGCTCATGAAATTTCATCCCTGCTAGATATTCCACAGTCAACTGTAGGTGGTATTATTGGGAAGTGGAAACATTTAGGAATAGCAGCAACTCAACCACAAAGTGGAAGACCACGTAAAGTCACAGAACAGGGGTTCTGAGGCACATGGTGCATAAAAGTCACCAGCTTTCTGCTGATAGCTTAAGAGTTCCAAACTTCCACTAGTATTGATATTAGCACAAAAACTGTGCAGCAAGAGCTTCATGGAATTGGTTTCCATGGCCAAGCAGTTGCATGCAAGCATCACATCACCAAGTACAATGCCAAGCATCTGATCAAGTGGTATAAAGCATGCCGCCACGGTACTCTGGAGCAGTGGAGTGACAAATCATGCTTCAGTGTTTGGCAGTCTAATGAGTCTGGCAGATGGGTTGGGCTGATTTTCAGGGGTTGGGCTAAGGCCCTTACTTCCAGTGAAGGAAAATCTTAATGGTTCAGCATACCAAGACATTTTGGATGCTATGCTTCCAACTTTGTAGGAACAATGTACAAAGCAAGGTCCGTAAAAACATGGTTGGATGGGTTTGGTCTGGAAGACCCACAGAGCCCTGACCTCAATGCCAGTGAACACCTTTGGGATGAATTGCGAACCAGGCCTTCTTATCCAACATCAGTGCCTGACCTCACAAATCTTCTACTGGCAAAAATCCCCACAGAAACACTCCAAAATACTGTTGAAGGCCTTCCCAGAAGAGTGGAAACTATTATAGCTGCAAGGGGGGGGCAACTACATATTAATGTCTATGTATGTAAAATGTAATGCCATGAAAGTCCCCATAAAAGACTGTAATAGTCCATGTTTTTTGTCCTCTGATGGTGTGTATAAGTGTTTCCCTGAAGAAAGGGTTAAATGCTTGCAGTAGTCTAAGCCCAGTACTGCAATCTAGTTGATTGGTATCTGCTAATGTAGCAGTTACTGTGGGCTTAAAATAAATACACCTTCACTTTAACAGGAGGTTCGTTTGTGGATCTCATGCAGACAGTGACATCACTGAGCAGCCTGGATTTATGTTGTTTGGATGACTTTTATTTTGCCCTTAAGTGGAGGGATAACTAAGCAGCAGTGATGTTTTTTATATGTATAACCTGTATGTTTTATGTCACTGTGAATGCAACAGTGTTGAATAATTTTTATGCTGAAAAGAGGAGTTTGGAACACCATACATTTAAAAATAAAAGATTGTAGAAAATATATATTCAGTTGGTGTTCCATCCAACAAGGTCCACTGCCTTACATGTCCATACAGTGTATCTATGTGACGGAAACTACTAGAGGTTAAGGCATACATCAGGGAATACAGTATATCTGTACAGCCAAATACATTTCCAAGCTATAGATCAAGTACCCCTACTACATAAAGGTGGCAACAGAGAACAACTTTAGAAACAGAAAGAGACAATGTGGATTAGTAGATTCCCTTTTTCCTACGGGACTAAACGAGGACTACAAGCTTAAACACTTTTTGTGTTAGAGTCTATGTTTTACTGACATACAGCATTCTGGGTGTTCTGGGTTACTTGTATAGTTGGTGAAACCAAGTGGCACTGGGCCTTCATCTCCTGGATGATTAAACAGTCCTGAAATGTTTGGTGTCACACATATTTCATGTCTACTAACACTTTATTATTCTCCCTTCTAGTGGTCACTCTACATCTAGGGTGACCACATGTCCCGGATTGCCCAGGACAGTCCCGCAATGGGACTTTAAGTCCCTGGTCCCAGGCAGCCTCAATGCATTGTCCTGGAATTGAAAATAAGTTTTCAACAACAGCTCGGCGCCCCTCACTCTCCTCCGAGAGGCCTCTAGCTCGGTCGCGGTGCCTGCATGTCATGCTGAGCGCTGGAAAAAAATGTCATATTCCAGTGCTCAGCAGTGAAGCAGTGTGCACCGTGGCAGGGCAGTGAGGCAGAGGCCATGTGCTCCCACCGGAGGACTTCTACAAGGTAAATGAACTACAAAGGGGTGGTAGATAGTGAGAAGGGAGAGAGATGGGGTAACTAGTGAGAAAAGGGAGGATAGGTAGCTAGTGAGGAAGGGGGTAGTAAAAGTATTGAAATAAATAAAGAGGGAGAATGAGTGAGAAAATTAATTAATGTGGGTGAATTGTCTGAGTGAGTATGAATTAATGTGGATGAATTTGTGAGAATGCATTAATGAATATGTGTAAATAATTTGTGTGAATGAGTGAGAGAATAAATGATTGTGTGAATGAATTATGTGAATAAAAGTGTCAATTAGTGACTTTAAAAGTATTTGTATATATCATGTAGAAAGGCAACAATGACACAAACAGGGTGTTTGAGCCTTGGGGACCAAAATAAAACAGGCAGGGTGTTTATGGGGCAAAGATGGCATAGGACAGGCTGTTTGGGGACAAAGTTGACTAATGCTGGGCAGTTTGAGGACAAAGATGACAAGTCCTGTGTGTGTAATTTGGGTGCTGGTCAGGTTCTATGTGGGCAGTGTGGACGCCAGGGCTGGCTTTGGGGTGTGCAACGTGTGATCTATGCCTGCAATTTGGGGGTTTTGTCTATACTTTATTATTATTATTCTTTATTTATAAAGCGCCGACAGATTCCGCAGCGCAGTACAAACATGAAAATGTTACAGACAACGACAAGTACAATACAGCAATTGACATACAGATACAATAGGAATGAAGGGCCCTGTTCCCACAGGAACTTACAATCTAGGTGGATAAGGGGGTGAGAAACAGGAGGTGAGGACTGCGTGATAGTGAACAACGTTAATGTAGTTCGAGATAAGGGTTGTAAATGGGTGAGAGAGAAGTTTTCATGTTTATGTCAGTGGTAGGTTTCCCTGAAGAGAAAAGTTTTTAGGGAGCATTTGAAGGAGGGTAGAGTTGGTGAGAGTTGGACAGCACGGGGAAGAGAGTTCCAGAGGGTTGGTGCTGGGCGAGAGAAGTCCTGTAGCCAGGCATGGCAGGAGGTGATAAGTGAAGATGCAAGGAGCAGGTCATTGTTGGATCTTAGAGGGCGGGCTGGAGTATATTTGCTCATGAAGGAGGATAGGTAGAGGGGAGTGGTGTTAGTGAGAGCTTTGTAGGAGTTTTTTTTATTTAATTCTGCTATGGATGGGGAGCCAGTGGAGGGACTCGCAGAGAGGTGCGGCAGATGCAGAGCATCGGGTGAGATAGATTAGTCTGGCAGAGACGTTGAGGACAGACTGGAGGGGGTATAGTCGGGAGAGAGAGAGGCTGATAAGTAGGTTGTTGCAGTAGTCTAGATGGGAGATTGCAAGGGAGTGGATTAGTTGTTTTGTGGTGCTGGCAGTCAGGAATGGACACATTTTGGAAATGTTACGGAGCTGGTTGTGGCAGGATTTAGAGAGTGATTTGATGTCAGGGATAAAAGATAGGTTTGAGTCTAGGGTCACTCCGAGGCAGGGGACTTGTGGTGAAGGAGAGATAATGGTACCATTGACAGGGATAGAAAGGTCAGAAAGCGGAAATGAGTTAGAGGCAGGGATTAGAAGGAACTCAGTCTTTGACATATTTATCTTGAGGTGGTGAGAGACCATCCAGGAAGAGATGCCAGATAGGCAGCTGCTGATCTGAGAGAGAACAGATGCAGAGAGATTGGGGGTGGAGAGATAGATTTGTGCATTGTCTGCATAGAGGTGGTATTTGAAGCCAAAGCTGTCGATAAGTTTTCCAAGTGAGGAAGTGTAGATGGAGAATATTAGAGGACCCAGGACAGAACCCTGAGGTACTCCAACAGACAGAGGCATTGAAGAGGAGAAGTCGCCGGCAAAAGACAGAGAGACGATATGAGTTGATCCAGGAGAGAGCAGTGTCACTGACACCAAGAGAGCTGAGAGTCTGTAGGAGGAGGGGGTGGTCGACTGTGTCGAAAGCAGCAGAGAGGTCAAGTAAAATTAGGATAGAGTAGTGGCCATTGTTTCTAGCAGATAGAAGGTCTGTTGACTGTTGACAATTCCACTATCCTCTCTGCTTTGATGTCATACTTGACTGTGCTCTCTACTTCATCCCTCATATCCAGTCACTCACTAAATCCTGCCACCTTCTCCAGAATCTCTAAAATCTGTCCTTTTCTCGTCTAAGAAACAACCAAAATACTAATAGAATAATTTGTAATATCCCATCTGGATTAATACAACTCCCTACTAACCGGTCTCTCCCACCTTTCACTACAGCAATGATGTTAACTGGGGAATTTTTGCCACTTTTATTTGCATATTAAAATTCTGCACATCCTTCAGAGGCAGAGCATATCATTGTTCAGCTGTAAGGACTGTGCCCTCAGAGGGGCAGCAGGGTGCCCTGCCTTGGGTCAAGCCAAAGACAGCACCAAAAATAAATACTTGGCTTCAGACCACACACGTCTCAGTGTTGCTAATATTATGCAAAAATACTGTGAGAAAATGTATAATGTCAGCATTATTTCACAGTGACTGGCTCTGTCACTGTGTTGTAGGTCTTGCTGGGTAACAAATATTTGTAGCAGAGGGTGACCAGACTTCCCCGGATGCATGGCCGGATTAACGTCACTTCTGCAGGGGCCCTGCTGCTTACCTGTGCGTTGTCCGCACACACTGTGCGAGCAATGTCTCTTGTACCAGGGGAAGCAGAAACCCAGCAGAGTCAGGTTAATTTACGTCACATGACCCTGCTCCGTTCCTGCTCCCCCTGGGGGGTAAAGAGTGCAAACAACACAGAAGGAAGCAGTGGCCACTGCGGAAGTCTGTGAGCGGCACCAATAGATCTGCAATTCAGGTAAGGGGGTGGAATTTTGACAAATTGCTGACCAGTCCAGATAAAATGCTGCCCTGCAGTATGGGGGTGTATAGACTCATGGAAGGGAACCAATTTTTCAGATAAACATCCCCAATACTGCAGGGCAGCATTTTGTTTGGGGTGATGGCTTCAATTCACAAGGGGGCAGCTGGAGCCATTACATAAATCAATACTAAAGGGAGGGGCAGGCTGGGGGCATAAATACACATAGTGCTGGCTGGGGGCGATACACAAGGGGGCAAAGCCACAAAAGGGGGAGTCAACAACAAAGCAGTGTGGATTTTTTTTTTATGTAGCTTAGCTCATCTGGATGTGTCCTAGTGCGTGTTTGGATGTCGGTGTGGCAGGACCTGTCCTAGTGTATGTTTGAAATAAAAACAGAAAAAAATAATTGCGTGATATTGTGTGCAATGGTGGCGCTATACGTCTAAAAAATGCACTCACACTTTGTATAAATTTTCAGGCGTCACAAAACATCCGGTCACTTACTACGAGGGTGTAACACCCATCAGATGTGTATTTCTTGTGTTCCTCCTCCGTGTGGTTGGATGCTTCTCCGTATCCCCTGCATGTGAATTGGTGCTTTGAGAAGGGATAGAGGTAAGTCCACACTAGATTCTAGTAAAAGATATATTTATTTTTAGGCTACAGGCCAAAATAATAAAAAAGTATAACAAATATCCACTCAGGGATATTAAAAAACGTAATTAAAAATCCAAATAAAAGAGCTCTAAAAATCCTCCAGTCCTCTACGCGTTTCGTCAAGTAGACTTCATCAGGAGTGTTCGTTGTTAGCTGTGTCTTTCTTTTTAAATGTTCCCGGAGCCCTCGTGATCTGCCGGCGTCTGACGTCAGTCCGTGTGTCCTCATCGACGTTCCGTCTATCCCTCCGACTCTCCGTGTGTGCCGTGGAGATGCGTGCCATAGAGAAACAATGGTAAGTATAAAGCTTTATTAGTGCGTATTCGTGCGCACACACGGAGCATACAAATGTGCTCCCTTATGCTGTCCAGCAGCATCGGAGACCGAGGGGGGCACACCAGGACCATCGGGCATAACGAATCGTGCTATCAGTGTTTCTTTATATAATTACAAGTTGTGTGAGAATAGTACGAGATACCGAGGCTTACACAAGAGACGGAGAGGAAAATACAACAACGAAGGAAGGCATATCTTAAGGATACCACCCACCTTTTGAATACGCTTAAAGATATTACTTGGTCCCCAGGATGGCTTTGGGCCACAATGGATGTCTCTTCGCTATACACTATCATAGATCATGAACAAGGTTTGAAAGCAATAAATAGTACTTTATCGAGAGATGCAGATATGAACCCACTACAAAAATCATTTATATTAAAATGTATCAACTATATATTGAAACATAACTATTTTTGGTTTGAGGATGACTTTTTCCTCCAATTGTGCGGGACTGCGATGGGCACCAGGTTTGCACCGAGCTACGCAAATCTGTTCGTAGCTGAGTGGGAACATCAATTCATATGGAACAATAATCCATTCGGTGCAAACCTGGTGCTGTGGAAGAGATATATAGATGATATTCTTATAATTTGGAAGGGGTCAAAGGAAAATCTAAATGAATTTATTAAATATACCAATAATAACAAATTTAATTTAAAATTCACCTCGAATATACAGGACCAACAAATTGAATTTTTGGACGTGGAGTTGTTCTCAGAAGGTAATCAGATATACTCCAGAAACTACAGTAAACCCACAGACAGAAATGGGTATATAAACTATAATAGTTGCCATCACCCTCAATGGCTCAATAATATTCCAAAAGGCCAACTCCTAAGGGTAAAAAGAAACTGCACCAAGAGAGAGGATTTTGAATTGAAAGCAAAGGAAATTAAACAAAAATTTTTAGAAAAAAACTATCCGGAAGAAAAATTAGAGAGTAGCCTCCGTGAGGTAGAGGAAGTAGACAGACAAAAATTACTGGGGAACAAAAATAAGTCATCCAATACATCTAAGGGGAGAGACTTTAGTTTCTCGTTTTTTACACAATATAATACCCAGGCCAACAAAATTAAGCAAATTATCAATAAACATTGGCATATATTAAAAAATGATGAAATTTTAGGTACGACATTACCAGAGAAACCACAAATAATTTTTAAAAAGACAGGATCATTAAAAACACTATTGGCCCCAAGCGTCCTTCCAAAACAAATAACAGTACAAAATCCCAATATGTTTATAGGTAGAAAACCAAATGGGTTTCATAAATGCGGCCATTGCAAAATGTGCATATCACTCCCTAGAAAAACGAATCAGTTCGTAGGTACATCAACTGGCCAAATATATACCATCAAACACTTTATAAATTGTGTGACTAAGAACATAGTATATCTACTGGAATGTGGGTGCGGACTACAATACGTAGGGAGAACGATAAGACCCATGAAAGAGCGAATACTAGAACATCTCGGGAATATAAAAAACAAGGATACCAAACATAGTGTCCCCCGACACTGCAATATGTGCCCAAAATTCTCTTTAGACACCCTAAAGATCATAGGGATAGATTGGGTCCCCCCCAATTGGAGAGGTGGGAGTACGGTGGACAATTTATCAAGACGAGAAACCGAATGGATTTTTAAACTAAAAACCTTTAAGAAGGGAGGTCTGAATATGGAACTAGATATATTAACATATATGTAATGGGCCCTTTACCATTCTACTGCAATTGAAATTGAGTAAATAATAAGAACACCATTTTGTCATACTTATCTTTATTTATTATTCATTATCATTCACATTCATCAATTTTTTGTCTATTCTTATTTATATATTTTATATTTTTTATTTTATTTTCATTTTCATTCATTTTTTATTTTTATATTTATTTTTATATTTATTTTTATTTTTATTTTCATTTTTATTATTTATTTTTTATTTTTTATATTTTATTTTTTATTTTTTATTATTTTTTCTTTTTCATTTTCATTCATTAAACAACACATATTCATTTAATAACACATACATTTATCCTCATTTTTATCTTTGTACATGCTCCTTGCCCTATGGAACAAATTTAGCACCATATATATATATTTTTTCGATATCCTTTTTTAAATTGAATGTCCCTAGCACTGGAATACAATATGTAGACCCAATGAAGTACCTGTGTGTAAAGATAAGAAGAAACACATTAGTTAAAATATTGGTTATTCTGTATAACACAATTCCCACATACCGGACCAAATCTAAAGATACATGAGTAATACCTTCCTTCGTTGTTGTATTTTCCTCTCCGTCTCTTTTGTAAGCCTCGGTATCTCGTACTATTCTCACACAACTTGTAATTATATAAAGAAACACTGATAGCACGATTCGTTATGCCCGATGGTCCTGGTGTGCCCCCCTCGGTCTCCGATGCTGCTGGACAGCATAAGGGAGCACATTTGTATGCTCCGTGTGTGCGCACGAATACGCACTAATAAAGCTTTATACTTACCATTGTTTCTCTATGGCACGCATCTCCACGGCACACACGGAGAGTCGGAGGGATAGACGGAACGTCGATGAGGACACACGGACTGACGTCAGACGCCGGCAGATCACGAGGGCTCCGGGAACATTTAAAAAGAAAGACACAGCTAACAACGAACACTCCTGATGAAGTCTACTTGACGAAACGCGTAGAGGACTGGAGGATTTTTAGAGCTCTTTTATTTGGATTTTTAATTACGTTTTTTAATATCCCTGAGTGGATATTTGTTATACTTTTTTATTATTTTGGCCTGTAGCCTAAAAATAAATATATCTTTTACTAGAATCTAGTGTGGACTTACCTCTATCCCTTCTCAAAGCACCAATTCACATGCAGGGGATACGGAGAAGCATCCAACCACACGGAGGAGGAACACAAGAAATACACATCTGATGGGTGTTACACCCTCGTAGTAAGTGACCGGATGTTTTGTGACGCCTGAAAATTTATACAAAGTGTGAGTGCATTTTTTAGACGTATAGCGCCACCATTGCACACAATATCACGCAATTATTTTTTTCTGTTTTTATTTCTTCTATTTTCTAAACCGGTATACACGAGCGCCCCCTAGTGTCCTTTGTTCTGTTAAAAACACCTGGAGAGTGTTGTGTACGGGCTGCAGCTGGGTATCCGGAACCAGTGACAAGAAAGAAGGGAAGTATATTGGTCACTGTCTTTTTCTCCATTTATACCCTATTTTAGACTGTCCTTCATCACTTTGTTTTTTTGCACATACTAGTGTATGTTTGGTCATGTGTTTCCTGGCATTTTACTTACTGTAGAAATAAATGTAACTATTTATTTTTAGTTATCCAAAGATAAAACACACTCCTGAATTTGTAGTCACTTCAGAGGACAAAACATTCGAGGCCCAGAAATCAGTGAAAGGAAAAGTAAAAGTATTGTGTTATTTTATATTTTTCAATCTGCATATTTTATTAAAAAGGATTAGTGGCACTAAATTGTGACTTCAGGCATCCCATGTATGATGACTTTTTTTTAGTGTACTGATGTACTTCCAATCCCATCACATAAGATTCTATTCTAGATATTATCTGCCTACCACTGATATCATCTTTATCCACATGGATGCTGTATATTTTATTTCCATCAATAAAAGGCCCACCAAAATCCTCAGCACCAGGCCCATCCGGTATTGTTTTTAGCTCATGGACAAAATGTTAGAAATAATGTATATATCATACAATCACTTCATAAACACATACCAAATACACATCATATATATATAGTTTATATGGTTATAAAATATTTTTTTTTTACTATTTGCCATTTTTAAAATAAATGTCCCAGACCCTGATGAATCAGTGCTCACTAGATAAACACCTCACGCTTAGACTCACCGCAGAAGACAGGGCTGGCCTCAATTCACCCATTAGTTTGGAGGAAGTAGAGCGTGCGATCAAATCCCTGCCAAAGGGCAAATGTCCTGGCCCGGATGGCTTCACTCCGCTATATTACAGCAAATTTCTACGTATCCTGGGTCCCCAACTGGTGACCTTTTTTAACGCCCTAGCCGATGGGTCACCCCTTGATCCCCAAACGAACACTGCCCACATCACAGTCGTCCCAAAACCAGGCAAAGACCCTGAAATTTGCAGCAATTATCGCCCGATTTCGCTCATCAACACCGATCTTAAAATCTTGGTGAAAATTCTATCTTTCAGACTCAATCCACTCCTCCCCAGATGCATCCATGGCGACCAGTTGGGTTTTGTACCCGGTCGGGAGGCCAGGGACAATACCTTCAAGGTCCTGGACCTTCTGGCGTTGGCCCACTCTCGCAATACCCCCTTCCTTCTGGTATCCATGGACGCCGAGAAGGCCTCTGACAGGGTCTCGTGGGCCTTCCTCTTCCGAGTCCTGGACAAGCTGGCCGTGGGTCCTAGGTTCCTCCAACATATACGATCTTTATACTCCTCACCCTCGGCCTATGTCCGCATCAACGGTACCCTCTCCGACAAAATCACCCTGGCCAACGGCACTAGACAGGGATGCCCCTTTCCCCCCTACTATTCCTCCTCGCGTTGGAACCCCTGGTCAACGCCATCCGGGCCAACCCCCACATCTCGGGCCTCTCAGTGGCGGGTCAGGAATATAAATTATCTATATACGCCGACGACATGCTGTGCTTAGTCACAAACCCTATGATTTCCCTCTCACATATTACCTCTGAGCTGCAGCAGTTCCATGACCTGTCCCAATACAAGAACAACCTGCAAAAATCGGAAATCCTGGGCACACATATCCCCCCCTCCGTCAAAACGCAGATACAGGCCGTCTACCCCTTTCGGTGGACGGATGCGTATCTGAGCTACCTTGGGGTGCGCATCCCGGCCGACCTGTCCACCCTGGTGGAGATAAATTTTGCTCCCCTGTTGTCTTCAGTCTCAGCGGACCTCAGGAAATGGTCCTTCAGTCACATCTCCTGGTTCGGGACGGTGAGCGTACTCAAAATGAATATCCTCCCTCGCATCCTAGATCTCCTGCAAACCCTCCCTGTCTACCTGACCCAATCCTTCCTTAAACGGTGGACCAGGACCTTCACAAGGTACATCTGGTTCAACCGCCCCCCTAGATTGGCTCTCTCTTACCTGATCGGTACTAAGGATTGTGCCGGGTTGGGCCTCCCGGACATTGAGGGATACTGGGTCGCCTCCCACCTCTGGAGGTTAGTGGAATGGTCATCTCACTCCCACAAGCACTGGGTTCAAATTGAAAACTCCCTCTTCTCTCATGCCATTGCCGCAATACCGTGGCTTTCACGTACACATCGCCTTCCTGACATACCTCGACACCCGACCATCACTCCGACGCTGCGCGTCTTTCATAAGACCCTCGCCAAATACCCCATCACAACCTGCCCTGGCCCTTTGACTCCTGTCTCTTCCAACCCCCGACTTCCCACCGGGTCTGAACCAAGATGACATACAGATTCTTATGCCAGCAAGGGAGACGGTGCTTCGTGTTACGCACCTTTACACCGGGGACTCTATTCGCCCCATATCGGACCTTGTGCCTGCTATGCCCACGCCCTTTAGGGTCACTTTCCAACACCATCAGATTAAACACTTCCTGTCCTCCCTGTCCCCCGCCCCTGACTTGACCAGACCATTGACGTTGTTCGAACTACTCTACATGGACTCTTCCAGACATTCCCACCTTCTTTCCACATTATATAAGCTTCTCTTGACATATCGTACCCCTAGAAAACCGTACTTTCTCAGCTTATGGGAAAGGGACTTGAACCACACATTCGAGCCGGGCGAGTGGGACAAAATGATATCACTTACCCTTAGGGGGGTCACATGCAGTAGGTTGCAGGAGTCAGCTTACAAGCTCCTTACTAGGTGGTACAGGGTGCCCGCTGACCTGCATTGCTTCCTCCCACAGGTTTCTCCATCCTGCTGGAGATGTGGGGCCGACGTAGGTTCCTATATGCATTTATGGTGGCACTGCCCACTAGTGCAGCCTCTGTGGGCGGCTGTGGCCGCGGTGATACGAGCAGTAGACGACCCCGATTTCCAGGCCACCCCCGAGACAATGCTATTGCATCACACTCCGTCTAGCATGGGTTCTTACAAGAGGTCACTTGCCATCCACGCAGCCAAGGCTATGATCCCTTGCTTTTGGAGGCAGGCTAGACCCCTCCTGTCTCTGTGTGGCTTACGAAAGTTGGCTTTATATGTCAGATGGAGGACTTGGTCATGACTTCCAGGGGCCTTGGCTACAAAAACGGGCTAAAATGGCTGCCATGGAAGGAGTTTCTGGCTTCTCCATCTTTTCGAACCGTCCTTGGCGGTTATATCGATACCCCCCTGACCCGGACGCTGCCTGAGCAGATCATTTACCTCCACACTTCGCATCAGCTCACCTGCACATATTTTTTCACCATTCCCACCTGCCTTGCAGTCCGCTATATCACTCTCTCTCTGTAGACTTTAATAGACGGCGCTCATCCATACATCCATACATGCATCCAATCATACATTCACAATTACGTGCTCTGTTTTGTTTTGTTTTCTTTATTTAGTTTGTTTAATCTTGGCATTTCTCCAGGACAGTGTTATCTGCTGGCAGACTCTGTAACGTTGCATCCGTGACACTGATCGTATTGTAACTTTTTGTTTTGTCTGATGTCCGTTTACACTCGTGCAGCGCACTTTGATGTCTGAAGTTTACGCCCGCACTGTCTTCTTCTTGATTGTACTTCACCTGATGTACACTGTTGTGTTACGATGCCTGCTCTATCTTGTCCTCGGATATATGCAATGTTGTCTTCTTTTCAATAAAATGGAGATTTGAAAAAAAATCTGGTCACTTTATTGTAGCATCCTCTGTCACATCCTCTGCATGTTACACACGAGTCCCCACATTCAATTTTGACACAGTCAATAATCACTTATTTATTTATATTTATTTATATCATTTATTAGCATTGCACAAACAATATAATGTAATATAATATAATCTAAGATGATGTTGCTGGCCACAAAGGTGCGCTGTTTTTGTTTTATCTTACCCTGGTGTGTGGTGTTCTAGTACTGGTTCACTTAGCAAACCCTGGGGGCAGCGAAGGTTAATCCTATATGTAGTTATAAAAGTATCATTGCCAATGTACTGTTCTTATACTGATGACTTGAGTCTGCTCTGATGTCTGAATCAGTGAACTGGTAACTCCAAACTCCTCTAAACAGACTCAAGAGCTGTTATAACACTGGCGTAACTATAGGGGTGGCAGCGGTCACGACCCCTGCAACCCCTTCTTCCTGTCTCCTTGTACCGGTTCAAAATAGTTTCGAAACTATTTTGAACTGGCACGGGGAGACAGGAACATATCGGGGGCAGTTGTTTGTGTGTGTGTTTGAGCACGGATGTGTACTTGTGTGTGTGTTTGAGGCTGGATGTGTACTTTTGTGTGTGTTTGGTCATGGATGTGTACTTTTGTGTGTGTGTTTGGTTATGGATGTGTACTTTTGTGTGTGTGTGAGCATGGATGTGTACATTTGTGTGTGTGTGTGTGTGTGTGTGTGTGTGTGTGTGTGAGCATGGATGTGTACGTTTGTGTGTGTGTGAGTATGGACGTGTACTTTTGTGTGTGTGTTTGAGCATGGATGTGTGGGGTGAGATGGAGTGTGTGTTAGTAGTATGAGTAAGTGTGTGTAATTTGTGTGTTTACATATGTTGGATGTTGGAAGGAGGGGCAAGGAGCAAAGAAGGCACAGACAAGTTGTTGAAGTTGGGGGGCCCGGGGGGAATTTTCGCAACAGGGACCCATGGCTTCTAGTTACGCCCCTGGTTATAACCTGATCTGAGTCTGTGTACTGTGCGGATCACTAGGGCTGCAACTAACGATATAATCATACCTGGGAACTTCTCGGCTCCAGCTACCCAGAGCCTTCCCTTAAGGGACACGGCCAGTGGGCGTCAGTGGGCGTTCCCGCTGGAAACACCCCCATTTAAAGGAAAAAATGGTTGGGGAGTGGGGGATCCGGGTCTTGACCCAAAGAACCAGAGGAGCAGCGCTCACCCGGCAATCTCCGGGTCAAACCCGGAGAGTTCCCAGGTATGGATATAATTCTTATTTCTTGATTAATCAGATAAGAAACAATATGGAAATTTTACCAGAACCCAAACACATTTCTCAAACTAGGTTTTAATACCTAAAAAAGTTTTACTAGTGAATATTAGTTCACATGCAAACTATTTTTTCATTTTTAATAAAAACTATGTTTGAGAAAAATGCTTTTCTTGTTTTTATTTTCTTTTATTTGCCAACCTGCCCCCCAGTTATGCACATCCGACCCCAGGTTTGTCACTCTGCCTCCCAGTTATGCCTTATACCTCACAGATATGCCACTCTGCCCCCAGATATACCTTATACCTCCTATATGCCACTCTGCCCCCAGATATGCCACATACCTCCCTGATATGCCTCTTGCCCCCAGATATGGCCCCCTGCCCCATATATATGCGCTATATCCCCAGGCACTGCCCCCCAGATATGCCTTATACCCCCCACTTATCTCACATACCCTCTATATGCCACTCTGCCCTCCAGATATTCCACATACCCCCTATATGCCAATCTGCCCCTGATATGCCTTATACCTCCTGATATGCCACTCTGCCCCCCCCCAGAATTACCAATGCATCCCCAGACTTGCCCGTGCTCAAGAGTCCCTGGTGTCTAGTAGAAGTAGTCGGTGGACGTCTGCGTGATGCGCGTAGACAACTTCTGCTGCTAGCCACGACTTCCGCCGGGGCTTCTATGACAGAAGGTCATGTCATGCCAGCGCTCCCTCATAGAATCCCCGACGGAAGTGGCGGGCAGTAGCGTAGGTTGTCTGCGCACATCGCGCAGACATCCACTGGCTGCCAGAGACGAGGATCCAGGTCAGATTATAAGATGGGGAGTATTTTTCAGAGCATTTGCTCTGAAAAAAACATCTTATATTTGAGCAAATCAATTCAACTAATCAATAATGAAAATCATTAATGATTTTCATTATCGATTAGGTGTTGCAGCACTACAGATCACTCACTATGTTCTATGATCATATTACCAATGCAGTTAATGATGCACAAACTGAACTGTTCAAAATGAATCATTCAGTCTAGAAGAAAGATTTGTTCATGAACTGGACATCACTAAGTAATAGGGCCTCAGCTTCTACAGGTAGACATTACCCAGAAACAACCTCAGAAGTCTTGAAAGCTTATGTGACTTTAAATAATTATTTTTTTGAATATTGGCCCACTAAAATGTATCAAAAACCTCTTTAAGCCTCTCCGCTCCAAAACAAATATGAGTTAATGTTAGTTTACATATTTGCTCGATTATAAGACAAGGTTTTTTTCAGAGCAAACGCTCTGAAAAATATCCCTCGTCTTATATTTGAGGTCATCTTATAATCGGGCCTCAAATAGAGGTCTAACTATAAGACTAAGATCCAGATCCCCTGCAGCGCTGCAGGGGACCTGGATCCTCCTCTCTGATAGCCGGTGAACGTCTGCACGATGAGCACAGACAACCTCCGCTTCTGCCGGCACATCCGCCGGAGCTTCTATGATGGAGCACCAGCATCACATGACTTTCCGGTGCTCCACCATGGAAGCTCCACCATTAACGCTGACGTTCACCGGCTGCCACAGAGGAGGATCCCCTGCAGCAATACAGGAGAGCTTCTGTGACGGAGCACTGGCGTGACGTGACCATCCGGTGCTCAGTCATAGAAGCTCCAGCGGAAGTCCAAGGTAGCAGCGGAGGTTGTCTACACGCATCGCGCAGATGTCCACCGGCTGCCCCCACTAGACACCAGGGAGTTTGGAGCATGGGGCACAAGTCTAGGGATGCATCGGTAAGTCAGGGGGGTCATATAGGGGGGGTATAAGGCATATCATGGGGCAGATTGGCAAATAGGGGGAAATAAGGCATATCTTGGGGGCATAGTGGTAAATAGGGGGTATAAGGCATTTCAGGGAGGCAGAGTGGCAAATTGGGGACAATAACGCATATCAGGAGGGGCAGATTGGCATAGCAGGAAGACAGAGTGGCATATGGGGGGTATAAGGCATATCAGGAGGGGCAGAGTGGTATATCAGGGAGGCACAGTGGCATAAGGGGGTATAAGGCATGTCAGGGGACAGAGTGACATATCAGAGAGGCACAGTGCCATATAGGGGATATAAGGCACATCTGGGGGGGCAGAGTAGCATATAGGGGGTATAAGGCATATCAAGGGGGCAGGGTGCCATATAGGGGGTATAAGGCTGTCAGGGGCTGGGTCCATGCAGACAACTGTAATGACCCAGAGCGCCCAATAATGGAATTCAGGAGTTATTGCGCAGTAGCGGAGTTGGACAGGGCGTGGTGCAGGGCGACTGCACTCTCCAGGGTGTTGAGCACCTAGGGTTGTGTGGCCACATACCAGGGCCTTGACATAGCAGCGGATGTTGTCCAGAACAAAACAAAGAGATATCCTGGAGGCACCCTGGAGCAGGCATGAGACATAGCTTAACAGAGAAAAGTGCAGGATGCTGCAGGCCAGGAGTAGGGAAGCTAAGCAGAGTAACAGCAGAAACATAGCAAGCAAAGGGGACAGACAGAGCAAGGAACAGGGAGACTGAGCAAGAAAAATAGCCATACATGGACATACATGGTACAGGCACAACAAAGGACAGGGAACATGGTAAGGAACACAAGGGATGGAGTGAGGGGCCGAGATCCTCAGATGGTTATCCTTTAAGCAAGGATATCTAAAACTGGGACATGGGGAGAGAACAGAGGATGGATATCCTCTGATGGGAAAAGAGGGCAAGGGCACATAAAAGACTGACACACATAAATACAGGACTAGCCTAGCACTATAACGATTGGAGATTTAGTCACATCTTATGGCCATAGTATGCTTAGCCCACCACTACGCCAAAATACTCCAATATTCGGTGGGTCCTAGCACTAAACCCTGCCTACTGGATTACTAATAAGCAGAAACTAAACATTGAATCTAAACACAGAACAGAGATAAAACATACCTAGAGACTGCAGACTGAGACAAACATAACAAATGGGTGGGGCACACCTTATAAAGGAAACAGAAGCTGAAGCTAAGAGCAGGATTGGAATCAAAGAACCAGAAGTACAAGGCAGAGCATACGGAAACCCAGGAATGGATTACAGCGAGACAGGGGAACTGTAACGAGACATGGGAACTGTAGCGATAAGCAGCTCCGCAGCCTGAATCAGGCCCGACAAAGGCATATCTGGGGGGCAGAGTAGCAAGCCATTGGGCAGATTGCGTAACTGGGGGCAGGCTGGCAAATAAAAGGAATTAAAACCAAAAATGCATTTTTTTCTCAATCATAGTTTTTTTTATTGAATATGAAATTTTTTTTACATGTGATTTAATGTTTACTAATAAAACTTTTTTCCTATAGGGTAGTCTTTTATTCAGGCTTTTTCTTTTTTTTTCTAAATTAATATTCAAATTTTGGGGGGTCGTCTTATAATCAGGGTTGTCTTATAATAGCTTCTAACTGAAGTATTCCTTCAGTGCACTTTGCAAACTATGTAGCTTGTGTATTTGTCTCCAGTTGCCAGATTGAGTATTTTTTAACTGTGTCTAGATCAAACTTCAGCGCAGATTACTGTGAAACATACTGAAGGGCAAGTTGGCTGCTCCCTAGAATAGATAGAGTCTCAAGATATCATACCAAAGGATAAAATCAGATTCAAGCAGAAATTATTTTAAAAATAATTTGAACAATTTGATAATTAAAAGTCAATTGTTTTCTAGTAAGCCACATATATTATTAAACACACATAAATGGAAAAAAAAATAAGAACAGAATATTATTCATTCTGAGAGCAATTCACATCATATCGAACAACAAGTAAATACCATGGGATGATTATGATTCACCACATGAAATGCCGAGGGTTGCCAAACATGTTTAATGTAAGAGTCACATACAATAGACTTCAGGTGTCTGAGAGCCACAAGACATGCACAATTGTCATAAAAATTACATATAAGCATTAAGAAATGCATGTACGTGATATTTTTTATTCAATATACATAAAGTACAAATATTTTCAACCTCATTGGAGGAGTATGGGAGAGGCTGTACACATGATCCGTGCGGTGGCTCTGCTCTTTTGTTTAAGTACTCTAATATACTAGAATATTTTCCCGGAGAAAGAAGGATACAGAAACGCTTATCTTTCTCTGTGAATCTGCCTGCGATATTCTGGTTTCTTGGAGTACTTTCGTAAACGGGTGGAGTCACGGCACGCACCACGTGGACAGCCTCTCCCCGTTCTCCAATTGGGGTAAGTGTGTGCATGGAGGCTCCACCCTTTTGAAGAAGCAATCCACAAGGCCTGGTCAACAGAGCTGATACTGGGGAAAAGCAGACGTAGAAAGAAGAACAAGAGGAGGCAAGAGAAGAAGTGGAGCTGTGGAAAAGAAGAGATAGAGACACTGAGACTGAGTGCACGGTCACACTCGCAGGAGGTCTGTCTGAGTGAGCTGGCATGCAAATGTGTTAGGCCAGCCAACATTTTTCCCTGAGCCATACATTACTTGTGAAAGAGCTACATGCAGCTGGCGAGTAACTAGGTCAAGGACTTATTGTAGCGTGTTCTTAAAAAGTTTATTCTGCAAATCCATGGTACAATGGTACACACAGACCAAGATGGTCCAGATCTATACTACCATGCTTCATAAACACAGCCTTTGTTATATGTGAACTGAGATCACTGAATATTGTAATTTCTGCAGCAGTGGGATCTAAAAATCTTAAAGTATGCAGCATCTGGAAGTTCTGGAAACAAAAATGTATACTACAAGTAAGATACTTTGACTCAGAGGCAGGTTTGGCAAAGACTCACACAATAATATTTCAGCATGCAACTATTTGGTAGCAAGGGGACTGGTTGAATGTTCTGTGTGATAGTTTTACCATGTTTGATATGAACAATGTGCCCAAACGGTCTTGCAGGTTGAATCTTCTAAAATAGTGCAAAGACGAAGTATCTAACAGATGCTCTTTAAGTTAATTGCCAATTTAAGACATTGTTTAATAAGATGCTGTTTAATTACTTTCGGACACTGCAGAGGTCTGAAAACCTGAGTGTCTCAGATCATCAGATGTCACTTCTTTCTTCCTTCGGTTTCTGAAATTCTGTTCAATATTCATGGTGACATCTCTTTGCAGATTCTGATTGTTCATTAATCCATATGAGCAGACCCAGTTATGATGGAGAACACACTTAGCTGAGTAGCGCTTTAGGGGATTCAGTACTAGCAGTTTGCTGATTAAATCCTTAGCATCTGTTAAACAAGAAATGACGTTGTGAATTTTAGATATAATGCAGACATTTAGTAAATCTTCAGTATCTTTTTTTTACGTTCCAGTTTTCTAGTGTTATAAAGAAACAGTATTTGGAAAGAAACCATCAGCTAAAAAAGAATCAGTGGCTTTCATTCTATCAGCAAAATAAAGAGGTTACCTAAATCTTCCACAACATACTTTTGTAAAAAAAAGTAATTTTTTCTAAATTTTTCACCATATTTTTTACTTATTTGAATGGTAAACGATATAATACGATCAAAACAATGCCATCCAAAGAAAGCCCTTCTTGTCCTGAAAAAACAATGTATAACAATATAATCACAGCACAGCAGAAATTTTAAAACTGTCTTTGTCACAAAGGGTACAAAAAATAAAATCAGCCTTTGTCACAAAAGGGTAAAAAAATATGTATATGGGGCAGGTCTGTATTTAGGTAATGTAGCCAAACATAACTTCAGACATTGTTCAACAGGGGCACCTTATGTGTAGAAGAAATTATAAGAAAATTGCAAATAAATTTTTTTTTACATATCAGCACCATTATTTTTTTTTCATGTTTCTATGGCATGTTTCAATTGACAAGCCTATTTACTCTGGAAAAAAGCATGTTATTTCTGTAGATACATCAAATACAGAAAACAGGAATCTTAATTGACCCACATATGGTGAAAAAAAAATAGCTTAAGGACTTGAGGTACCAAAAACCTCTGTGACTCCACAAGGACCATCTTATTTTATCTCCACTTCATAACTGGCTGCTCAGTTCCTTCTGAGATAATAATATCTGAGACACAGAAATTAGCTCTAAGGAGTAATTATGAGATGGTAAAATAAAAACTTACCATCTGATATATGATCCCAGTAAGGTGAGAGGAATTCATATTCACCACACTGAATGATGTTGAAGAGTTCTTCTTGATTGTGTTCAAAACTTCTGAAAGGTGGAAATCCACAGAGGAGAATGTACAAGATGACACCTGAAGCCCACATATCTACTTCCAAACCATAACCTGTAAAACCACAGGAGAGTCAGAGGTAATAAAACTGCTATCACTAGAGACTAGCAAAAATTTGCAAACTATATGGGAAAAATCCCATACTAACTGAGAATGGTATGCCTCCAGTTTGATTATCATTCATAAACATACACTTTTGTTTGAACAAGTTGAATAGGGTATGGATTTTACATTTCAAATATAATATAAGAATATGGTTTTCAAAGTACTGTACCTATACTAAATGTAGATAATTCATAATATAAGAAAATGGTTTTCAAAGTACTGTACGTCTATTATTTCCTGAAATATATTGGGGAGTACACTAAATGAGGGTGTTGGAACAATGCTTGAACAAAGGCAAAGTGAAATTAATACGAATGCACTTGTCCCCAAATGTGGGAACCATGTTATCCTTGTTAAGCATATTACCCTTCATTTTGAGAATCACATTCTCTTCTTGCTGACCTGTTTACTAACAGTGTTCTACAATACAAGCAATACTGACAAAAATGTTATGCATGGACTATCCTATTACCTCGTTCTGACAATATTTCAGGGGCCACATAAGTTGGTGTACCACACACAGTGAAAATAGGTTCAGTTACATATACAGCTAGACCAAAATCAGCCAATTTTAGTGTTGTTGTTCCATCAGTGTTGTGCTGTACCTGAAAACATTAAGTAGACACAGGGAAATGTACACATTAGAAATGCTGAAATCGCTTGTAAACTAAACAAGATTTTCTTTATCTTGCCACAAAATAGCAATACATATAGGGTATTATTTAATTAAAGTTCTCATTTTTGTTCTGATAAACCAAAGGAATTCAATGTGATAATCTTATATAACCTATGTATACATTCCTTGCACATATCATAGACAAATCTGAATTTAATTTTGAAATTATGGGGAAATAGCTTCTTACTCCAAGGAGAGATCTGACTACCATTCTGGGGTCGAGAAGGAACCCCCCCCCCTAGTTTGTTGCAAAACTGGAAAGAGGTACAAACTGGATTTTTTGCCTTCTTTTGGATCAACAGCAATTAACAGATGTGGGAAAGGCTGAATTTGATGGACGCATGTCTTTTTTCAGCCTATGTAACTATGAATTGTACACATACATTTTTACTAGAGTAAAAAACCATCAAACTGTGCATTGGTTGCTAAATATACAGCATTCTGTAACTTAGCAGAGAGGATTGTGGGTATCGATTTGCAGCCCACTCAGGGGCCATATTTGTACTTTTTTATCTAATGGTGGACTTTAAGATTTAAGAGACCCATACATTTCTTAACCAATAGGCAAGCACAACGAATAGGTGAAAAGTTATTCACTGTAAAGTGACAACGTGTGTGTGTGTGTTACACTCCAGCTTCTTTCCTCATTCTGTCAGTGTTATATGTTAAATGCCCCCAGTGCTCTGACTGTATTTTTTTTATTTCTATTTTTTCTGTTGTACTTTTACTTTACCTTGTGTGATGTCAAGTGCATAGTATGTAACCGTCTAAGTCCCTGTGCACACTGTAGTTTTACATTGATTTGCTCTTTTTTAAACTTTTTTCTTGTCTGATAGCATGTGACAGGGCCAGGCTAGCTGGCTCATGTGTCATATGAAGTTTAGCCGGGTCACGGAGCACTTTTGTGTCCGGTTCTGTATACCGTGACCCGGTAATATATTATATTGTGTTTATTGTGTAACCGGCCCAGAGACTGATGTGGATTCAGCCCCAGCCTTCAAAGAGCCCTGTCTGCCCAGCCGGCACCCGCACTACAGGGGGGATAACACAGGTGGGGGAACCCATTGTATTCTGTAATCCCCTCACCTGATACATCCCCTGTATACTGATGGGATTTGTGATGGGATGTGGCTGATGGGATTGGGGGTTGGGTTCGGTACACATTGCATTGAGATTGTATATAAGTTCTGTGTGTTTGTAATAAAGAGAGTTCTTCTTGTTTTACTACGAATGGTGGTCTGGATGATCCGTGGATAGCTGAGTGCTATCCGTATGAGGGACTGACTGGTGATTCCTCAGACCTCAAACAGGGGTACCCAGCCTTGGGTACGGTGACCCTGTAACATAGCATATATATTTTTTAATTGCTATACACATTCACTAGTGTCCTTGAAATTAAAACAAAATTACATTAACTGCTATGATACATATAGACATTTTTGCAATGCATAAATAATGAATGGGAGTCAAAAGTTTTCAAAAGACCAGGTCTCGCCCAACTGAATTCACAAGGGAAGTCAAGTGACTGTATGCTACAACTTTTAATACAGTTACCATGATAAGGTTATAACAAAATATAATATTTGGATTTATTCCCTAAAAAGGATGTATGCAGGAAAGTTGTGGTTTCATCTCTCTGAATTATAAAGAATCATCTCTTTGACAATAAGGGCTGAGTCTACCCTGCATAATATCTATAGTTCAATTAGTGTGAATTTTTAAGTAATTTAACTGATTTAAAAATACATTATACAGCGCCAGTCTATCCATTCTTGTAGCAGAAACTCACTGGGTTTGGAGCCTCATAAAGTAAAGTGAATTTTTTCTGATGACTTAAAGGTAGGCAGACAATGCAATGAAGCATTGGAAAAAAAAATCAAGTCAGTTGGTAGTAGCTGCTGCTCCTGCTGTGTGTGTTGGGGTTTCTGTGACACTAAGAAATCTTAATATGTATAGCTTGGAGGAAAAAGGGGACATGTAAAGGAAACATTGAATATGCCTGCCACATCATGGCATTAAATAAGCACTCTAAGATCGCTTTCTTTGCTTAAGCTGTGTTACTCTGGTAATAATTTGCTTATGTTCTTTTTCTTTATTATTAATAAAATACACTCATTATTAATGTTAAATGTAAAAAATTGTATATATTATAAATAAATAATTTGTTATTAATATAATGATAATTAGCATTAATTAATGGTAATTAAAAGTATGCACTGGTGCATTTTAGATTATTGATTGGGATTTTTTTATGTGACAAATGCAATTGATAAAAAATCAAATGAGGCATCACAGATTTGCAAAAATCTGTAAGTCTGTGTGTGTGAGACTGCCTGAGTCTGTGTGTATGTGTGTGACTACCTAAATCTGTGTGTGTGTGTATATGAGAGAGACTGCCTGAGTCTCTGTGTGTGAGACTGCCTGAGTCTGTGTGTGTGTGTCTGTGCGAAAGACTGCCTAAGTCTGTGTGTCTGAGAGAGACTGAATGAGTCACTGTGTGTGTGAGACTGCCTGAGTCTGTGTGTGAAAGACTGCTTGAGTCTGTGTGTCTGAGAGAGACTGAGTCTGTGTGTCTGAAAGAGATTGTCTGAGTATCTGTGTCTGTGTGAGACTGCCTGAGTATGTGTGTGTGTGAGACTGCCTGAGTCTGTATGTGTGTGAGAGGGACTGCCTGAATCTGTGTGTGTGTGTGAGAGAGAGACTGCCTGAGTCTGTGTATGTGAGACTGCCTGAGTCTGTGTGTGTGACTGCCTGAGTCTGTGAGACTGCCTGAGTCTTTGTGTGTGTGTGGTGTGACTGCCTGAGTCTATGTGTGTGAGAGACTGCCTGAGTCTATGTGTGTGTGTGAGACTCCCTGAGTCTGTGTGTGAGAGACTGCTTGAGTCTCTGTGTGTGAGAGAGAGACTGTCTGAGTCTATGTGTATGTGTGAGAGAGAGACTGCCTGAGTCTATGTGTGTGTGGCAGACTGCCTGAGCCTATGTGTGTGTGAGACTGCCTGAGTCTATGTGTGTGATTGCCTGAGTCTGTGTGTGTGTGTGTGACTGCCTGAATCTGTCTGTGTGAGAGACTGCCTGAGTCTGTGTGTCTGAGAGACTGCATGAGTCTGTGTGTGTGTGTGAGACTGCCTGAGTGTGTGAAAGACTGCTTGAGTCTGTGTGTCTGAAAGAGATTCCCTGAGTATCTGTGTGTGTGTGTGAGACTGCCTGAGTCTGTGTGTGTGTGTGTGAGACTGCCTGAGTCTGTATGTGTGTGAGAGAGACTGCCTGAATCTGTGTGTGTGAGAGAGACTGCCTGAGTCTATGTGTGTGTGAGAGAGACTGCCTGAGTCTATGTGTGTGTAAAACTGCCTGAGTCTGTGTGTGTGACTGCCTGAGTCTGTGTGTGTGAGACTGCCTGAGTCTTTGTGTGTGTGTGTGGTGTGACTGCCTGAGTCTGTGTGTGTGAGAGAGAGACTGCCTGAGTCTATGTATGTGTGAGAGACTGCCTGAGTCTATGTGTGTGTGAGAGACTGCCTGAGTCTGTGTGTGTGGGGACTCCCTGAGTCTGTGTATGAGAGACTGCTTGAGTCTGTGTGTGTGTGTGAGAGAGAGACTGCCTGAGTCTATGTGTGTGTGTGACAGACTGCCTGAGCCTATGTGTGTGTGAGACTGCCTGAGTCTGTGTGGGTGATTGCCTGAGTCTGTGTGACTGCCTGAGTCTGTGTGTGTGAGCGACTGCCTGAGTCTGTGTGTGTGTGTGTGAAACTGCCTGAGTCTGTGTATGTTACTGCCTGAGTCTCTGTGTATGTGTGTGAGACTGCCTGAGTCTTTGTGTGTGAGACTGCCTGAGTCTTTTGTGTGTGTTTGTGGTGTGACTCCCTGAGTCTGTGTGTGTGAGAGAGACTGACTGAGTCTATGTGTGTGTGAGAGACTGCCTGAGTCTGTGTGTGTGTGACTGCCTGAGTCTCTGTGTGTGTGTGAGACTGCCTGAGTCTGTGTGTGTGTGACTGCCTGAGTCTCTGTGTATGTGTGTGAGAGACTGCCTAAGTCTCTGTGTATGTGTGTGAGAGGCTGCCTGAGTCTATGTGTGTGTGCGTGTGAGAGACAGAGACTGCCTGAGTCTGTGTGTGTGTGAGAGACTGACTGAGCCTATGTGTGTGTGAGAGACTGCCTGAGTCTGTGTGTGTGAGACTGCCTGAGTCTGTGTGTGTGTGACTGCCTGAGTCTCTGTGTATGTGTGTGAGAGACTGCCTAAGTCTCTGTGTATGTGTGTGAGAGGCTGCCTGAGTCTATGTGTGTGTGCGTGTGAGAGACAGAGACTGCCTGAGTCTGTGTGTGAGAGACTGCTTGAGTCTGTGTGTGTGTGTGAGAGAGAGACTGCCTGAGTCTATGTGTGTGTGTGTGACAGACTGCCTGAGCCTATGTGTGTGTGAGACTGCCTGAGTCTGTGTGGGTGATTGCCTGAGTCTGTGTGTGTGTGTGACTGCCTGAATCTGTCTGTGTGAGAGACTGCCTGAGTCTGTGTGTCTGAGAGACTGCATGAGTCTGTGTGTGTGTGAGACTGCCTGAGTGTGTGAAAGACTGCTTGAGTCTGTGTGTCTGAAAGAGATTCCCTGAGTATCTGTGTGTGTGTGAGACTGCCTGAGTCTGTGTGTGTGTGAGACTGCCTGAGTCTGTATGTGTGTGAGAGAGACTGCCTGAATCTGTGTGCATGAGAGAGACTGCCTGAGTCTATGTGTGTGTGTGAGAGAGACTGCCTGGGTCTATGTGTGTGTAAAACTGCCTGAGTCTGTGTGTGACTGCCTGAGTCTGTGTGTGTGAGACTGCCTGAGTCTTTGTGTGTGTGTGTGGTGTGACTGCCTGAGTCTGTGTGTGTGAGAGAGAGACTGCCTGAGTCTATGTGTGTGTGAGAGACTGCCTGAGTCTGTGTGTGAGAGACTGCTTGAGTCTGTGTGTGTGTGTGTGTGAGAGAGAGACTGCCTGAGTCTATGTGTGTGTGTGACAGACTGCCTGAGCCTATGTGTGTGTGAGACTGCCTGAGTCTGTGTGGGTGATTGCCTGAGTCTGTGTGACTGCCTGAGTCTATGTGTGTGTGTGACAGACTGCCTGAGCCTATGTGTGTGTGAGACTGCCTGAGTCTGAGCCTATGTGTGTGTGAGACTGCCTGAGTCTGTGTGTGTGAGAGACTGCCTGAGTCTGCCTGAGAGACTGCCTGAGTCTGTGTGTGTGTGTGAAACTGCCTGAGTCTGTGTATGTGACTGCCTGAGTCTCTGTGTATGTGTGTGAGACTGCCTGAGTCTTTGTGTGTGAGACTGCCTGAGTCTTTTGTGTGTGTTTGTGGTGTGACTGCCTGGTGTGACTAGCAGTCTGTGTGTGTGTGACTGCCTGAGTCTCTGTGTATGTGTGTGAGAGACTGCCTAAGTCTCTGTGTATGTGTGTGAGAGGCTGCCTGAGTCTATGTGTGTGTGCGTGTGAGAAACAGAGACTGCCTGAGTCTGTGTGTGTGTGAGACTGCCTGAGTCTGTATGTGTGTGTGAGAGACTGCCTGAGTCTGTATGTGTGTGGTAGAGTCTGTGTGCATGCGAGAGAGACTGCCTGAGTCTGTGTGCGTGAGAGAGACTGCCTGAGTCTATGTGTGTGTGTGAGAGAGACTGCCTGAGTCTATGTGTGGGTGACAGACTGCCTGAGCCTATGTGTGTGTGAGACTGCCTGAGTCTGTGTGGGTGATTGCCTGAGTCTGTGTGACTGCCTGAGTCTGTGTGTGTGAGAGACTGCCTGAGTCTATGTGTGTGTGTGAAACTGCCTCAGTCTGTGTATGTGACTGCCTGAGTTTCTGTGTATGTGTGTGAGACTGCCTGAGTCTGTGTGTGTGAGAGACTGCCTGAGTCTGTGTGTGTGTGAAACTGCCTGAGTCTGTGTATGTGACTGCCTGAGTCTCTGTGTATGTGTGTGAGACTGCCTGAGTCTTTGTGTGTGAGACTGCCTGAGTCTTTTGTGTGTGTTTGTGGTGTGACTGCCTGAGTCTGTGTGTGTGTGAGAGACTGACTGAGTCTATGTGTGTGTGAGAGACTGCCTGAGTCTGTGTGTGTGTGACTGCCAGAGTCTCTGTGTGTGTGTGTGTGAGACTGCCTGAGTCTGTGTGTGTGTGACTGCCTGAGTCTCTGTGTATGTGTGTGAGAGACTGCCTAAGTCTCTGTGTATGTGTGTGAGAGGCTGCCTGAGTCTATGTGTGTGTGAGAGACTGCCTGAGTCTGTGTGTGTGTGAGAGACTGCCTGAGTCTGTGTGTGTGTGAGAGACTGCTTGAGTCTGTGTGTGTGTGTGAGAGAGAGACTGCCTGAGTCTATGTGTGTGTGTGTGACAGACTGCCTGAGCCTATGTGTGTGTGAGACTGCCTGAGTCTGTGTGGGTGATTGCCTGAGTCTGTGTGTGTGTGTGACTGCCTGAATCTGTCTATGTGAGAGACTGCCTGAGTCTGTGTGTCTGAGAGAGACTGCATGAGTCTGTGTGTGTGAGACTGCCTGAGTGTGTGAAAGACTGCTTGAGTCTGGGTGTCTGAAAGAGATTCCCTGAGTATCTGTGTGTGTGTGAGACTGCCTGAGTCTGTGTGTGTGTGAGACTGCCTGAGTCTGTATGTGTGTGAGAGACTGCCTGAATCTGTGTGTGTGAGAGAGACTGCCTGAGTCTATGTGTGTGTGTGAGAGAGACTGCCTGAGTCTATGTGTGTGTGAGACTGACTGAGTCTGTGTGTGTGACTGCCTGAGTCTGTGTGTGTGAGACTGCCTGAGTCTTTGTGTGTGTGTGTGTGTGTGTGGTGTGACTGCCTGAGTCTGTGTGTGTGAGAGAGAGACTCCCTGAGTCTATGTGTGTGTGAGAGACTGCCTGAGTCTGTGTGGGACTCCCTGAGTCTGTGTGTGAGAGACTGCTTGAGTCTGTGTGTGTGTGTGTGTGTGAGAGAGAGACTGCCTGAGTCTACGTGTGTGTGTGTGTGTGAGAGGCTGCCTGAGTCTATGTGTGTGTGCGTGTGAGAGACAGAGACTGCCTGAGTCTGTGTGTGTGAGAGAGACTGCCTGAGTCTGTGTGTGTGTGAGAGACTGCTTGAGTCTGTGTGTGTGTGTGTGAGAGAGAGACTGCCTGAGTCTATGTGTGTGTGTGACAGACTGCCTGAGCCTATGTGTGTGTGAGACTGCCTGAGTCTGTGTGGGTGATTGCCTGAGTCTGTGTGTGTGTGTGACTGCCTGAATCTGTCTGTGTGAGAGACTGCCTGAGTCTGTGTGTGTGTGTGAGACTGCCTGAGTGTGTGAAAGACTGCTTGAGTCTGTGTGTCTGAAAGAGATTCCCTGAGTATCTGTGTGTGTGTAAGACTGCCCGAGTCTGTGTGTGTGAGACTGCCTGACTCTGTATGTGTGTGAGAGAGACTGCCTGAATCTGTGTGTGAGAGAGACTGCCTGAGTCTATGTGTGTGTGTGAGAGACTGCCTGAGTCTATGTGTGTGTAAAACTGCCTGAGTCTGTGTGTGTGACTGCCTGAGTCTGTGTGTGTGAGACTGCCTGAGTCTTTGTGTGTGTGTGTGTGGTGTGACTGCCTGAGTCTGTGTGTGTGAGAGAGAGACTGCCTGAGTCTTTGTGTGTGTGAGAGACTGTCTGAGTCTGTGTGTGTGTGGGACTCCCTGAGTCTGTGTGTGTGTGTGTGTGAGAGAGAGACTGCCTGAGTCTATGTGTGTGTGTGACAGACTGCCTGAGCCTATGTGTGTGTGAGACTGCCTGAGTCTGTGTGGGTGATTGCCTGAGTCTGTGTGTGTGTGTGACTGCCTGAATCTGTCTGTGTGAGAGACTGCCTGAGTCTGTGTGTGTGTGTGAGACTGCCTGAGTGTGTGAAAGACTGCTTGAGTCTGTGTGTCTGAAAGAGATTCCCTGAGTATCTGTGTGTGTGTAAGACTGCCCGAGTCTGTGTGTGTGAGACTGCCTGACTCTGTATGTGTGTGAGAGAGACTGCCTGAATCTGTGTGTGAGAGAGACTGCCTGAGTCTATGTGTGTGTGTGAGAGACTGCCTGAGTCTATGTGTGTGTAAAACTGCCTGAGTCTGTGTGTGTGACTGCCTGAGTCTGTGTGTGTGAGACTGCCTGAGTCTTTGTGTGTGTGTGTGTGGTGTGACTGCCTGAGTCTGTGTGTGTGAGAGAGAGACTGCCTGAGTCTTTGTGTGTGTGAGAGACTGTCTGAGTCTGTGTGTGTGTGGGACTCCCTGAGTCTGTGTGTGTGTGTGTGTGAGAGAGAGACTGCCTGAGTCTATGTGTGTGTGTGACAGACTGCCTGAGCCTATGTGTGTGTGAGACTGCCTGAGTCTGTGTGGGTGATTGCCTGAGTCTGTGTGACTGCCTGAGTCTGTGTGTGTGAGAGACTGCCTGAGTCTGTGTGTGTGTGTGAAACTGCCTGAGTCTGTGTATGTGACTGCCTGAGTCTCTGTGTATTTGTGTGAGACTGCCTGAGTCTTTGTGTGTGTTTGTGGTGTGACTGCCTGGTGTGACTGGCAGTCTGTGTGTGTGACTGCCTGAGTCTCTGTGTATGTGTGTGAGAGACTGCCTAAGTCTCTGTGTATGTGTGTGAGAGGCTGCTTGAGTCTATGTGTGTGTGCGTGTGAGAGACAGAGACTGCCTGAGTCTGTGTGAGTGTGAGACTGCCTGAGTCTGTATGTGTGTGTGAGAGACTGCCTGAGTCTGTATGTGTGTGGTAGAGTCTGTGTGCATGTGAGAGAGACTGCCTGAGTCTGTGTGCGTGAGAGAGACTGCCTGAGTCTGTATGTGTGTGTGAGACTGCCTGAGTCTGTGTGTGTGTGTGTGTGTGTGTGTGAGACTGTCTGAGTCTGTGTGTGTGTGAGAGAGAGACTGCCTGAGTCTATGTGTGTGTGTGAGAGACTGCCTGAGTCTATGTGTGGGTGATTGCCTGAGTCTGTGTGACTGCCTGAGTCTATGTGTGTGTGAGAGACTGCCTGAGTCTGTGTGTGTGTGGGACTCCCTAAGTCTGTGTGTGAGAGACTGCCTGAGTCTTTGTGTGTGTGTGACAGACTGCCTGAGCCTATGTGTGTGTGAGACTGCCTGAGTCTGTGTGGGTGATTGCCTGAGTCTGTGTGACTGCCTGAGTCTATGTGTGGGTGTGACAGACTGCCTGAGCCTATGTGTGTGTGAGACTGCCTGAGTCTGTGTGGGTGATTGCCTGAGTCTGTGTGACTGCCTGAGTCTGTGTGTGTGAGAGACTGCCTGAGTCTGTGTGTGTGTGTGAAACTGCCTCAGTCTGTGTGTGAGACTGCCTGAGTCTTTGTGTGTGAGACTGCCTGAGTCTTTTGTGTGTGTTTATGGTGTGACTGCCTGAGTCTGTGTGTGTGTGAGAGACTGCCTGAGTCTGTGTGTGTGTGTGACTACCTGAGTCTATGTGTGTGTGTGTGTGTGTGTGTGTGTGTGAGACTGCCTGAGTCTGTGTGTGTGTGACTGCCTGAGTCTCTGTGTATGTGTGTGAGAGACTGCCTAAGTCTCTGTGTATGTGTGTGAGAGGCTGCCTGAGTCTATGTGTGTGTGAGAGAGACAGAGACTGCCTGAGTCTGTGTGTGTGTGAGACTGCCTGAGTCTGTATGTGTGTGTGAGAGACTGCCTGAGTCGGTATGTGTGTGTGAGAGACTGCCTGAGTCTGTATGTGTGTGGTAGAGTCTGTGTGCATGTGAGAGAGACTGCCTGAGTCTGTGTGCGTGAGAGAGACTGCCTGAGTCTGTATGTGTGTGTGAGACTGCCTGAGTCTGTGTGTGTGTGTGTGTGTGTGTGACTGTCTGAGTCTGTGTGTGTGTGAGAGAGACGCTGCCTGAGTCTATGTGTGTGTGTGAGAGAGACTGCCTGAGTCTATGTGTGGGTGATTGCCTGAGTCTGTGTGACTGCCTGAGTCTATGTGTGTGTGAGAGACTGCCTGAGTCTGTGTGTGTGTGTGTGTGTGAGAGAGAGACTGCCTGAGTCTATGTGTGTGTGTGACAGACTGCCTGAGCCTATGTGTGTGTGAGACTGCCTGAGTCTGTGTGGGTGATTGCCTGAGTCTGTGTGACTGCCTGAGTCTATGTGTGTGTGTGTGACAGACTGCCTGAGCCTATGTGTGTGTGAGACTGCCTGAGTCTGTGTGGGTGATTGCCTGAGTCTGTGTGACTGCCTGAGTCTGTGTGTGAAACTGCCTGAGTCTGTGTATGTGACTGCCTGAGTCTGTGTGTGTGTGTGTGAGACTGCCTGAGTCTTTGTGTGTGTGACTGCCTGAGTCTCTGTGTGTGTGTGTGTGTGTGTGTGTGAGAGAGAGAGAGAGACAGAGACTGCCTGAGTCTGTGTGCGTGAGAGAGAGACTGCCTGAGTCTGTGTGTGTGAGAGAGACTGCCTGAGTCTGTGTGTGTGTGACTGCCTGAGTGTCTGTGTATGTGTGTGAGAGACTGCCTAAGTCTCTGTGTATGTGTGTGAGAGGCTACCTGAGTCTATGTGTGTGGTAGTCTGTGTGCATGTGAGAGAGACTGCCTGAGTCGGTGTGCGTGAGAGAGACTGCCTGAGTCTGTGTGTGTGTGTGTGAGACTGTCTGAGTCTGTGTGTGTGTGTGAGACTGTCTGAGTCTGTGTGTGTGTGAGAGAGACTGCCTGAGTCTATGTGTGTGTATGAGAGACTGCCTGAGTCTGTGTGTGTGAGACTGCCTGAGTCTGTATGTGTGTGTGAGAGACTGCCTGAGTTTATGTGTGTGTGAGAGACTGCCTGAGTCTGTGTGTGTGTGAGAGACTGCCTGAGTCTCCGTGTGTGTGTGTGTGTGTCTGCCTGAGTCTGTGTGTGTGTGACTGCCTGAGTCTCTGTGTATGTGTGTGAGAGACTGCCTAAGTCTCTGTGTATGTGTGTGAGAGGCTGCCTGAGTCTATGTGTGTGTGTGTGAGAGAGACAGAGACTGCCTGAGTCTGTGTGTGTGTGTGAGACTGCCTGAGTCTGTGTGCATGTGAGAGAGACTGCCTGAGTCTGTGTGCGTGAGAGAGACTGCCTGAGTCTGTGTGTGTGTGTGTGACTGCCTGAGTCTGTGTGTGTGTGTGAGACTGTCTGAGTCTGTGTGTGTGTGTGTGAGAGAGACTGTCTGAGTCTATGTGTGTATGAGAGACTGCCTGAGTCTGTGTGTGTGAGACTGCCTGAGTCTGTATGTGTGTGTAAGAGACTGCCTGAGTCTGTATGTGTGTGTAAGAGACTGCCTGAGTCTGTATGTGTGTGTGAGAGGTTTTTTTTTTTAGTAAGAAAGCTTGAAGTGGTTACTAAAAAATTTGAATCTCACTACTGCAGAGGTCCTGTGTGGCCCCTCCCCCAGGTGTCAATGTCCACCATACACTGACCATGGATGTGATCATTTTTTACTTAGTCTTCAGAGGTGTTACTGTCTATGCGTATGACTCATGTATTGTACCCTATCTTCCCAAAATTAATTTAATCAGTTATTCTCAAAGTAACAAACTAGAAATTCTTGTTATTTCACTAGAATGGAGAAATATAGCCATCTAGTGGAAAAAAATGGTACAATGTTACAAAGTAACATTGTACGTATGTACGTATGTACGTATGAAAAAGAGGTAAAAAAAGGCTGCACTTAAAATAACAGATATGAGATAACCAATAATAGTTAATAAGCTGCTATGGTGAGAACCTCTTAAAAGTGCATATAAAAACTCCCCCAACTAAAAATGCAATAGTACAAATGTAAAACAGTAAAAAAGAGTATTTCTCTAACCAAGCGCTTATAAAATATTAAATCTATAGATTATAAAGTAACCTTAAAATACTTAAATTTGAGCGTGCATAGGTTGGTCAGCGGTTTTCAATCAATATCTCTCAAATGCAGACATTGTAAAAGAGAGACATCATACTGCAAAAAAACATCACTGTATAAAATGAAAATGTTAAAACCTATACACAGTCTGCTCACCGTATTCAGAGCCAAATTAAAAATTTAGGCTCATAAAAGACACATATGGACACTCTTAAGGCAGTGTCCTAGCCCCTTTCTGAGAATAATCACTCAAGATGTTCTTATTAATTTAAAAGTTTTTAAACAATTTATTAATACTTCAAGTAATTAATTTTTTTAAAATAATAAAATAAGATAAAATAAGATAAATTGTAGGGCTGCAAAAACTAATCGATAAAAACGATAATAATTGATGATGAAAATCGTTGCCAACGAATTTCATTATTGATTAGTTGAATCGATTTTTATGCAAATGCTCTGAAAAATACCCCTTGTTTTATAATTCGTTTTATTCAGTTTGACTCACAGCAGTTACTACTTACCACTCCCTCCCTGCAGTCATTGCCGATTGGCCCGCCCCTTTCTTCCAGCCCCTCCCTGCAGTCACACTCAAGATTGATCCCGCCCATTTCCTATAGCGTCCATATGGCTCACCAACTCAGTTAACTGTGAGTATAAAATTAATATTTAGGTTGCTAAAAGTTAGGGGAGGTAGGGGTTAATTTAGGGGCAGTTATGGTTAATGGGGTGTTTAGGGTTAATTTAATTTAATAAAGTTAACTTAAGGTTATGGTTAATGGGGTCTTTATGATTCATTTAGGGGCAGTTATGGTTAATGGGGTTTTTAGGGTTAATTTAGAGGCAGTTATGCCTCAAATGTGCATAACGGGGGGGCAGGTTGGAACATAAAAACAAGAAATGCATTTTTATCATTTTTGTTATTCTGTTTGTTTTTAACATCCTGCTTGTTTATTAAATTATTTTAAATAAATGAAAAATTTACATAAATTTTTTTTATCCGATTAATCGATTAATTGAAAAAATAATCGATTATGAAAATAATCGTTAGTTGCAGCCCTAATAAATTGTGATAAAGTGCAATCTGGCTGAGGAAGTCACAGACTGACGAAACGCTTCCCAGTGAACATATTGAGCACTTTTATCACAATTTATCTTATTTATATAGTTATGTAACACTTAAAATAAATAAGATAAATTGTGACAAAACTTCTCAATACGTTCACTGGGAAGCAATCACAATTTAATTACAATTTAATTACCTGAAGTATTAATAAATTGTTTAAAAATTTTTAAATTAATAAGAAAATCTTGAGTGATTATTCTCAGAAAGGGGCTAGGACACCGCCTTAAGAGTGTCCTTATGTGTCTTTTATGAGCCTAAATTTTTAATTTGGCTCTGAATACGGTGAGCAGACTATGTATAGGTTTTAACATTTTCATTTTATACAGTGATGTTTTTTTGCACGATGATGTCTCTCTTTGCCTTTTATATCTCATACAATATCTGCATTTGAGAGACATCGATTGAAAACTGCTGACCGACCTATGCACGCTCGAATTTAAGTATTTTAAGGTTACTTTATAATCTATAGATTTAATATTTTATAAGCGCTTGGTTAGAGAAATACTCTTTTTTACTGTTTTACATTTGTATCTATGTAGATTTGTATTATTGAAAGCAAATCGTCTGAAGGTTTTGATTCTTGGTCAACATGACAATCTTCTGTTGCTTCTATTACAATAAACGGAGAATTTACAAAAAAACATGACAATCTGATCAAGCCATGTAAATCTGTTGGGTAGTTACCACACCCTATACACATTAATTCCTAAACAATGCACAGTGACACTATGCATGCTACACAATACACAGTCCCAAAATGCTATACACAAGTATACTACTATACTATACAAAATCATACTATGCTATGCACAAAATATTTACAAAAATATGAGGGGTGTACTCACTTTCGTGAGATACTGTACATACTAAACAATATGTAGTAACTGTATCCTATACTCTACCAACATTCTTTTAACTATTTGTTTTGACTTACTTTATACTCTACACTCCTTATCTTAAGCAATTAGGATCTAGCCCAACTTTTCTGGAACTGGCCCAATAGTTAATTACTGATGATTACATTTTATGACTCCAATAAACTGTGACAAATGGTAATTAACTGTTATAGTTATAGTTAAAGTGGATAAGATAATGAGCAGAAGGTGGAAGTTAACCGAAACAGACAAATCAGGCAGGATCAGAGTCATATGCTGGAGATTTTTCCTTTAAAGTGGCACAAGAGAGCTAAAACTTGAGATGCGCCCCAGTGGGAATGCACCATTTGAGGCTAGGAAGCGACTGTCCGTTCTTGGTTGAGCGTCTCAAATTTGTTTTGTATAATATTTCACCCTTCGTGATACCTTGGGACCCACCCCAAATGTAAAGGTAAGTACAGATGTGTACCACCTTGCTCTCTTGTGCCTAGAGGGATACCAATGGTACCCCACTGACGAGGTCAATGAAGCCCGAAACATATGTCTGTTGTTGTTCATTCTGTCATGCAGGGGAAATTTGTCGGTTCTGGACTGCCCTTGGGGCAGAATCAGACTGATATGTTGATGGAGATTTTTTCTTTGTAAAGGCATAAGAGAGCTAAAACATGCTCCATGACAAAAAAGGCAAATTAATTAACCAATTTATTATTAATAATAATTATTTTGAGGTTTCTCATTCGTTTTCATTTGATTCATAAGGGGTCTCTGTTCATACAAACATAAGGTTGTATATGAATCAGAATGCACAAGTCTAATGGTTAATATGATGCCAGTAAAGTCAGCCAGGGTATGATCTGTTCATCAATATGGCAATGTAATTTGTACAAATCAGTGAAATTAATATTACACCTGTTAAAAAAGTGTAGCAGTCTGAATACCACTCACCAAAAGGTTTTCAGGTTTAACATCCCTGTGTACAATGTTCTTGTTGTGAATATATAATAGCGCCTCACATAAGTCAGCCAACATGAAGGCAGCATCATGTTCGGTGAACTTAACACTCTCAGTAATTGCATCAAACAAGTCACCTCCTTTGATATATTCCATGATTAAGTAAATCTCAGTCTCTGTCTCATAATTATCTAGAAGTCTGACTATATTGGGGTGTGAAAGGCACTTGATTATCCTTACTTCATTGTCGATTATATATTCTTTTCCTTTTAGCTTGGATTTATCAATAATTTTCATGGCATATTCTATATTTACTTTACGTGGTCTACATTCCTTCACAACTGCAAAGTTTCCATCTCCAATTACTCTTCCAATGTCATAATAGTGTTCTATATTGACTGTCTCTTTGGTATAACATGTTTTATTTATTTGGAAGCCATCCGTTTCCTCATTGTTTTTTGATAATTGTAATGGGGTCTTTGGTGTTTGCGTCTCGATAGTATTTATGGCATCTTGATTATTAGAATTCTCGACAGTAATCTTTTCTTCTTCTAAACACATTTTTTTATTTGTATTTTCAAGAAAATCCTCTATGAGTTGACCAGTGGGTTTGATCATGGTGTATCTTGTCAGCTGACATTGACCCTTGAAATGTTCTTTTCTGTGTGTGTTTTTGCTTTTTTTTTGCATTTTGTTCTTGTGCCAGTTCAGTTTTCCATACCTTACTAAATCATCTTCTTCCAACTTACTAGTACATGCTTCACATGTTACTATAGTAGTCAAACTATTATTCAGCTGAAAAGTTCTACAGCATTCGGTTTCTTCCAAATTACACCTTTGTAACTCTGTTGTGGCTGTATCTTCCAGAGATTTATCATTTTTTAATTTACTATTACATTTCTGCTTAAATCCATAATCTTTAATATGTTCACAGGCGACACATTTTTCACACCCGATATCATTCAAGCTTGTGGTTGATATTTTAATTTTAGAATGTTCTTGCTTGCTATGGCAAGATTCAACATTTTTTAAAAACTCAGATGTCTTTTCCTGATCAACTTTACATTTTTCAGCTCCATGTTTTAGTATTCTTGTGTTTTTTGCTCTGCTGTTAGTACGAATATTTCCAGTATTCTTGGTTATCACACTGGGAGACACAATTTCACCTCTATTATTGGTTATGGATCTTTCCTCATGACCACTATCACCACCTTTATTATCCACTTTGCAGAGTTTTTCATAATGCTCCTTGCTCTGCTTAAGGGATGTATCAGGGAACAGTTCATTTACAGCAATTTCAATGTTTTTTAGTGTGAGTTGCTCCCTCCCTAATGCTATGAAAGCATCATCCCCACGGAAGAAATCAGACACACTTCTTATTTCCTTGCCTTTGAGGTTATATAGTTTCCTTACTCTGTCATTTTTCCACCTTGGAAATCCAAGTGCCTCTGATATATCTGCAACAAGCTGTTCAAAAGTCTGAACTGATCTCCTGTTAAGAAGTAAAGTTATTTTTCTCATTGGGTGGTTTCCTGGTTTAACAACAGTCACAATTCTTGGCTTTACTGGACTGTTCTCTGAATGTATTGTGTGGAAACCATGACGAGAATGAAAACAGTGAGAAGTATTTGTTCCAAGGCATGGTTTAACAAAAACGTGGGGTCCCAAAGGTGGACAGGTTGCTTGGTGCCTTCTATTTGAAGGTCTTGAGTTGATGTTGGTATTAAGATGACCATAAAGTGACTGTTGACCTTAAAAAATAGAATAGGTAAAAATTAAAGATATTCCGTAGCATAATAAATCTAAAATAAAATACATATTTGTTACTATCTTGTTTTGTTTTCTTTTACTATGAAAGAACAAGTGTTCTTGTTAGAGATTAGTGAAATCACTACCAAGGAAACACTCAGTGCTCCAGATTTTTAGCTGCGCTAAACACGGCCTTATCCCAGGTAAGTAGCTTTTCTACTTAAGAGCCCATCGTTCTTAGGAAAAATCATTGTAGATTGGGGATAATTGTAGCAATAGCACAATAAGAGCTTAAGTGTTAACCCGTGTTTCTTGTAAATCCTTGAAGGAAGTAAAAGGTTTGCACAATTATTTACTGTAGATGAGTAGTACAAGACTGCAGGTAATCAAAGTATGCAACTTTGTCTTGATCAATATTAACCCCTTCGCGACCTTTGCCGGTTCAGGACCGTCATAACAAGAAGGTCACTAAATGACCTTTGACGGTCCTGAACCGTCAAAAAATTAAATAAGCTTAGAAAGTGATCAAGGATCACTTTCTTCGCTTAAACAGCCTTGCTGCAATGCCTCGATGTCGAGGCATTCAGCAAGGCCGAGATCGGCATCGGGGGCCATGTCTGGCCCCTCCCCGGGGCGTCAACAGCCGCCATACATTGTATGGCGGCGGACGCCCGTTTTAAAAGCGTTTAAAATCGTTGATCGCCTCCTAAACTTAAATGGTGTCGCTGGAATGCCTCGATCAGGAGGCATCCAGCGACACCAAACACTTACCTCTGGGTGGGCTGTGACCGCTCCGGAGAGCGGTCACAGCCGCCGCTGCCGGTGATCTTCGCCATCAAGCAAGATGGCGGCGGCCCGGGAAATAAAACAATAAAGACAAAAAAGTTCGCTAGAGGGTCTCCAGACCCTCTAGAGAACTGGCTCCACTTGCTGGTTGAATACAGGTACTGCATTCAACCATGCAAGTCAATGGAGCCCAGCTTTCTAATCACTATGTGATTAGTAAAATATTCAAAAAAAATAAAAATAAATAAAAAATGGAAAAAAATTTTAAAAAAAAATGTGCTAACATTTAAAAATAATTATGCAGTGATGTCACTAGATGAACCATCCAGTACCAGTAAAATGTGTAAAAAAAATATAAAAAAAGTATTAAAAAAATAAAATAAAATTAAAAAATAAAGTTTATTATTTTGAGCAAGTGCTAAAATTTCTCAAAAATCTCAACAAAGAGTTAAAATAAAAGCACTTCAAATACCCAAGGGGTGTCTAATATATAAAAAAAATGGCTGATGGGGTAAATTGGAGTGGCCTAGCTCAAAGATAGGGCATAGGTACAGACTGACCAAAATGGAGAAAAAAAGCGCACTTCCCAAATGTGGCATTTTAAATCTGAAACAACCCGACAAACCCATGCATGTCGGGTATCACTGCGCTCAGGAGATGTTCCTGAACATACATTGGCGTGTTGTTTGACAGTGGCATATACCAGGACCTGTATATCTATAACTAAAGTACAATTTGTGTGAAAAAAAAATAAAAAAAATTACTATTACAAAGTTTGACAAAGTGTAGTTCTATAATTGGTGCATGGAAAGGGTTAAAATAACAGCATTTGGAATACCCTGGGGTGTCTAGTTTTCAAAAATATATGGTTTGAATGGGTTAAATTGAGTTAACCGGCTTCAAAGATATTCCAAAGAGGAGAGGGAGGCACAATGACCAAATGACCACCTGAATTACGCATGCCCCAAAAGTAGCCTTTTACCAGCCAAACAATCTGACAAACCCATGCATGTGGGGTATCGCTGTACTCAGGAGATGTTGCTGAACACATATTGGGGTGTTGTTTGACAGTGACATATACCAGCACCTGTATATCTATAACTAAAGTACAATTTGTGTGGGAAAAAAAATAAAAAAAATTACTATTACAAAGTTTGACAAAGTGTAGTTGTATAATTGGTGCATGGAAAGGGTTAAAATAACAGCATTTGGAATACCCTGGGGTGTCTAGTTTTCAAAAATATATGGTTTGAATGGGTTAAATTGAGTTAACCGGCTTCAAAGATGTTCCAAAGAGGAGATGGAGGCAGACTGACCAGATTTGTTAAAAAAGATTTGGAAATCATAAAACGCTGCTTGTACTTATTGCCCTATAACTTACAAAAAACAGCAAAAAAACATAAAAACATTGGGTATTTCTAAACTCAGGACAAGTAGTAGAATCTATTTAGCTAGTTTTTTTACTTGCTTTTTTAGTAAAAGATTTTTCAAATAAGTCATAAAATGTGTTTTTTTTTCAATTTTGCACCATGTTTTTTTTATTTTTTTTATAGTAAATAAGATGATACGATCAAAATAATGGTATCTGAAGAAAGCCCATCTTGTCCTGAAAAAAACAATATATAACTTATGTGGGTACACTAAATGGGTGAGGAGAAAATTACAGCTGAACACAAGCACCACAAAAGTGTCAAAACAGCCTCGGTCCCACAGGGTACAAAACGAAAAATGAGCCCGGTCCTTAAGGGGTTAAGGGCGGTTCTACTGTGATTAACTTGGTTTCTTCAGAAAGTGTGAACACTATTCATATATAGATGTAGCTCTGTTGCAATTTTTTTTATCTGGTGTTCATAGCACTATTCAGTCCGCCCAACCCTGAATGTTGAACTGGGCACTTAATTAGGGCTGCAACTAACGATTATTTTAATAATCGATTAGTTGGCCGATTATTTTTTCGATTAATCGATTAATCGGATAAAAAAAAAACAATATGCAAATTTTTCGTTTATTTAAAATAATTTAATGAACTGGATGTTAAAAAACAATTTAAAATTTACATTAACATTCTTATTTTGTTATGATGTAATAAAAAACAATATTTTCAAAGTACAAGAACCCAAACACAATATTTATGAAACAAAATAACCCCAAACATTCTGAAAAGAGGTGGACTATTACTGTTCAAGAAACTTTGCCCCAGCCCTGGCACTTTGCACCCAGCACTTTGCACCCAGCACTTTGCACCCAGCACCCAGCACTTTGCCCCAGCACTTTGCCCCAGCACTTTGCACTTTGCACCCAGCACTTTGCACCCAGCCCTGGCACTTTGCACCCAGCACTTTGCCCCAGCCCTGGCACTTTGCACCCAGCACTTTGCACTTTGCACCCAGCACTTTGCACTTTGCACCCAGCACTTTGCACCCAGCACTTTGCACCCAGCCCTGGCACTTTGCACCCAGAACTTTGCACCCAGCCCTGGCACTTTGCACCCAGCACTTTGCCCCAGCCCTGGCACTTTGCACCCAGCACTTTGCACCCAGGACTCAGCACTTTGCCCCAGCCCTGGCACTTTGCACCCAGCACTTTGCACCCAGCCCTGGCAATTTGCACCCAGCCCTGGCACTTTGCACCCAGCACTTTGCACTGTGCCCCTGCACCCAGTCTCCAGCTCTGCCCTGCACCCAGCCCTGCCCCCACATTCATACCCTGCCCTCACACTCACACCCTGCACCCACTCTGCCCTGCACCCACACTCACACCCTGCCCTGCATCCCCACCCCCACTCTGCCCTGCACCCAGTCTCCCACTCTGCCCTGCACCCACACTCACACCCTGCATCCCCACCCCCACTCTGCCCTGCACCCAGTCTCCTGCCCACACTCACACCCTGCCCTGCATCCCCACTCCCACTCTGCCATGCACTCAGTCTCCTACCCTGGCCTGCCCCCCCACCCCCACTCTGCCCTGCACCCACACTCACACCCTGCCCTGCATCCCCTGAAACCCCACCCCCGCGAATCGCTCTGTGCGAATGGAGCCACTCGCACAGAGCGATTCGCACATAGACATGAAGAATACTTACCTCCGGAACACGTCACATCCGTCACGTAAGAAAAAGAAGGCGGAGACTGCAGAGCGTGTAGCAGAAGCGGGGAACGCTCGCGGAGGTAAGTAAAAGGAGCCGAGTGCTCCAACAACGAATCGATCACTCGATTAATCGATAACGGAAATCGTCGACAACGATTTCCGTTATCGATTATTATCGATTTTATCGATTCGTTGTTTCAGCCCTACACTGAATGTGACATACATAAGGCTACAAATATAAATGACTACACCACTCTCAGCCACAGAGGGTATTAAGAACCTCTGGCTCAAACTTCCTTTGTTCTGGCAGACCAAAATAATGGAAAACTAAAATATTGAGTAATATGATTTCAAAAATGAGATAACTGTAAATCATATGCCATAAAATTCCACAGTAGATTCAAGTATAACCCATGTTGAGATCATTCAGATGATTTAAGCAGGGCCGCAGGAAGGGTGAGGCGAGTGAGGCACTCGCCTCGGGCGCAGCTCCGAGGGGGCACACAGCTGCCCGATCAGCAGCTGTAGCGTCCAGGACTGGTTGGGGAGATCACGCCTTAGCGTGCGCCCCTTGACTGTGCGCCGGGCGCCAGCAATAGATGCTGGGCAACGGGATATGATGTTTATATCCCAGCCCCGGCACACTGCAGTGACAGAGAGCGCAAACCAGACCTTGTGGTCAAGTCCTACACCAAGAGACTCACATGTCAAGACAAGAGGAAGGAAGGAGGAGAAAGCAGAAAGGAAGAATAGAAAGGTAAAAGATGGGGCGAAAGTGTGGTATAGGTATCTGATGAAGCGAAAGAAGGGGGCGTCTGATTTAGAAGGGGCTATTTGATGTGGAAAAAAGAAGGGGCTATCTGATGGGGAAAAAGAAGGGGAGTAGATTATGAGGAGGAAAGGGGTGCTTCAAGCAGGGCCGGCCTTTGGGGTTTGCGATCTGTGCGACCGCACAGGGCGCCACACTCCAGGGGGCGCCGCCGCCACCGTAGCGTACCGCTGCCGCCAGCAGCGTACCTAGTGGCGGGGGCGAGCGGCACCCCTCCAGAGACGGACAGTAATGTCCGCCGCTGGAGGAGAAGGCTCGCAAGGGAGCGGTATCGGAGGTCTTTAACAGACCTCCGGCTCCCTTGAGTGATTTTAAGCCGGTTCAAGGATCTCCCTTGAACCCGGCTTAACATCACTCAAGGGAGCCGGAGGTCTGTTAAAGACCTCCGATACCGCTCCCTTGTGATCCGCGCGGCAACAGCTGCTGTGCTCCGGGGTTTGTTGTCAGATCCCGGCGCACAACACTGAAGCCGCGCCCACCGCTGTCCGTGCCCTCTGACCCGGAAGAAGACAGAAGAACTGATGAAGAAGACGAAGAGGAGGAAAGGAGCTGTAAGGAGAAAAGAGGAAAGGTAGGAAAGCATTCAGTGAGAGTGGATTGGTATATGTGTGTGGATTAGTGTATATATGTGTGGATTGGTATATATGTGTGGATTGGTATATATGTGTGGATTGGTGTATATGTGTGGATTGGTGTATATGTGTGGATTGGTATATGTGTGGATTGGTATACGTGTGGATTGGTATACGTGTGGATTGGTATACGTCTGGATTGGTATACGTCTGGATTGGTATGTGTGTGGATGTGTATATATGTGTGGATTAGTATGTGTGGATTGGTAAGTGTGGATTGGTATATACGTGTGGATTGGTATATATGTGTGGATTGGTATACGTGTGGATTGGTATACGTGTGGATTGGTATACGTGTGGATTGGTATGCGTGTGGATGGGTATGCGTGTGGATTGGTATGCGTGTGGATTAGTATATGTGTGGATTGGTAAGTGTGTGAGAGTGATGGGTGTTATGCTGTACCATTTCCAATGTCTTTTTCATGATCTAATTATGCTCTAAAAGTACATCATAACTCCCATCATTCTATACTGTTCCATACAGTGGCAGCGCTGGGAGGCAGAGGCCTTGCACCCCCACTGCAGGACTCCTGAAAGGTAAGTGAACTTCAAAGAGGGAACGGGTAGATAGTTAGGAGGGCGTATATAGGGAGAAGGGAGTGAGACAGGGGAAAGGGGGTAGATAGGGAGAAGGGAGTGAGAAGGGGTAGATACGGCAGAAGAGAGTGAGAAGGGGTAGATAGGGCAATCATACTCCTATCATGCCAAGTCTGCGAGTAAATCCTGGAATCTGGGTATGCCTGGGCATGATAGGAATGTGATTGCTGTTAATCATATATATATATATGATATATATAGACTTGAAAACCGAAGTTGTTTGTGTGGTTATTTGGAAAGTCCCTGGAGTGCCGGTAACTATTTTTGGACTTTATATATATATATATATATATATATATATATAATATTATTTAATTGTTTTCTCCTATTTTGGTGTGTTACTTACTTTAAATAAAAGTGTTAGATTTTTTATGGTGTTGGGGGGGTCATATTCGGTTTTGGCCAGGTAAATGCTGCACTTTCGGTTTCAGTCCAGAATTCGTTTCGGTGCATCCCTACTACTAAGCCAGACAATTAAGTGGTAGGCCTAGACCACATCAATGTTTGGCGTAGTATATAGTGATTGGGGTTTTGTTACAAGTTTTTATTCCTTTCTTTTTTTGGGATGGGGGGGCGCCAGAGGAGTAGTCCGCACAGGGCGCCAGAACACCTAAGGCCGGCTCTGGCTTCAAGCCTACATGTAAACCGGTATGTGTGCGTATACATATGGTGAGGCATGTATATAGGCAATGTTTATGTGTGTGTGTGAGGCATGTATATGGGCAATGTTTATGTGTGTGTGTAAGGGCAGGCATATGTGTGTGTATAGGGTAGGTGTGTAGCATTGTGTATATGTGTGTATATGGGCAATGTTTATGTGTATATGTCTGTGTATAAGGTGTGTATATTTATGTTTATGGGGAGGCATGCGTGTGTGTTTGGGCAGTTTATGTATGTGTGGAAAGGCATGTATAAGGGTAGTGCATATGTGTATATGTGCAGGCAAGTGCAGTGTGTGTATTTGTGGGCAAACATGAGCAAGAGCAGTGTATGTGTGTGTATAGGAAGTGTGTATATGTGTGTAAGGGCAGGCCTGTCGTACTTAAAGGGAAGCGAATGATTCCCTGTAACACACGTTCAACCCAGGGGCAGTATTATTATCGTTTTAAAAATTATAATGTCCTTAGCTGAGTCTAGCAGCTGTGAAACTGTCCTCCATGAAATATCTCCAGGCATATTCCTGGTTAAAAGGAGTGTGTGTGACTGTATGCAGCATATGGGCACAAGAGAATATTGCCAGAGTGCCACTTGGTCTAGGGCTGGCCCTGGGCATCAGTAATACAAAGCGCCATGCGTTAAGTCTAGGGGGAGGCGTGTAAGTCAATGATGTGTGTTTGAATATGTTTCTTGGTATGATGCGTATGTTTGTGGGTATGTTATTGTGCACATATGTTTTGTATGTTAGTGTGTTTCCAAGTATGTGATTGTGGGCATCTTTCTAGGTATATTAGTGTGGGAATGTTTTGGGGTATAATTTTTTGTGTATGTTATTATGTGCTTGTCTGTGCATGTATGCTATTTAAGTGTTTAAGTGTGTGGATATGTTCCTGTGTGCATGGGTGCGTGTGACCACATGTTTGACATGTCAGGAGTCTTAGATGGAGGACAGTTTCACAGCTGCTAAGGACATTATCATTTTTAAAACAATAATAATACTGTATTATTGTTGTATTCATTCAAATACTATAAGGACAAAAGTATTGGGACATCTGACCATTACACCAGCAAGGACTTTGGTGACATCTAAATACATAGACATTAATATGAAGTTGGCCCCCTTTGCAGCTATAACAGCTCTTACGATATTTTGTATGCAAATTGTGAGGATTGTAATTTGTCACATAAATTGCTCATGCTAAATTACATCTTTATAAATCTATTCTAGTATTATTAATGTCCTTATTTTTTAATCTACTATCCTCAAAATAACCTTTGTAAGGGGGGGGCGCAATTTTCTGTTCTCAGGCGCAAAAGGAGCTAGCTACAGCTCTGGATTTAAGTAATAGACGTACTCCCAAACACATCCACCATTTTATTGATCAGATGCATACCTGGGAAGTCTCCAGGTTTTGCCCATCCCGCACACACATTAAAAATATTGTGTGTCCCATGACATTGGCAGGACCAACAACTGACAAAGATCTGATGAATGAATACATTTAAAAATGCTCCCTTGTGCCGGCAATCCATGCTGAGTGCGGGGATATGACGTACCGTATTTGCTCGATTTTAAGATGAGGTTTTTTTCGGAGCAAATGCTCTGAAAAATACCCCTCGCCTTATAATCGGGGTCGTCTTCTAATCAGACCTCAAATAGAGGTCTGACTATGAGACTAAGATCCACATCCCCAGCAGCGCTGCAGGGGACCTGGATCCTCCTGTCTGATAACCTCAGCTGCTGCCGGCACTTCCACCGGTGTCTATCACCGAGCGCCGGCGAAAGTGCGGACAGCAGCAGAGGTTGCATACACGCGTACCTTCTCACTGCCGGGATAGCCCGCCCACTGCCGAGGAAGCAGAGCCGGTCGGAGAGATCAGAAAAAAGACCGGGACCCCAGCGGCACTGTGCCGTCCCAAAGTCATTGCGGATCCGGTAATTTTCTGGAGGAGGAGGGGCCTAGCGGGGTCACACAGCATCATTGTGTGTGATCGCTTGGGAGCTGCAGTAAGCGCCTGCTGAGGCATCACAGTGAGTGAAGTGCTTTAGTTGCTTGAGTGTATATTAGGGTCTGGGTATCTATGTGTCAGAGTGGGTAGGTAAGTGTCAGAGTGGGTAGGTAAGTGTCAGAGTGGGTAGGTAAGTGTCAGAGTGGGTAGGTAAGCGTCAGAGTGGGTAGGTAAGTGGGTATATTAGTGCCTAGGTGTGTAAGTGCCACTCTGCCCCATGTTATGCCTTTTAACCCCCTATATGCCACTCTGTCCCATGATATGCATTTTAATGGCATATAGGGGTATAAGTCATTTCTGGAGGCAAAGTGACATTTAGGGGGGTTAAAAGGCATAACATGGGGCCGAGTGGCATATAGGAGGGTAAAAGGCATATAAGGGAGGCAAAGTGGCATATAGGGGGTATAAGGCATTTCTGGGGGCAGGCTGGCAAATAAAAGGAAATAAAAACAAACAAAAAAAGGTTTACATGAATTAAACTTTTTTCCTATGGGGTCGTCTTATAATCAGGCTTTTTCTTTTTTTTTTTTCTAATTAATATTCAGATTTTGGGGTGTCGTCTTATAATCAGGGTCGTCTTATAATTGAGCAAATACGGTAATTTGCTGGTGCTCAGCATGGATTGCCGGCACACAGTGAAGGAGAGACTAGATAGAAAGGTAAGAGATTGGGGGGGAAAGGGTTTGTAGATGCTAGTGAGCAAGGGAAGAGCTAAAGTATAATGATAAATAAACAGATAACAAGACAGAGACACTGAGAAAGGGATGATATAATGAGAAACAAGGAAGTGGGAAATTAGAAATGAAGGAATAGATAAAGAAAGGGGGAGGGGTAAAAAAAGGTTACAGAGAGTATGTTTGTATTTTCAAAGTGCATGTATGTTAAGGACAATTAAGTGCAAATGTGACCCAGTATGTTTGTGCTTAATGGCAAGTGTGAATGTGTATGTGTAGGGTAGGGTTGTGTGGCCACATACCAGGGTGGATGATTGTCCAGAACAAAGCAGAACTTTCAGATATCCTGCAGGCACCCTGGAGCAGGCATGAGACATAGCACTAGAATCATGTGCAGGATGCTGCAGGCTGCGAGTATGAAAGCTAAGCAGAGTAACAACAGAACATAGCAAGCAAGGGGTACAGGGCGAGGAACAGGGAGACCGAGCAGGAAACATAACCAGACAAGATATACATAATACAGGACACAACAAAGGACAGGGAACAAGGACCACAAGGGATGGAGTGAGGATTCTTGGATGCTTCTCCTTTAAGCAAGGATAGGACAGCTTAACTGGGACATGGGGAGAGGAGAGAGGAACCAAAATCCTCAGGTGATTCAGGGCAAAGAGGGCAAAGGTACATAAGAGACAGACAAACATAAATACAGGACTAGCCTAGGACTATGTGATAACAATTGGAGATTCTGTCACATCATACGGCTATAGTATGGTTAGCCCACCACTACGCCAAAGTACTCCAATATTCAGTGGGTCCTAACACTAAACCCTGCCTACTGAATTACTAATAAGCTGAAACTAAACATTGAATCTAAACACAAAACCAAGAAGGACATACCTTTAGACTGCTGACTGAGACAAACATAACAAACGGGTGGGGCACACCTTATAAAGGAAACAGAGCTGAAGCAAAGACCAGAACTGGAATCAAGTAATCCGAAGCACAGAAGAAAGCATATGGAAATCCAGGAATGGATTACAGCAAAGGGGAAACTGTAGCGAGACAGGGGGAATCAGAGAAATGCAGCTCTGCAGCCTGGATGGACCCTGACAGTGTATATGTGTGTGCATGGACATTGTATATGCGTGGGTATGGGCAGTATATATGGGTGTATAAGGGCAGCTGCGTGTAAAGTGCGCCACCACCATACTTCATAGTGGGGGATGGTATTCTTTTCACTATAGGCCTTGTTTCCCCCTCTCCAAACATAGCGTTTATGGCTGTGACCAAAAAGCTCTATTTTGGGCTTGTCACTCCAAATTATAGTGTGCCAGAAGCTGTGAGGCGTGTCAAGCAGGGCCGGACTGGCCCACCGGGATACCAGGAAATTTCCCGGTGGGCTGGCAGATCCGTGGGCCAGGCGGCCCGCAAACTAACATTGAGAACAGCCACTGAGTGGCCGCGAGCGGGATTGGAAGCCTCCTCCGGCGCCAGGGGCGGGCTGGGGGACAATTGTCCCCCAGGCCGCCCGAAATCTAATCTAAACGGCCGCTGTGTGCTGATGCGGCCGGACCGGCTTGCCATACTAAATTTTTTTTTTTTTTTAAGTATTAAGTAGCGCCGGCCAGCGGCATCAGCACCCAGCGGCCGTGTGCGATGGCCGCCTAGTGATCGGAGCAGCGTGAGGGGTGAAAGCTCCGCCCTCTCGCACGGAGCTTTCGCCCCTCACGCTGCTCCGATCACTAGGCGGCCATCAGATTGCTGGAAATCTTATCTAAATGGCCGATGCGTGCTGATGCCGCCGGCCGGAGCTACTTTAATAATAAAAAAATAAATAAAAGTAGCTCCAACCGGCCGCATCAGCACGCAGCGGCCGTTTAGATTAGATTTCGGACGGCCGGGGGGGTAATTAATTGTCCCCCTGCCCAGCCCGTCCCTGGTGCCGGAGGAGGCTTCCAATACTTTTTTTTTTTTCACTTAATATGGTAAACCGATCCGGCATATTAAATAAATTAAAAAAAAAATGAAAGTAGCTCCGGCCGGCGGCATCAGCATGCATCGGCCATTTAGATAAAATTTCCAGCAATCTGATGGCCGCATAGTGATGGGAGCAGCGTGAGGGGTGAAAGCTCCGCCCCCTCGCACTCAGACTGCTGGAGCACCGGATGTCGTGTCAGTGACATCCTGTTAGCATAGAAAATGGCAGTCTGCAGCTACCAGAGGACGGAGGTCAAGATGAAAAAGCCCCAAAGTGGAAGAAGTAGAAGGTCAGTTTATTTTTTGAACAAACTGTATAATATTTTTTATGTAAAAGCCTTATGCCCCCCTATATGCCACTCTGCCTCCCTGAAATGCCTTATACCCTCCTATATGCCACTCTGCCTCCAGAAATGCCTTATAGCCCCTATATGCCACTCTGTCCCATGACATGCCTTTTAACCCCCTAAATGCCAGAGTGGCATATAGGGGTATAAGGCACTTCTGGAGGCAGAGTGGCATATAGGGGGTTAAAATGCATATCATGGGGCAGAGTGGCATATAGGAGGGTATAGTGCATATCAGGGAGGCAGAGTGGCATATAGGGGGGGCATAAGGCTTTTCTGGAGGCAGAGTGCCCCATGAAATGCCTTTTAACCCCCTATATGCCACTCTGCCTCTATAAATGCCTTTTAACCCCTATATGCCACTCTGCTTCTATAAATGCCTTTTAACCCCCTATATGCCACTCTGTCCCATGATATGCCGTTTAACCCCCCTATATGGCAGAGTGGCATATAGGGGGTATAAGGCATTTCTGGAGGCAGAGGGGCATATAGGGGGTTAAAAGGCATATCAGGGGGCAGAGTGGCAAGCCTGGGGCAGATGGGCATAACTGGGGGGCAGGTTGGCAAATAAAAGGAAATAAAAACAAAAACCAAAAATGTCTCAATCATAGCTTTTATTAAATATGAAAAAATAGTTTACATGAATTAATAAAGAAATAAAAGTTTCTTGCAAGAATATCATGAAGAATAATGTGATCACTGTTTTGTTCCACTCAATAAAATTGAGTTTTTCATCTAAAAATGTTTGCAGTAGCAAATGTTTTGATTCCATTATGTGTAATGTATTTAATTTATTAGGGTCTTTTAACACTTTTGCTTTCTGGCATTTTAATACAAATAATGTGATAAAAAGAATGGCAAATAGTGTGACTCGGGTATGTATAAGTGGTGCGTGTGGGTATAAGAGCTTGACGGCGAGATAAACTATATGGGGCTGGTCTGCAAATGTTTCCAGGGCTGCTTTTCAGTCCCAGTTCCGGCCCTGGTGTCAAGATGTTGTCGAGCATATTGTAACCGGGCTTTTTTTATGGCAATGGAGCAGTAAAGGCTTCTTTATGGCAATTCGACATGCAGCTCATTTTTGTTCAAATATCATCATATTGTGCTCCTTGAAACAACCACACTGTCTTTTCCAGAGCAGCCTGTATTTCTCCGGAGGCTATCTGTGGGTTTTTCTTTATATCCCAAACAATTCTTCTGCTAGTTGTAGCTGAAATCTTTCTTGGTCTACCTGCCCTTGGCTTGGTATCAAAAGATCCCTGAATTTTCCACTTCTTAATAAGCAATTGGACAGTAATGACTGGCCTTTTCAAGGCTTTGGATATCTCTATTCATATCCCTTTACATCCTTATAATGTTCCATTACCTTGTTATGCAGGTCTTTTGATAGTTCTTTTCTGCTCCCCGTGACTATTTATGCACAAACACTAACTGCAATTTAAGAAGCCATAGGTTTTGGAAATGTACCCCTAATTGCCATTTTAACCTGTGCGTGTCACCTTGCGTGTCTGTAACAAAGCCAAATATTCAATGGTATGTAAACTTTTGATCAGGGCCATTTGGGTGATATCTGTTATCATTATGATTTAAGAAGGAGCCAGACAACTATTTGATTAACAAGGAGCCAAACAAATGGCTTCATGTGATCACTAGCCTTAAATAAAAGACTTTTTTACATGATCAGTGAGATTTTTAAACTCAATCCAACATTTCGCAATTTCTGCAGGGTATGCAAACTTTTGAGCACAACTGTGTGTATGAATTGTGACAGTCCACCCATTAATATTTCCATGCCTGGGAACTCTACGGGTTTGACCCGGAGATGTCCGGGTGAGCGCTGCTCCTCCGGTTCAAAACCCGAATCCTCCAGGTCATGGGAGCGGGGTCTTGGCACACCCCGTTCCCCGCCCATTTTTCCTTTAAATGGGGGTGTTTCCCACTGTCAGACACCACTAGGTGTCTGTGTTCAGTTCAGAGAAGGAGCCCAATATGCAGGACGACCAAAGGAATAGGGACGCAAAAACAGGTGTAGTTCAGACTCACTTTACTAGGTAAAGTCCAGGGGTCTGGATCAAGCACAGGTACAGGTGACAGTACAGGTGACGGTACAGGCGCAGGCACAGGTGCAGGTGACGGTACAGGCGCAGGCACAGGCACAGGTGCAGGTATAGGCGCAGGCACAGGTAAAGGCACAGGCACAGGTGCAGGTATAGGCACAGGTATAGGCGCAGGCACAGGTGCAGGTATAGGCACAGGTATAGGCGCAGGCACAGGTAAGGCACAGGCACAGGTGCAGGTATAGGCACAGGTATAGGCACAGGTAGCAATACAGGTGCAGGCACAGGTTCAGGCACAGGTTCAGGCACAGGTTCAGGCACAGGTTCAAAATAGGGCAAGGAGCACAGCACTTGGGACGCTATGTAACATACAGAGCGTCTCAGAATATCTGAGCACTGCTGAGAGGGTGCTTGGGGCTTTTATAGGGATCACAGGTGTGCTGTATGACGTCACACCTGTAGATCCCGCCCTATTACCGCCCTCTATGTGAACTCTAGAGGGAGACGGCGCTGGAAGCGCCGCCCCTCTAGCAACAGCCTCCTCGGCTTCACCTCCCACCCTCTCCTGCACACAGACGGCAGAAGGGGGAGGTACCGGGGCGGCATGAAGAAGCGCCGCCCCTCTCTTGGCACCCGACGCCGCTCCGTCGCCATCTTCCCCAGCTCCCCACGTGGATGTGGGGAGTGAAGAAGCCGCCGGCCGAGACGCCGGCACCAGGGATCCGGGAGAAAGCCGGCGCCGACCCTGCGTGCCGGTACGTACGTGACACCCACTGCCGTTAGCGGGACGTCAGTGTGCAGTCCTGGCCGTGTCCTGCAAGAGAAGGTAGCCGGAGCCCAGAAGTTCCCAGGTATGACTATTGCTATTTTGGGCCTAAAAGAAATAGAATGATTAACTCTAACATACGTTTAACCAAGGGGCACTATTTAGTATTGTTTTAAATTAAAAGAAAATTGATAGTGTGCTTACCTGAGTCTAGCAACTGTTAAAATATCCGCCATGAATCATGGCTGTGCCTATTCTTTGATAAAATTAATGTGTGGGACTGAGGGTGTCAGTGTACAGGGTGAAATGTGTGTGTGGCGGTATACTAGAATAAGTGTGTGGGGGAGCAAAGGTCTAAAAATGAAAAATTCTACAGTATGTGTCAGTGTCCCAAAGCAGGAGGCACCAGGTTTAATGACAAGCAGCTGGCACACCAGAGCGGCAGACCAGGGGGCTAAACAGCGAAAAGCCAAATGGGTAACCACAAACAAAGTCAATCCGGGGGTCCAAGGACGGGCAGCAAAAGGTCCGGGATCAGGAAAGGTCAGGAGCATGCAGGAAAGAGTATACAGGCAAACTTCAGGGATAAGAATGACAATTTGCTTTCTGAGACTCCAAACAACAACTGAGCACCTTTAGAAACAATCTATTACAATAGATTACAACCAGAATAGTGTTGCAATCTTCAGAATTTGGAAAGTCAGCAATAAAGTCAAGGGCAATGTCCTCCCAGGGTTCCAGAGTTGGAACAGGTAATGGCTATAATAGGCCAGAAGGGCATAGGTAGGAGTCTTTGGATCTAGCACAGCCTGGGCAGGCTAATACATATTAGTGTAGATCCTCAACATGGGAAGGCCACTAAAGGATCTGGTTATTAGTTTCTTGGTCTTTCTTATGCCTCCCTGACCCCTAATCTGGGGATCATGACAGCAATGAAGTACTTCAAACCAGGCTGCAGGAGGCACAATGATGTGATCTCTCCTAAACAATAAACCGTCTTTTAAAATCGAGTCCTTGGTTTCAGGGGTCTGAGGTAAGGTGGAGGTTACTGTCTTGATTCGTGATGAAACATGTTGCAGGGAGAACGGTTTCTTGTAAGGAAGAAAATAGCACCCGACAGGCCGATATAAAAGTTCCATATTGGTCACGCTGGCCTGAAGACTTCTCAGGTAACGAAACCTGGGATTCAGGGGTACATGCTGGTTTTCTAAAGGTGGTGCAGATGTAGAAGCTGCTTCTGGAGTTCCTGATTCAGAGGTAGTTAGCCGGCTTGGAGGTCTTGCACAGTTGCTGCTGATTCCATGAGTGGCTCAGTCATAATGTCAGGCCTACCTTGTCCTGGAGATGAGGAATCTTGTGCAGGAAGACCTTGCACTGCCCACTATCTAGAAGGTTAGGGCACTTCCAACTAGTAGTGAGCTGAGCAGGGAGCAGGTAAACTCACAGACCACCAGAATTCTTGTACAAAGGTACACAGATACAGGCAGAACCATGGGAGGGTCAAGACCTGGTGGAAGCAGCAGATAAAAAACCCAAGGGCAGGATGGATGCCTGTTGACCACCAATTTCGGGAGCCAATGAAAACGGGAACCTCGCCTGCAGCAGGAGGACCCCAAGAACAGCAGACTCTCAGAACTCCAAAGCAGGAGGTGCCAAATGACAAGAAGCAGGCAAGTCTGAGTCAACCACCAAGGAGGCAATCTGGGGGTACAAGGATGGGCAGCAAAGGATCCAGCATCAGGAAAGATCAGTTGTGGGCAGGAAAGGGTTAACAGGCAAACTTCAGGAACATGGGGGACAAGAAAGCCAAGTTGATTTCTGAGACTCTAAACAACAACTGAGCATCTTGAGAAAGGGGGCAGTAGTTTAGGTAGTTTCCGGAGTCCCCCTAATTACCTGTCCAACTTCCGGGACGCGGTCACTTTAAAAGAGCCTACTTTTCGCGCATGAGCAAAGCACTTGCTGGGATGGCTGCAGACCAAAAAGCTGTCTACGGCTATCCGGGTAAGTATATTGTCCACAAACAGTGTGTCAGTATGTATTAGTGTTGCCATCTATGTAAAATAATGGCTCATGCAAGAGAATATTTTTGCCTGGGGTGCCACATGGTCTAGGAATGGCCCTGAGCAGCACTAAAACGAAGGCCACTAAAACAAAGTTGAATCCAGGAGTATTTGGGGTTGAAGAATAGGCTGAGGCAGGCTGAGAATAGGCTAGGTGTGTGGCATGGGTGTTTCAATTTGTGTCCGAGTATGATACTGTGTCTCAGTGTATTATTGTGGACACATGTTTTGCTGTGTATATGATTGTGTATGTGTACATGTGTGGCAGGGTATGTTAGTGTGTTATTGGAGGGGGTGTTAGTGTGAGTTTTGGATGTGTCTTCCCCAGGTTAGGCTCTGGATCTCCCCCTGTCCGCAATGCTATCACGTAATGTCTCATGACTGCAAGCTTGCTGCATAACTGTTATTTAATGGCATTACTTATTTTTTATTTAAATTCTTTAGTATAGATCCAATATTATTGTAATATTTTCTGTAATATAATAACTGGTAATATGCTGGGATTTAATGGTAAAGTTAACAGTTATTCTAGGTTATTATTTGGATATGCCCTCCATGCCAACTGTACTCCATCCAACATTAATTTTACATTATTAATTTATTGTCAATTTTATATATATATATATATTTATATACATATACACACTATTCAAAAGTTTAGGGTCATTATGAAATGTCCTTGTTTTTGAAAGAAATGCTAATTTTTGTCCATTAACATTACACCACATGGATCAGAAATACACTAGTTAATGTTGTAAATGACTATTGTAGCTGGAAACGTTTGATAATACGTATTAGCTAATCCAAGTTTAGGTTAAAAAAAATTTGATTAATAAACCCTTTTGTAATTATGTTAGCACATCTAGAGATTTCCTTGTTTTCCAGGAAAACACTTAAGTATCCCCACACTTTTGAATTGTAGTGTATACAGTATATAAAAAGGTAGCAGTAAAATTACTTGGCTTATGAGAAAGTATGTTTGAATGTTTTGCCATTGGTAATTGGGTGTTAATACTGTGTGTGTGTGTATATTAGGGCTCCAACTAACGATTATTTTCATAATCAATTAGTTGGCTGATTATTTTTTCGATTAATCGGATAAAAAAATAAATGTAAATTTTTCATTTATTTAAAATAATTTACTAAACAAACTGGATGTTAAAAACAAACAGCAGAATCAAAAAATATTTGAGAAAACTGCATTTCTTGTTTTTATTTCCCAACCTGCTCCCCCAGTTATGCACATTTCAGCCCAGGCTTGGCACACGGCCTCCCCGATATGCCACTCTGCCCTCCCCAGATATGCGACATAGAAACATAGAAAGTGACGGCAGATAAGAACCAGGAGGCCCATCCAGTCTGCCCAACCTCTGAGTACTTTCCATTAGTACTTGCCCTTAACCTATATCTAGCTTGGCCTTATGCCTATCCCATGCTTGCTTAAATGACTTTACTGTATTAACATCTACCACTTCTGCTGGAAGGCTATTCCATGCATCTACTACCCTTTCTGTAAAGTAATATTTTCTGATGTTACCATTAAACCTTTGCCCCTCTAGTTTATGGTTGTGTCCTCTTGTTGTGGTAGTATTTATCCTTTTAAATAAACTATCTTCCTTTACCTTGTTGATTCCCTTTAAGTATTTAAATGTTTCTATCATATCCCCCCTGTCATGTCTTTTTTCCAGGCTATATAGGTTAAGATCCTTTAACCTGTCCTGGTAAATTTATCTTGTAATCCATAAACCATTTTAGTAGCCCTTCTCTGCACGTTCTCCAACATTTCTATATCCTTCTGGAGATACGGTCTCCCGTACTGTACACAATACTCCAAGTGAGGTCTCACCAGTGCTCTGTACAACGGCATGAGCACTTCCCTCTTTCTACTGCTAATACCTCTTGCTATACAACCAAGCATTCTGCTAGCATTACCTGATGCTCTATTGCATTGTCTGCCTACCTTTAATTCCTCAGAAACAATTAACCCTAAATCCCTTTCCTCACAAATTGAGGTTAGGACAGTATCAAATATTCTATACTCTGCCCTTGGGTTTTTATGCCCTAGATTACTTTGCATTTATCCACATTAAATGCCAGTTGCCACAGCTCTGACCATTTTTCCAGTTTATCTAAATCATTTGCCAACTGGCTTATCCCTTCAGGAACATCAACCCTGTTGCAAATCTTTGTGTCGTCAGCAAAAATACATACCTGCTCTACTGCATTGTCTGCCTACCTTTAAATCCTCAGAAATAATTACCCCTAAATCCCTTTCCTCACACGTTGAGGTGAGGACAGTATCAAATATTCTATACTGGGTTTTTTATGCCCCAGGTGCATTACTTTGCATTTATCTACATTAAAAGCCAATTGCCACAGCTCTGACCATTTTTCCAGTTTACCTAGATCGTTTGCCATTTGGCTTCTTCCTCCATGAACATCAACCCTGTTGCAAATTTTTGTATCGTCAGCAAATATCACTAATATCACTAATAAAAATATTAAAGAGAATGGGTCCAAGTACAGATCCCTGATGTATCCCACTGGTAACAAGACCTTGTTCTGAATATACACCATTGAGTACAACCCTCTGTTGTCTGTCACTCAGCCACTCCTTAATCCATTCAACAACATTGGGATCTAAACCCAGAGATTGCAGTTTATTTATAAGTCTTCTATGTGGGACAGTGTCAAAGGCCTTACTGAAATCCAGATACGCAATGTCTACTGCACCACCTTGATCAATTACTTTAGTCACTCAATCAAAAAAATCAATAAGATTTGTTTGGCATGATCTTCCTGAGGAAAACCCATGTTGTTTTTGATCTTGAAATCCATGTGACTTCAGATGTTCAACAATACTTTCCTTTAACATTGTTTCCATTAGACTTGCGCATTCGTCTTCGGGCGAACATGAAAACGAGCACGAAGAGGCCGGTTTTTTGTTCGTTCCGAAGACACGCCGAAGAGAATACAGTGCCGGCAAAACGTAGGAGAAGACGAAGACTCACAACCACGAAGAATCGAAGATTCAAAATTTCAAACAGGAGTGAGCAGATCTCGTCTGTCCAATCAGCTCACTCTTGTGACGTCACGCTAAGGGTCTCGTCCAATGCCTGTGCTGCTGTTTTTTTAATTCTGAAGGCGCCTTTATAAGACCAGAGCTTGCCTGAGAGATCCATTCATTTTTCGCTGTGACTGCTTTGGCAACACTGCTGTGCTGCATCCGAGCGTTACAGAGAGATTGTTCTGTTCTGTGTGAGACTGGTAAGCCTTAGCCTGCCATTTCTCACAGTGTACTTCATCCTCACTTCAGTGCTACTTAATATAATTAATAATAATAATTTGATTAATTTTTTATTTTTTTTATTTAATTTGTCATCAACTGTAGTGTAAGTGCTGTTGAGTTGACAGTGCACCCAGTGTCTCAGTGGCACTGGGGTGCCCTTGCCCTGGGCTGGCACTAGTGCCTACTGCCTGTCCTGCTTAAATAAATTAAATAGAATTTATAAATAATAATTTAATAGAGTCTATAATTTAATAGTTCATTATAATATTATATATATATATATTTGTCAGTCATATATATATATATATATACTATAGTATACTAGTGTAGAGTGTACTGTAGACATTCATCTACTAGTGTCTAATTTAAAATCAGTAATATTAATTAATATAATTAATAATTGAATTCATTATAAAATTATATATATATTTGTCAGTTATAGTTAGTGATAGTATACTAGTGTAGAGTGTACTGTAGACATTCAAGACATCTACTAGTGTCAAATCTAAAATCAGTAATATCAATAATTCTATAATTCTTTCTTATCTTAATAGTTAATTAAATTAGCTATAAATAAAAGTAATAATATTAATTAATTACTACTAGCGTATAGTTCAGCTAATCTTATTAGTACTGGTGCTGCAGCTCTATAGTTTGTGCTTTGTTTTAGCAACAGCAAGAGACCAAGTCAATTTTTCTTAATTAATAATCTTTCATTTTATTTCATTTGTTTTGCTCACCTCAGTCCATCAGTGAAGTGAACTTGTTGGGCTAGTGAGTGCAGCCGCATAAGTGCTGTGTTTTTTTTTGATCAGCAAGCAGTGACGTTAACTGTTTTGCAAAGATTTTCTCATTTATTTTACATTTTATTTCAATTTTATTAAAAGTACCCTTAGTGTTTTGCTCACCTCAGTCCATCAGTGAAGTGAACTTGTTGGGCTAGTGAGTGCAGCCGCATAAGTGCTGTGTGTTTTTGTTCAGCAAGCAGTGAAGCTAACTGTTTTGCTGTGACATTTTATTTTATTTCTAATTCTTTTCAAGAAAAATTGACTGTGACGAGCTGTACTAAGCAAAGCTTCAAGCTACTAGCTGTAGTACTAAAATAATTCTAATCTTCTTTAATCTTAATCTATAATATATTATAAATAATATATAACAATATAAATTCTAATTCATAATCTATAATATAAGTAATTCTAAATTCTAATTCATAATCTATATTCTTCTATCTATAATACATAATATATAAGTAAATTATTTCTAATCTATTAATATTATATAACTTAATATTAATTAATAAATCATACTGAATCTGATTTAACCTCACTTTAGCTTAGTGGGTTTGAGAGCGTCTGCCTAGAGGTAGACTTATAGTAAGGAAATATAGCTTTAGGCTAGCATAGTAGTAGGCTAAGCTCTTAGGCCCGTGTAAATTCAAATTAAAAATAAAATACTGCTAGTTATTAAATAGTTAATCTTGAGTTAATAATTTAAATAACTTTAGCACTTTGCCAGATTGCACACAACAGCACAGTGCAGTAGTGCATAGTTTTACTTTTTAAGCAGTAGCACTGAAGAGAACTTCCTCTAATTTTTTTGTCTTTAATTCGTTTTTCCTTTTTTTTATTTTTTATTTTTTTTATAGTTTTTTAAACACTACACTACACACACAACACAAAATTTGAAATGGATCCTCCTTTTGGGACTAAGGAGGGACAAGCTCCATCTACCACCACCACCACCAGCACCACCACCAGTTCTAAGATGCAGCCTTTGCGTCAGTCTAGTCGGCCAAGTAGGCCAAGCTCTCGCTTATCATTTGGGGAAGCATTGCTTGAAGGATCATCAAGTAAAGGAAAGGCACCAAAAGCAGGCAGTAGTAGTGCGGCTAGGCCCACAAGCTCTATGGTTTTTTACGGAAAGCCTAAAGCACCAGAAGCACGTTCAAAGTTAAAGGGTAGCACAAGTAGTACCAGCCCAGTGACTAAAAAGAAGTCCCTTTTGCCCCAAGCAGCATCTTCCCCATCCACAAGCAGCATGCAAGGTACCAAGCAGAGCCAAATTAGCAGCAAGACCCAGAGGGGTCCCAAACAAAAGCGATCTCATTCCTTTGTAGGGAAAACCACCACCACCACCACCACCCCCACTGCCTCTACCACCACTAGTGCTGCGCCTACTGTTCCCACTGGTACCCGCCACGCCATGTCCTCCTAGTACCTCTAGCAAGCCACCAAGTCCTTACAAAATTTTTGTAAAGACAGTTAGAGAGAGGGCTACACATAGTGGAACTCCACCTAGCGAGGTAGCAGAGGAGCCTCAGACTCAGGCCAAGTGCAGAGTCTATTCTTCCTGCTCGCACTACTACTAGTCACGAGTCTCACGACGATATCAGTCTTAGCTCCAGCCTAGCAGGAATTCCATTCGATCTGGCTAATGAAGAGCTAGACCATGAGCCAGAGGAAGTAGAGGAGATGAGTGGTCAGGAATCAGATTCCTCAGGGAGCAGTGTCCAAATGACTAGTGCACAATTTTTCCCTGAGCCTCCACCTTCTCCGCTACGATCATCACCATCACCACCACCAGCAGCAGCAGCAGCAGCAGCAGCAAAACCTAGCAAATCTAAAGCATTTAGCAGTCCCACTATGGCCAGTACTGTTACCACCAGTCCCACCACCACTAGTTCTGCCTCTGTTCATCCACCCCGAGCAGTAGGAGCAGCACCCAAGGCACACTCCAAGGCTATGCGCGCCCCAATTTGGGAGCACTTTGAAAATGTTGAAGAAGGGCGCTATGGAAAGTGCAAACATTGTGGGAAGCTAATAAGCAGAGGGAAAGTGTCTGGCCATTTTACCAGTGCTAGCATGAAGCATCACCTTAGCACTCAACACAACGCTGTGCTATTGGGGAAAGATGCAGAAGTAAAACTTAGTGCAGGCAGCATAGCTGGTGGCCGTGGAAAAACCCCAACAGCTTCTTCTTCTGAGCCAATAGCAGCAGCAGCAGCAGCAGCAGCTAGTGCTGGCAGCCAGAGACCAAGGCAGGTTGGAGCACTGCATGTCCAGCCCAATAAAGTAACGCGACTGATTGGTCAGTTCATTGCTGTTGGAGGGGCATCCTTCTCTATGATCGAAGGGGAGCCTTTCAAACAATTGATGGCGGCTGTGGCTCCACAATATACAGTTCCGTCACATTCTACTTTCAGCAGGAACAAAGAGGAGCTTTCCAAGGCTGCTGGTCAGTCTGTTCATTTCACTACAGATTTGTGGAGTGCACCTAGCGGCCAGCATGCCTTTCTTTCTTTGACAGCACACTGGTGGCAGCCCGGTGTGTCTAAGGAAGCTGCTGCAGCAGGCTACCGATCTTTCCTTCTCCATGCAGAAGTGATGGATGAAAAGCACACTTCCCAAAATATTCTGCATGCAATGAGGAAAATGTTTAGCCTTTGGGTGGGAGCAGAGGCGGGCACCAATGTTGAAGTTGGTTTTGTGGTAACTGACGGAGGTGCCAATATGGTGAAAGCGCTGCGAGATGGTCATATTGTTGGTGTGCGCTGTGCAGCCCACATCATCCATCTTGTAGTGAAGGCAGCAATGTCAGAAGGAACTAATGTGGCAGCAGTAGTTCTGTCCCGCTGCAGAAAGATCGCTGGGCACTTTCACCATAGTGTTAAGGCTAGCCAACTTTTGAGGGAAGAGCAAGAGAGGTCAGGTCTTCCCGTACACTGCCTACGCCAGGATGTCAGTACACGGTGGAACTCCACGTTAGACATGCTGGAGAGGATTTTGGAGCAGCAGAGGGCAATCCATAATCTTGCCTCAGAGCACAATATTGGGATTACCTCTCCATTGAATAGGGAGGATTGGACAGTGATCGCCCAGCTAGTGGCAGTCCTTAAACCATTCAGGGATGCCACAGAAAATTTAAGCTCAAACACTGCCAGTCTGGCCCAGGTAATCCCAGTGTTCTCCCATCTAGGCAGCGAGATGGATGTGTTCCTTGGAAACCGTGAGGCTGTTCAAGGTGGCACTCTACATCCTGACGTAGCAGCCATAGTCAGGAAGCTGAAGGATCTGCTAAAAGTACACCTTCGCAAACGAATGGAAGAGAGTCCCGAAATGATGCTAGCGTGCCTTTGCGGTCCAAGAATTAAGGGAAAGCTAGCTTTGAAATTTAATGTTCTCAGTAGCTACCGGGAGCAATTGGTCAACAAGGTGCGTGACTGGCAGCGTAAAATGGGAATGCTGTCTGAGGAGGGAGAGGTGCAGGAGGAGGAAGAGATGATGTGGTCTGCTACTCCTAGCAGCAGCATCAGCAGCAGTGCCACAAGCAGCACAACACAGCTGAGTGGAGCAGCTGCGTTTTGGGAAGAGGCACTTGGGAGTATAGTTGGACCATCTGACAGAGCTAGCAGCAGAAAGGAGAGTAGTGCTGCTGAAATGGTCAAACTTTACCTCTGTGAAGTTCCTTCTGCGCCTAATGTTGATCCTCTTAGCTACTGGGATGAAAAGAAGAGTGTGTGGCCTGCACTCTCATGGGTTGCGCAGCAGCTACTATCATGTCCGCCAACCACTGTTCAAAGTGAGCGCGTGTTTTCTATGACTGGAAACATACTGAGTCCACAGCGCTCACGCATGGCACCTCATCTGATGGAGCAGATTGCCTTTCTTAAATTCAATCTGCCCAAGTTGGGTTACCCAGCTCTTAGCTTGGAAAGTTAATTTTTTTTCTCTGTAATGTTTAAGGTAGTTTCTCCCCCTGGTTGCACGTGTTTGTGGTGTGGCAACGTCTGCTACCTCCGCCGGTGTAGCCAATTTACGCTAGGGCCTAGTGTCTGAGTTCTGGAAGTCCGCTCCCAAACGCCATGGACTGACAGACTTTCATGCTTTGCCCTGGGGTGAAACAGGTGAGCGGGTCGTCAATTGCCCACTCATTCACCTTTTTCCTTTTCCAACGATGCTGCTGGTGGTGGTGCCAGTATCTTTTGCCAGTTCGCTTCCTGGCTGAAATCATGCCTCAAATATCCCTAATGGAGAGGGTAGTTTCTCCCCCTGGTTGCACTTGCTGCGGTGTGGCAATGCCTGCTACCTCCGCCGGTGTAGCCAATTTACGCTAGGGCCTAGTGTCTGAGTTCTGGAAGTCTGCTCCTAAACGCCAAGGACTGACAGTCTTTGGATGCTTTGCCCTGGGGTGAAACAGGTGAGCGGGTCGCCAATTGCCCACTCATTCGCCTTTTCCAATGCTGCTGCTGCTGCTGGTGGTGGTGGTGCCAGCGTCTCTTCTCTGCCAGTTCGCTTCCTGGCTAGTGTCATGCCTTAAATGTCCCTAATGGTAAGGGCAGTTTCTCCCCCCTGGTTGCACTTGCTGCGGTGTGGCAACGCCTGCTACCTCCGCCAGTGTAGCCAGCTTACGCTAGGGCCTTGTGTCTGAGCTCTGGAAGTCTGCTGCCAAACGTCTAAGACTGACAGTGTTTGGGTGCTTTGCCCTGGGGTGAAACAGGTGAGTGGGTCGCCAATTGCCCACTCATTTGCCTTTCCCAATTCTGCTGCTGCTGCTGGTGGTGCCAGCGTCTCTTCAATGCCAGTTCGCTTCCTGGCTAGTGTCATGCCTCAAATGTCCCTAATGGTAAGGGCAGTTTCTCCCCCCTGGCTGCCTCTGTCTGCGGTGTGGCAACGCCTGCTACCTCCGCCGGAGTGGCCAGCTTACGCTAGGGCCTAGTGTCTGAGCTCTGGAAGTCTGCTGCCAAACGTTTAAGACTGACAGTGTTTGGGTGCTTTGCCCTGGGGTGAAACAGGTGAGTGGGTCGCCAATTGCCCACTCATTCGCCTTTCCCATTTTTCAATGCTGCTGCTGGTGGTGGTGGTGGTTGTGGTGGTGCCAGCATCTCTTCTGTGCCAGTTCGCTTCCTGGCTAGAGTCATGCCCAAAATGTCCCTAATGGTAAGGGCAGTTTCTCCCCCCTGGCTGCGTCTGTTTGCGGTGTGGCAACGCCTGCTACCTCCGCCGGAGTGGCCAGCTTACGCTAGGGCCTTGTGTCTGAGCTCTGGAAGTCCGCTGCCAAACGTCTAGGACTGACAGTGTTTGGATGCTTTGCTCTGGGGTGAAACAGGTGAGTGGGTCGCCAATTGCCCACTCATTTGCCTTTTCCATTTCCATTTCATTATTTTCCTTCTGAACCAACCAACCAAACATAACACACACAATAACACAAATAATACAGTGACATAACACATAACACACAACACATATAACACACAGTGACAACACACATAACACACATAACACATACACGTACAATGCACAAATCACAAGGACCTTTCCTCTTGTTATTTGTCCTGGCCTTCACTTCTACACTCACTAGCATTAATGCTATAACTCACACTTCATACTATAACATTTTTCCATCCACATACCTGCCAACAGACCCAACTTTTTCAGGGACAGTCCTGCTTTTTTCCAGTCCTGTCCCATCTAATTTAGCTATCTAGGTATGCAAATACACGTTGGTAGTTATAGCTCGGTAGGTAGCACTAGTATAAACATTAAATAAATATAATAAAGTACTAAATAATAAATCTAACTTTAAAATACATTTAAATAAACCCCTTCGTTTTTTAAAACCCATTAAAATGAAATTATTATTTAGACATAATGCATCGTTAACCAAACCAGTGCACTGCTACTAATCTTAAACATAACCGTGCATTAACCCTAAGCTATTTTTTAGTTCTTGTCCAACATTTTTCCATCCGCATACCTGCCAACACACCCAAGATTTTGGTGCACAGTCCTGCTTTTTTCCAGTCCTGTCCAGTAAAAGTTGGGTTGTTGCAAAGTATGCCATTGTGAATAGGTAGCAAATGTTAGGCATGTATTACAAGTGGTCCAAAATCAATTTAAAAATGTAAAATAATCCCTATTCGTTTATTAAACATCTATGGATGTGTGATTGTGTATGATAAACGGAGGCCAAGTTTGTCTCTAGGTCATTTTGTGTACAGTACACCTCAGTACGTGTGTGCAACTCTATTGGTCATTTCGCCAGGGGGCTGGCCTGCCATCAACGAATGAAGTGCGTTCTGCAATTCACTCGTTGATGCCAGACCAGCCCCCTGCCGACACGACCAATAGAGTTGCACACACGTTCCTTCACGGCAGCTGCTGCTGCTCCTCCGATGTGTTGTTAACCCCGTATTAACCCCTGCTAGGCAACCGGGAAAGAAACGAAGATTAAACGAGCACGAAGAATGTCCGCGAATATTCGCCCGAAGAGAAGACAGGAACGGGCGAATATTCGCGGAATACGAAGGTTTTTTTTCCCCCGAAGACGAGCACGAAGAGCCCCCTGGTGCCCAAGTCTAGTTTCCATTAATTTCCCCACTACAGATGTAAGACTAACTGGCCTATAGTTGCCCGACTCCTCCCTACTGCCTTTTTTGTGAATGGGCTACTTTCCAATCCCCAGGGACAACTCCCGTTACCAATGATTCGTTAAATATATCAGTTAACGGTTTTGCTAGTACACCCCCAAGCTCTTTTAATAACTTGGGGTGTATCCCATCAGGCCCCATCGACTTATTTGTCTTTACCTTAGACAACTGAAGTAGAACCTCCGCCTCGATAAACTCACATATTTCAAATTATTCAGTCTTTTTTCCCAACTGAGGTTCCATTCCCTCATTTTCATCTGTAAAAACTGAACAGAAATATTAATTGAGGCAGTCAGCTAAACCTTTATCCTCTTCTACATATATTCCTTTTGTTTTTAGTCTAACTAATCCTTGTTTAACTTTCCTTTTCTCATTTATATATCTAAAAAATATTTTATCTCCATTTTTTACTGAGAGGGCAATTCGCTCTTCTGCATGTGATTTGGCAGCTCTTATAACTTTCTTTGCCTCTTTCTGCCTAATTTTATAGATCTGTCTATCTTCCTCACTTTGGGTATTTTTGTATCTACTAAAGGCTAACTTCTTGTCTGTTACGATTTTGGCCACTTCTGCAGAGTACCACAGCGGTTTCTTTAATTTTTTACTCTTACTGACCAGCCTAATACAATTTTCTGTTATCTTCAATCAGTAGCGTACCTAGCGGGGGGCGGGGGGGGCGGACCGCACCGGGTGCCGCTGATCAGGGGGGTGCCAACTTGCCGGCACCCGGCACCCCTCCAGAGACGGACAGTAATGTCCGCCGCTGGAGGAGAAGGCTCGCAAGGGAGCGGTATCGGAGGTCTTTAACAGACCTCCGGCTCCCTTGAGTGATTTTAAGCCGGTTCCCTAGGGTTTGTTGTCAGATCCCGGCGCACAACACTGAAGCCGCGCCCACCGCCGTCCGTGCCCTCTGACCCGGAAGAAGACAGAAGAAGAGGAGCGAAGAAGACAGAAGAAGAGGAGCGAAGAGGAAGATAAGGAGCTGACTGCTGTAAGAAGAAAAGAGGAAAGGTAGGAAATCATTCAGTGAGAGTGGATTGGTATGTGTGGAATCTGTGGATTGGTATGTGTGGAATCTGTGGATTGGTATGTGTGGATTGGTAAATGTGGAATCTGTGGATTGGTATATGTGGATTGGTAAGTGTGGATTGGTAAGTGTGGAATCTGTGGATTGGTAAGTGTGGATTGGTAAATGTGGATTGGTATGTGTGGAATGTGTGGATTGGTATGTGTAGAATCTGTGGATTGGTATGTGTGGAATGTGTGGATTGGTAAATGTGTGAGAGTGATGGGTGTTATGCTGTACCATTTCCAATGTCTTTTTCATTATATAATTATGCTCTAAAGTACATCATAACTCCCATCACTCTATACTGTTCCATACAGTGGCAGAGCTGGGAGACAGAGGCCTTGCACCCCCACCGCAGGACCCCTGAAAGGTAAGTGAACTTCAAAGGGGGGAGAGGGTAGATAGTTAGGGGGGGTAGATAGGGAGAAGGGAGTGAGACAGGGGGATAGGGCAGAAGGGGGTGAGAATGGGTAGATAGGGAGAAAGGAGGGTAGCAAGAATATTGAAATAAAGAGTCAGAATAAGAGAGCGAAAATGAATGGATTAATGTGTGGATGAATTGTTTGAATGAGTGAGAGAATTAATGAATTTGTGAGAATGCATCAATGAATATGTGTAAATAATTTGTGTGAAAGAATAAATGATTGTGTGAATGAATTGTGTGAATGAAAGTGAATTAGTGAGTGACTGTAAAAGTGTTTGTGTTAATCATAGGTGTATAGTTGATTTGTCAAAAAGGCAAAGATGGCATAAGCAGGGTGTTTATGGGACAAAGGGACAAAAATGGCACAGGCAGGGTGTTTATGGGACAAAGATGGCACAGGTAGCGTGTTCATGGGACAAAGATGGCACAGGTAGCGTGTTCATGGGACAAAGATGGCGTACACTCGGCTGTTTGGGAACAATGCTGACTCATGCTGGGCTGTTTGGGGGCAAAGATGGCCCGTCCTATGTGTGTGTAATTTGGGTGCTGGTCAGGTTCTATGTGGGCAATGTGGACGCTGTTTTTTTGGAGTTATTAAAGAAAGCACTATTATATGTTCAGTAAATGTAAACGTAAACGTATTTATTTTACTTATAAGTTATTAATTTATTTTTTCAGATTTCTTGTTTACAGTTGACATACAGTTTACAAATTGGTGCAATAAATATTCTTAACATAATTTTGTAGATGTCTTTACATTTGGTGTGGGGGGGTGCCACTTACAGAATCCACCCCGGGTGCCAAATACTCTAGGTACGCCCCTGTCTTCAATAATACAGCAAAATCCCATTTCTCCTGAACGCCATTTAAATTGTCCCAGTCTGATAATGACTCCTCTATACATATTCTCATTTTAGAAAAGTCAGCTTTTCTAAAATCTAAAACTTTTGTTTTTGTGTGGTGTGACTCACTGTTCGTATGTTAAACCACACAGACTGATGATCACTAGATCCCAAACTTTCACCTACAGAAATATCTGTTAACAAATCTCCATTTGTGAACACTAAATCCAATATGGCCTCCTTACGAGTTGGTTCCTCAACTACCTGTTTTAAAGATAATCCCAGTAAGGAGTTTAGAATATTCGCACTCCGGGTACAACCAGCTACTTTCGTTTTCCAGTTCACATCAGGGAGATTAAAGTCACCCATGATTATAACATCCCCCTTCATTGTCATTTTAGCTATTTCCTCCACTAGTAGATTATCTAGTTCTTCTACTTGTCCTGGGGGTCTAGAAATCACACCTATGCGAGTTACTTTACTTTTGCCAAATTGTACTGTAACCCAAACCAACTTGTATTAAGTTAGATTTTATGTTATTTTTCATATATAGGGCCACCCCTCCCCCTTTCTTGCACTTTCTGTCTTTTCTTTATAAAGAGTACCCCAGTACTGATATGTCCCAGTCATTTTTCTCATTATACCAGGTCTCAGTAACAGCCACTATATCAACATTCTCAGTTGCCACAACTGTTACAAGTTCATGGATCTTATTCCCTAAACTACGAGCATTTGTAGACATGACCTTTAGCTTGTCATTTAACACTGATGCAGCAATCGCTTTCTGTCCTTGCTTTGGGGGGCAAAATATATGCTTCTCCCTATTATCTGTATAGGCCAAGCCCCCAGATTCATCCACCTGGTTACTAAGTAAATCGCCTTCCCTTTCTATACTGTCTAGCCCGGTATTTATTCCCTCCCCCCCCCATTCCTAGTTTAAAATCTCCTCCAACCGTCTAGCCATTCTCTCCCCAAGCACATTGGACCCTCTTGCATTTAGGTGCAATCCATCACGACTATAGAGATTGTACCCCAAAGCTAAATCAGCCCAGTGCTCTAAAAACCCAAAGCCCTCCTTCTTACACCAAAACTTCAGCCATGCATTTAGCTGCCTAATCTCCCGCTGCCTTTCTGGTGTAGCGCATGGCACAGGTAGTATCTCTGAGAATACTACCTTGGAGGTCCTTTTCTTAATCTTACTACCTAAGTCCCTAAAATTACCTTGCCCCCAGACATACCACTCTGCCCTCCCCAGATATGCCACATAGCCCCAGATATACCACACCCCCAAGATATGCCTTATACCTCAGTATGCCTTATACCCTCCATATGCCATAGTGCCCTCTGAAATTCCTTATACAAGCCGAAACCGAGCTAGAGGGCTCACAGAGGAGAGAGGGGCGCTGAGCGGGTACTGACAACTTGGTAGACGAAAACCACTCGGCGACCTTCTCTCTCTTCCGCTTTAAAAAAAAAAAAGGGCTTGGGGCGGCAAAGTGCCGCCCCTTCAAAAGTGCCGCCTGGAGCAGTTGCCCCACTCGGCTCCATTGTCGGGCCGGCCCTGGTCATGTGACACCGGTGCTCCATCATAGAAGCCCCAGTGGAAGTGCCGGCAGTGGCGGAGGATGTCTGTGCACACTGAACAGACGCCCACTGGCTGCCAGAGAGAATGATCCAAGTCCTCTGCAGCGCTCTGGCGGATCCTCCTCTCTGGCAGCTGGCGAACGTTGCACAATGCACGCAGACCACCTCCGCTGTGCTGGCCGATACTTCCGCCGGGGCTTCTATGGTGGATCACCAGAAGGTTACGTCACGCTGGTGCTCCTTCATAGAAGCGGAGGACAGTAGCGTAGGTTGTCTGCGCGCATCGCACAGGCACCTGCCGGCTGTCAGAAAGAAGGATCTGGGTCCCCAGAGCATTTGCATCTTATAATCGATAAAATTGATTCAACTAATCGATAATGAAATTCATTACCGATTATTATCGATTTTATTGATTAGTTGTTGCATCCCTAGTGTATGTATATATATATATATATTGTGAGATAGGTCAGGGATCGCCCCTCGCTGAGGTCAAGGGACAGCAGTAAATTCGTGCAATCTGACACAGGGTCAGGTTTATTAGAAAGGTTGCAAAGACAAAAGAAATATAACAACACAGCAACAAAGAAATACCTTGCCTGTCCGGCACTTACTATACAAGGGATGTCCCTCACTACCAGCTGGAGAGCTTCTCTCTGCCAACTTAACATAATATGTCCAGCAACCTTTACTCACATGTCTCTCCCACAGACAGGCTTTCTGTGTCCTCAGCCAGAGAGCTACCTGCCCTCCTGGCTTCCCTTTTATATCCGCCCTCTGATTCACCTACATTAATCACCTAGCAGGTGGAAGACTCAGGTGTTACTTCACATAGGAAAGGAATCTAGGAGAAACATACCTTCCACCACCAATCCTACATGAATGTCACAATATATATATACACACACACACACATTGTAACACCTACCTGTCCGGCCGGGGTCCCACGGCGTCCCTCGCGCACGTCCCCCTCGTGTATTGACGTGCGCTCTACACGCACACGAGGGGGCGTGCGTATTGAGCAGGCACGCCTCCCGGTTCCTGACAGCTCTGTTCGGGCTGCCGCAGCATATCAGCGGCGATCGGAAAACCGATCCGCCGCTACATGCTCGCGGTACCCGACCAGCACCTCATCTGCCTGTGTGGCACTGCCGCGTCGCTCGCGGCAGCAACACAGGCAGAGAGGAACTCGTAGTTTACCGCCGCGGGCATGCCGGCGGCGATCAAGTGTTTGATCGCCGCTGCATGTCCACGGAGGTGGTTTTACCTTCCCTGCCTGTGTGGCACTGCCGCGTCGCTCGCGGCAGCAACACAGGCAGAGAGGATCTCGTTGGGTACCGCCGCGGGCATGCCGGCGGCGATCAAGTGTTTGATCGCCGCTGCATGTCCACGGAGGTTGTTTTCCTCCCCTGCCTGTGTGGCTCCTCCGTGTCCTTCACGGAGGTAACACAGGCAGGAAGTTTTGTTTGTTGTTGCCATCGCGACGACGCTAATTGCGCCGGTCGCGATGACGTCATCTTACCTGCTCTCCCGCCATTGGTTCTATTTAAACCTTCCTGGTTCCTTGTTTCCTTGCCCGTTCAACGAGTCCATGTTAATGTTCTCTGGGTGCTCCTGTTTATTGATTGATCTCCACGTGTACCAGACCTCGGCTTTGTTATTTGACCTTGATCCTGCGCTGCCTGTCCCGACCTCGGCTTTGTCATTTGAACCTGATCCTGTGCTGCCTGCCCCGACCCCGGCTATTGTATTTACCACGCTCCTGTGCTGCCTGTCTCGATCCCGGCTTGTTTTTCGGAGACATTTCTGCATCGTGGGTCCACCTCCTGTGGTGCCTGATCCAGCGTAACACACATATACATGTACAGTGGATATAAAAAGTCTACACACCCCTAAAATGCCAGGTTCTTGTGATTTTAAAGAATGAGACAAAGATAAAGATAATGGGGCCTATGGACAATTCAATTGCAAAACAAGCTGAAATCTTTGAGGGGGGGGAATAAAAAACCTCACAATAACCTGGTTGCATAAGTGTGCACACCCTAAAACTAATACTTTGTTGGAGCACATTTTGATTTTATTGAGTAGGAGTCTATTAGCATGGCACATATTGACGTGGAAATATATGCTCACTCTTCTTTGCAAATCTCCTGTGTACAGCCCTCTTCAGATCACAACCCAGATGTTCAATTGGATCCAGGTCTGGGCTCTGGCTGGGCCATTCCAAAATGCTAATCTTCTTCTGGTGAAGCCATGCTTTTTGTGGATTTGGATGTGTGCTTTGGGTCGTTGTCGTGCTGAAAGGTGAACTTCCTCTTCATCTTCAGCTTCCAAACGGACGCCTGAAGGTTTCGTGCCAGAATTGCCTGGTATTTGGAACTGTTCATAATTTCCTCCACCCTGACTAAGGCCCCGGTTCCAGCTGAAGAAAAACACCCCCAAAGCATGATGCTGCCATTCTTTACTGTGGGTATGGTGTTCTTTGGGTGATATGCAGTGTTGTTTTTGCACCAAACATCCCTTTTGGAATTATGGCCAAAAAGTTCAACCTTGGTTTCATCAGACCATAACACATTTCCCACGTGCTTTTAGGGGACTTGATGTTTGTTATTGCAAACTTCAGCCAGGCTTGGATGTTTTTCTTTGTAAGAAAAGGCTTTCGTCTTGCCACTCTACCCCATAGCCCATTCATATGAAGAATACGGGAGATTGTTGTCACATGTAGCAAACTCCTGCAGTTCTTTTAATGTTGCAGTAGGCCTCTTGTAAGCCTCCCTAACCAGTTATCTTCTCGTCTTGTCATCAATTTTGGATGGATGTTCAATTATTGGTAATGTCTCTGTTGTGCCATATTGTCTCCACTTGATTTTGACTTCACTATGTTCCAAGGTATATCTAATGCGTTGGAAATTATTTTGTACCCTTCTCCTGACTGATATCATTCAACAATGAGATCCCTCTGATGCTTTGGAAGCTCTCTGCTGACCATGGCTTTTGCTCTGAGATGCAACTAAGCAAATGTCAGGTAAATCCTACTAGAACAGCTGAACTTTGTGATTAATCAGAGTCACTTTAAATGATGGCAGGTGTGTAATCTTTTTAACATGAGTTTGAATGGGATTGGTTAATTCTGAACACAGCCACATCCCCAGTTATAAGAGGGTGTGCACGCTAAGGTTATTGTTTGTTTTACCCCCCCCCCTCAAAGATTTCACCTTGTTTTGCAATTGTATTGTTCACATTATAGTTCACATTAAAGGTGGGAAAAGTTCTGATATGATTTATCTTTGTCTTGTTCTTTAACATCACAAGAACCTGGAATTTAAACAGGGGTGTGTAGACTTTCTATATCCACTGTATGTATGTAAGCATAGATGTGTACTTGTGTGTGAGCACTGATGTGTACTTGTGTGTGTGTGCATGAATGTGTACTTATGTGTGAGCATGGATGTGTGGGTAAGATGGAGTGTGTGTTAGTGAGTATGAGTAAGTGTGTGTGTAATTTGTGTGTTTACATATGTTGTATGTTGGAAGGGGGCCAGGGGCAATGATGGCACAGACTAGCTGTTGAAGTTGGGGGGCCCGGGGGAACTTTTCGCACCAGGACCCTGTGATTTCTTGGTACGCCCCTGTGTCCACTGATTTTTTTTCTTCAAATGTTGGCAATAATGCCTTATGTAGCCTAAAGAACCTTTAACCCCCATGTCCACACAGGCATGTAGAGGTTTTGGGTTAAACCACCATCCAATCACAAGAAAAAGTTTGTTGTAATCCTCAGATTTATCATGTGATCATGATTAACTATAGAGAAACTGCATGCAAGTTACTCAGGTGCTTTTTCTCAAAATAATATTTGCTGCTCCCCCCTCATAGAGAACAGAAGTAAGTATTAGAACAATAGGAGAGTGCATGCCATGGTGTGCTTTTCAAGTTTCTCTGCTTTGCATAATTAGATGCTATTTCTGTTATTTAACTATGATTAAATGACCAAGACTTGTAAATATTCTGTGGGGTGTATCTAGTAGTTTGCCATGTGGCCAATCTATTGAAAACTGGTTAAAACCTAAATACATATGTATTCTTGCTTCACTGTCTGTGACAAAATATTTTAAATATTTTTTGACTCACTTAAGCTGCACACTTTTGACTTCTATGTAGCAGGTGTAATATACAAGTAATGTAACATTGGTAATTTTAGATAATTCAATATTTAAGAGTGCTAAAACAGGGCAATTAAGAAAATGAGCTATTCTGTAACTAAACTCTCCTTTCTCCATTAAGACTGTACTCTGGAAATCTTATCACAGGCATTCTCTTTCACATGGTAAATTTTACATGGGGAGGGTTTATACCATTACATGACACAAATTCCAATACAGCACTCTTCTTCTTCTGCTATCATGTGTCCACAGTTGATCAAAATGTGTTTTTAAAGACCTTTAACCTACAAAGAATTATTTTAAGAACATGCCACAGAGAGCTACAAGGGAAACTGTTTGACTTTAACATTTTGAGCAGTTTTAATGGTTTTATTTCAAATTTCTAGTATAGCAGTGACATCACGAACATCATGCTCTCCTTTCTGTGCTTATTTTGTGGGTTTTCCATGCATTCCTTTGTCTTTAATTGAGTGTTTAACAGGACTGAACAGTGCACATTCAGCATATGTCTATGGAATGTGTCTTCAGATATTTTATTACTGGATCACATGGCCTGAATGCTGCTAGCCCTCCACTGATTGGCATCTTTTGGGTTTTCTGTTGGAGCTTTCAACAGTGCATGACAATGTGCCTGGGTCCTTAAAATTTACACAGGCAGCACTGTGACATTATATTACTCCCTTGTTTTGTTTTGTTAGGGAGCATGAAGATGGAGGGGGATGACTGTGGTGCTAATGGTAGGGGATGGAAATGATGGTTGGGAGCAATTTGAATATGGTTTTTGGGGGATAATGATTATGATTGGGCATTAGAATGAATTAGGATGTTAGGGATATGATGAAGATGGTCATGGGCAGCTCTATATTACCAACACATACATACACACAGCCAATCCTAACGCCATAAACATACATACACATGCAGACTAACACTTTCCACATGCATATATACACACAGCCACTCTTAACAGCATACTGTACATCTGCACACATTTACATACACACATTAACGTTCTCTGATAATCCATAAAGTGGCAGCGGTGTCACAGGTAGACTGCAAAATTGGCAGCCGTGGCACAGGCAGGCTGCTAAAGGGGCAGCGCTGGCACAGGCAGGCTGCTAAAGCTGCACTGTGCAGCTGTAGCTATGTAGTATTCTATGTCTCCAAAATTTCTGAAGTGTTGTGTAGTCATTCCCATGAAGATAAAGTAATCACCAGGACAACACTGAGATTAGTATGGCGTTTATTACATTTTTAACCCCTAGGGAATCCCCCCGCTCCCCTTGTCATTATTGAAAGACTATGAGGATAATTTTCTCTACAACTAAAAACCCATAAGCAAAAATGCAACTTTATATCAGTAGATTGTACAACGTTATTGGCATTCCAACACACACATAATCTGTGAAAAATATATAGTGTTAGATTTGAAATAACACATAGGTTTCATTGGAAATTCCCTTAATAATTATAGTAATTTAGAACCACACCATGTGCTTATGATAAATCTATGTTAAATCTGAAAACTATTACTTAAGTCCTTTGTTCAACATAGACAAGGATTAAAAAACCTACTAAAGTAAAGTTGAAAAGGGTGGAAATTCTTAATAATACTGAGTACCATAAATGTTGTCAACACAATATATTTGTCTGTGTTACAGGTACACCACAACCTACTTGGATTTCCATTAGGTTTATTTTCCTGACAAATATATGAATTAATTCAGATTTACTGTACAGTGTCTGTGATATGGTCATTTGTCAAATTATTAAATCTGTGAATCAAACTTCAAAAGAAACTATGAAGTACTCAGAAAAGGAAACTGTGGAGATTTTCTAAGGCACAATTATGGTAATAACTGAATTTAATGTAATCTTTATTTTAAATATTTCTAATTACATAAGACATTTCTTTTGCAAAAGGACATGTCATAAGTCCCATTGTGTACAATACCCAACAGAACATAGAACATAGAATCACAAAGAGACAAGAGACACAAAAAGAAGAAAAAGGCTAGTATAAAATAGGCAAGGCAAGGATCCCACTATTATAGTTCAGTCTAATTTAATTATTATTATTATTGTTTCTTATTTTTATTGCACAAAATACTGGACTCAAATGTTAAAATTATTATTGCAAGATTCAAGACAGGGAAAATACCATTATGATGTTTCAAGTTTTTTAATCCAATTATCCCACTCCAGATATATAGAATTAACTAAATGAAATTAAAAGAAAACCAACTCACCATGCTCCTTGCATCTGCAGGATGATAATTCATGGGTTAAAGTCCCACCTAGCATGTTGGTCCCAGTTTGTGAGAGGACCTTAGAATTAATTAAAACCCCTATTCATTTTGATTTCCTCCAGCTGTTAATTGTTTACTAACTACAACATACATTCCACTCTCCGATTATTTTTTTTCCTTTCTCTTAGGCATCCAGAAAAGGATGCTCTACATTTGGTATGCTTCTTGATGTCCTGTTAAAAAGTAATGAACGTCTCTCCTACTCTGTGCTGCTGAATTGACAAAGTATTTAGGGGATGGATGGTAGGAAAGACAAGCAGCTTGTTTGTGCATAATTTCCCTCTAGCACTGGCTTTGTACGTTATCTGGTCATATTAGTACATCCCATCACTCACAGAGGATGCCAAAGTATGCTGCTCTGCTGGAGCTTCTGGGAGAGATCAGGACTTTACCCTAGATATTTATCTGGTAACCTAGTAACCACAACTATTTAAGAGCTAGATGGCTGGCACTATTTTGTATGTAGTACTTGATCATTGTTTAATTGTTGTGCAACTATTTTTTTCTGCAACAGAAGCTGGTTATACTTTGAACAAGGTATGTTTTGTATCCAGAAGCTGATATGTAAACGTAAAACAGCAAAGTTCATAACAAGGGGAAAAGCCTACTGCAGTACCTAGTAGAAACCTTACAACTGTAGAATTTTGTAACAATTACTGCAGGGATAATCCCAACACTGGCCATGGCACTATGTGATACAATATGTATTTTCTTTAATAGCTCCTTTTAAAATGCAAATTCTTGTTACTGTTAGTAAGGTTACAATGCGCCAATGACCTTGCTACAATGCGTCAATGACCTTGCTTGCTGCATATCTGAACTTTATCGTCATACTTAGCAAGGGAGGATCCAGAGCCTGACATTGTGAGGGGCACACACAAACAAACACCCAGACACTCAAAATAATGCACCCACACAGACACTCGCACCAACACAACTAGACACTCAGCACTAACACACAGACACGTTACACTAACACATATGCGCACATACACTAACATACCCACACAAACATACCTAGTTATTCAATCTAACACAACCAGACACACACATACTAACATACCCAAAGACACATGCTTACACACTAAAATACCCAGACACACACACTCACATGCCCAGGCACTCACACTTGCATAACCAGGCACTCACACTAACATACACAGGCAAAGACAAATGTTCACACACTAAAATACCCAGACACACTAACATACCCAGACATACTTGTGACTGGACGCCCTGTACCTGTAACCAGCGTTGTAGAAAGGGGGATGCTGCTGCATGGGAGCTGCATTGCAGCTGTGGCTAGTCGTATTTAGCGTATTCAGCGCATGTACTGTGAGGTATTACAGCAGCCCACTGCAAGCAGTAGACAGCACTAATGTTGAGGTGGAAATACATCAGTTTTTAAACAGTACAAGGGGGTCATTTACATACAATAGATGGTGCAAACCACAGACAGTTCTCCATCAGGTCCTCATTTGCACATGGCTCAGTATTTGCACTCAGCCCAGTAGAGGGTGGCTATTGTAGTCTGTGGGGAGGATAGTAAACATGGGTGGTTCCCTGACTTCTGGCTGAAACCTGCTGGATATCAGATCATAGTGCAAATACTGGCCATGGAGGTCTCTGTCTTGTACGTCCTGACCCGATGAAGAATAAAACACCACACATAAACCCCCTCCCAAAATGCAAGTGCTCCAAATCTGCGTCCAAGCTCCACAGTCTTTAGAGTCTTTAAAAAACATACCTTGTTCAGAAACGAGGCACTCTGTACCGGGGGAAGAAGTAGTCCTAATGGACCCACTGTACCCACCTCCCCAAAAACAGAACCCCTACCAAGTCCAGGGCCCATAGTCTGTAGGGAAGAGGCTGGCCCCCAGACCCCTCCAGGAGCCCAAGGCACAGAGCCTTCCGTGACAACACTAACATACCCAGGCACACGTGTACACACTTTCATTAACATACCCAGATATACATGCTAACATATCCATACACCCATTCTAACATACCGAATGTTTCAGAATACCACATCACATTTGAGGTCAGTACTTGTATAGGTGCTGCTTTTATGATATACTCCAGTGTGGCATTAATGAGTAAGTCCTAAAAGCAGCAACCCCAGTCACCCCCAAGACCTACTAAGAAGAAGCGGACCTCTTTCTTTGCTGCCTGTCTTAATATGCAGAGAGTATTAGTTTTACACAGAAAAAAAATAGCACAGAGCTCTTCAGAAACCAAGTGCCATTGGCCACTGCTGAAACTGACCATAGGATGCTAACCCCAAACCATTGGCCTAGGCTAAATATTCTAGTAACAAACACTTGTATGTGCATGATAATAGATAATTACAGAAGTCATCAGCCCACGGCTAAGTGGAAGACAAGATAAAAAGGCTTTCTGACAAGGCCCACTCATTCCGCAAGCCCCTGCAGCAGTACTTCTTGTGCTCGAGAGTAGCTATATTGTTAGACATATAATATTACTTATCATGTTTTTCAGCTAGGCTTGTGATACTTTTGATGCAGTGTGTCTCCCATTGCTGACATTGTCTTTACCGCAGAGCAGTCATGCAGTAATGTACCTAAAGGGGGGCAATCCGCCACTTATTAGGGTGGTGCCCAGTGTCCCAACGGCCGCCTAACGCGAGCCAACAGCTTACCGCTCCTTTCCCACCGAGATTCCTGCTCCCCCTGGGTGAGAAAAGAGTTTCCTTACACAGTGCTTGGGCGCCACAGCGGTAGGTGGTCGTCTGGCCACATAGACGTTGGCGAGGACCAGTGATGCCCGTTCACCAAACCAGTGAAATCCGCAAGAGAGATAAGGGATGCGGGAGAGTGAATGAATGTGGCATAAGCAGGAAGCTAATTAAATTTATTTTTTTCCTAGTTTTTATCAGTTGGCATACAGTTAATGTGAAATAGATATTCTTGCCAACATTAATTTTTTTGTGGGGGAGGCACATACAGGATCCACCCTGGGTGCCAAATACTCTAGATACGCCACTGCAGTCATTTAGTCATGTTGACATAACACATATGACACAAAACAATAATCATACATACACTGGCATAACTACAGGGGTGTCCGGTGCGACCAGTGCTACCCCTGTGAACCTTGTTCATGCCTCCTTGTACCAATTCAAAATCGCACTGCTCATGTCAGAAGGGCCCTTTCTAAACTATTTTGAAATGGCACAGGGAGACAGAAGGGTATCGGGGTCACGTGACACCACTGTGAAGCCGAGGCTGCCCGCACAGTGTGCAAGCAGCCAGACAGAAAGCTGCAGGACCGGTGAGAGGTAAGCGGGGCAGGAATGTTTGTATGTATGATTGTTAGCATGGATTTCTAATTGTGTGTGTATGCGTCAGCATAGCTGTCTAATATCGTGTGTGTGTGAATATGCATGTGTAATTGTGTGTGTGTATGAGCATGCATGTGTAATTGTGTGTGTGGGTGTTTGAGCATGCATGTGTAATTGTGTGTGTGTGAATATATGTGTTAGTGAGTATGAGTGTGAGTAATTTGTGTAAGCATGTCTAAATATATGTGCCAGAGTGTATGTTGGAAGGGGGCAAGGGGCAAGGAAGGCACAGACAAGTTGTTTGGGGGCAAGGATGGCACATACCAGCTGTTGGTGGGGGCCCAGGGCAATTTTCGCACCAGGGCTCAGTGGTTTCTAGTAACGCCCCTGCATACATATCAGCTTAATGCAGATGACCTGCATTATGAGGCAGTCAATGGCACTTTAAAAACTAGAAAGATCGTAAAACCAAATGTTTGCTCAGTGTAGGCTGCCTACCTACCCTAGACTACTAGCTATTTTTTCAGGATACATATACATTTTACATAATGCTATAAAATAGTGCCCTGCCGTATGTGGGATGTAAAATGGTAATTGATGCCGGTGTGTCCAGGACCACACGAAAACAGGTACGAGGGGTGCAGTGCACCCAGGCACCAGTAAAACAAAGGCACTGCACACTTAACATTGATCTTGCAATGTTGCTGCTCAACTATAACTACATTTTTCTTTTATACTTAAATTGTAAGCAAATATTTGATCTGCTCTATCTAGTGATATTTAAAGGGATACTTTATCTATGTACTATTTAATGGTATATCTTGAATGCATATAGTGATGCTGGAGCAAGTAGACAAACTTGTTCCTGCATGCAGTCACTCATAGACAGTTTGCTGGTGACAGAGTTCTGATAGCTTGTGGCTATTAACAGGAAGGGACAGGCAGACAAGAACTTCTTTCCTGTTCTTTGTTAAATCTAATTCTTTGTTGAGCCAGGGCTTTCATCATTGCTGAATGCGCCCTTAAGAATGTCACTATTTCTTTACAGACTTTTGGTGCCAGGCTGGACCTTAACCCACCCTACTGGGCGGGTAGGTGTAAGTAGGGTTTTCTTTTATATAATTTTTTTATTCTAACCTCCTCCATCTCACAGGACAGGGATGAAGGGATGGCAGGGGATGGGGTCCATGACCATCCATAACACTGGGAACAGGATTGGGTGAGGGGGGCATGGCTTGGAGTTTATTATTTTATATAACTGCGTAGATAACGGGAGCAGAAATCCATAGGTTCGCTGTCAGGAGTTAAACTTGGAACGGGGAGACAGGCCACGTTCCCCTTCAGGAGATAAAGGGCCGTGCAAGTGACTCTATTGGTCGCCTGCCGGGGCCTCCTCTGGCATCAACCAATTGGTTGATGCCAGAGGAGGCCCCTGCAGGTGACCAATAGGCTCACTTGCACTGCTCTTTAATTCCTGATGGCACAACTTTGGCCAGCAGAGACCACTGGTCTCCGTGCTCTACGACCGACCAATAAAGTCGCTTCCATGGACCTTTAACTGTTGGAGCAGGGAGACCAGTGGTATCTGCCGGCCAAGTTGCGGCACCAGGATTCTAAAAGTCTGTACGAGCGTCTCTATTGGTCGCCAGCAGGGGGCTTGTCTGCCATCAACCAATGAAGTACTGGTGTCCTGCAAGTCCTGACCCGATGGAGAGTAACCCCACACAAAAACCCCCTCCCAAATCTGTGTCCGAGCTCCACAGTCTCTAGAGTCTCTGTTACATGTGGAAATGTGTTACCCTGTACCCACCTCCCCAAAAACAGAACCCCTTCCAAGGCTAGGGCCCATAGTCTGTAGGTATGGGGTCGAGGGAATAGATGGTGAGGTGGGAGGACAAGAGGACCTCAGAAACTTCAGTAAGTGCGACTGGACTGAAGCAGGTAAGGGTGGCGGCTTGTGGTGAGGAGGGGTGTTGTAGATCACTGCAACAAGAAGAGCAATGGATTTTTTTATCATTAACAGTGGTGATTTTTATACTAATTTTATAGATAGCATTTAAACCATATTAAACATCTCCGTCATATAATACTTTTAACCCCTATAAGACCTAGTTGTTTAACATTCTATTGTTTGGCTTGCTATTTAATGTAAGAAGTCATGCTGTACCACAGTCTGTGGTAATGCACTTGTGAAAGTAAGAAAATAAGCAGGGATCCACTGAAAATTCAGCACTCACTTGGCCGAAACCGAAAATGACCCCCCAATCTTTAAAAAAAAAATAACATTTAAAAATATTAATATATATATGTTAACAGCAATCACACTGCTATCATGCCCAGGCACACCCCGATTCCAGCATGTACTGGCTGATTTAGGATGATAGGAGGTTCTAGCATGTACTGGTTGCCTGGGCATGATATTATATTATATTGTTATTGAATTTAAATTTTTCTGTCCTTTTTTTGTGTGTTACATACTTTTAATAAAAGTGTGGTTAACACACCAAAATTGGACAAAAAAAATCAATAACAAAATTATATATATATATATATATATATGATTGCTAACAACAATCACACTCCTATCATGTCCAGGCAACCAGTACATGAACCTGGCTATGCCATACTATCCCACCCCACGCACACTTACACAGCTATGCTATCACACACACCAGGGGAGGGCTGGCAGCCTAAGGCCTGGGTGCTGATGCCGCCGGCTTGCCTTATTAATTATTCATTTAATAGCCGATCCGGCTTGCCTTATTACATTTTAAAAAAAAGTATTAAAGTAGCGCCGGCCGGCGGCATCAGCACCCAGCGGCCGTTTAGATTAGATTTTGGGCGGCCTGGGGGGCAATTGCCCCCCCTGCTCCCTGGCCCAGCCTGCCCCTGACACACACACTCATTCACTCATTCATATCCTGATACTCATATTCATATTCATTCATACGCATACTTGCTCATACACCCACCCCCTTACCTGAACTGCAGAGCTCTCACTCGCAGACTTCCACACGGGCCCTGCTGCTTCCCTCTGTGTTGCTCGCACTTCTCTTGTCCCGTCCCCCAGGGGAAGAAGGAACAGAGCAGAGGCATGTGACATGCATTCACATGACTCCACTGGGTTCCTGCTTCTCCTGGCTGGTACAACACACAAGTAAGCAGCATGGCCCCTGTGGACGATTATTTTCGACCCTTTTTTTTTCCTTCAGCATTTTGCCAATAATGCCCTTTTCGGACGATATATTGGTGCATCCCTAAAAATATGTGTCCCTAAATGGCAAGAAGAAATGTGGTCACCCTAGTGCCACGCGCTGTGCTCTGCTAGAGCTTCATCCCGGCAGCTGCTGGGCGAGAGAGGCTCAAGTGCCTAGAAAGCTTCCTGCTGCCCCATTCCCTGCACTCTGCTAGCGTGCAGGGCAGCTGCTTTTAAGGAAGAGGTGGGAAATTTGAAGGGACTGAGACAAAAGAAAGGGGTACATGAGCTTAAAGAAGCTTAGGGAAGTAATGTGGTGAAAGTGAAAAATTCAAACCTTTTTTTTGGCAATGATCTTCCTCTGATTAGCGTAAGTATGACTTTTTAAACTTGTAAAACATACCTGTATCATATTACATAACACATGAGTTCAACTAGTTACATAAAGTATGTCCTTATATATTTAATTAATTTAGAACTTAATCACAGTGGGAAAATATGCGAAGAGGAATCATAACATTTATGTTTCACATCAAAATATTGCACTATAGATGTGAAGTTTCTAAGCAAACATGTATTTTTTTTTATTATATTTCAATGTAGCTAGATCCCTTATGTATTTGTGTCTATGTGCAACGCAAAGAGTATAATTGTTGCAGCTAAGCAACCATCACTAACTGGCCTGTGGGACATGGATTTAACAAACAAGTGTAGAAGCTATGTACAGGAAGAAAAAAAAAAATTTAATTTGTATAGCAAAATGTTTTCTTGTAGAGTAACACTCAATAATTAGCAAATTCTTATTAAGATCAAAGTCTGCTTTTATGCACAATGTTTTTGGGTACAACTTGGACTGCAAGCATATACTGTACATATCCATACATACAGTAAGCTTGTGATCACATTTAAATTAAAGAAAGGAATTCACTGTTTTTGTACCAAATTCCCTGCATCCAAAAGTCATTGAAAATTTTGAAACAAGGTTTTTCATGGATCCTAAATACCGTATTTGCTTGATTATAAGACAAGGCTTTTTTCAGAGCAAATGCTCTGAAAAATATCCCTCGTCTTATATTCAAGGTTGTCATCTAATCAGAACTCAAATAGAGGTCTAACTACAAGACTGAGATCCAGATCCCCCACAGCGCTGCAGGAGACCTGGATCCTCCTCTATATCAGCCTCTGCTGCTGCCGGCACTTCCTCTGAGGGCTTCTACGATGGAGTGCCGGCATCACATGACCTCCCGGTGCTCCACCATAGAAGTGCCGGCAGCAGTGGAGGTTGTCTGTGTGCATCAAGCACCAACTGAACGTTTGCGGGATGCTTACAGACAACCCACTTCCGCTGGGGCTTCTCTGGTGGAGCACCGGAAGGTCATGTGATGCCGGCGCACCGTCATAAAAGCCCCGGCGGAAGTACTGGCCACCAGCAGCGGAGGTCTACATCACACAGACCTCCACCGGCTACCCAACTAGACACCAGGGAGTCTGAAGCACGGGTCACAAGTAAAGGGATGCACTGGTAAGTCGGGGGAGGGTTTAAGAGTGGCATGGGGTGTTTAACGTTCAATGGCTTTCTGGAGGCAAAGTGGCATATAGGGGGTTACAAGGCATATCAGGGAGGCAGAGTGGCCCATAGGGGGTATAAGGCATATCTGGGGGGAGAGTGGCAAATAGGGGGTTAAAATGCATGTCAGGGAGGCAGAGTGCCATATATGGGTGTATAAGGCATATCTGGGAGGCAGAGTGGAAAATAGGGGGTTAAAAGGCATATCTGGGGCAGAGTGGCTTATTAGGGAGACAGAGTGGCATATAGGGGGTATAAGGCATTTCTGGGGCAGAGTGGCATAAAAGGCATATCTGGGTGGCAGATGTGCATAACTGGGGCAGAGTGGCAAATACAAGGAAATAAAAACAAAAAAATATATTTTTCTCAATCATAGTTTTATTAAATATGAAAAAATAGTTTGTGTGAATATTTACTAGTAAAACTTTTTTTTCCTATAGGGTCGTCTTATATTCAAGCTTTTTCTTTTTTCCTAAATTAATATTCAAATTTTGGGGGGTCGTCTTATAATCAGGGTTGTCTTATAATTGAGCAAATACAGTATTTATTTAAATCCTCTTTGTTCATTTGATAAAGCATTTGGGAATAGCTAAAATTTAAATCACACCGGAAATAACAACAAGGCAAATTCCCGCCAACCAGACTATATTGGAAGATAATTTAACATTTAACAAAATATCTAAACCCTGTCCACAATGAGCATATTTCCATAATTACATACAACATAATATCTGCATTGTTGCAAGTATACTTGTTCTTTTTTATGCAAAATGGTCAAAGGAAATGATCTTGTAAATTTAAACAATTATTTGGAAATAGTGTTTACTGAGCGTCTGGCTCAGTAAACACTATTTCCAAATAATTTAGGCAGTCTGTGGCCTAAAAGCTTTTTGTACACCTCAGTAATGTGGTAACCATTGGTTTCCAAATAAAACACACATTGTCCTGGAAACGACTTTGTTCATAGAAAAACTGCGGGAAGCAAATCTTACCATGGCTTTTATTAGTAGTACAAAGGAAGAGTGACATCATTTGTTAAGCTTTTGTACTCTGAATAAATCTGATCGTTGTGAGTAATAGTCAATCTAGGCATAGTTTCTTTATTAGGCCTAGTGCACTCAAATAATTTAAATTCCTTTTTCCTGCATTTTCACTTCAATGAAATACTAGTAACCTTACAGGATAAATTAATGGAGAGTTAAATGAGAGTGTAAAGTCTACATGTATCTATGAACAAATTTAGAAGGAAAACACCCAAGGAATTTTGTTTTATACATTACATGTGCAGAAAACTGGATGCCAATTTACTTTTGGCTATGAATGTGATAGTCTACTGAAGTCTAGTGAAGTACTGGCAGATCAATCAATGGATAAGTTAACATGTTTTTAATATTTTTTTGCAAGACCAGAGGTAATTTGCGAACAGAATATTGATTTAAAAATCATGTTTTATTGGCAGAATCCTTTTGGGGTGGGTCCTAAAAAAGGATGTCCATAAATGTGTCAATATACAATTATATACTCACTTGCCACTTTATTAGGTACACCTGTTCAATTGCTTGTTAACACAAATAGCTAATCAGCCAATCACATGGCAGCAACTCAATGCATTTAGGCATGTAGACTGTAAGGACTTACCTGTCCAGCAACCGCGTCCCATGTCGTCAGGCTACATCCTACCCGGCTAGAGAGCTGAAACGAACTGATCGCGGGGCGCGGTCAGGTGATTGTAGCAGTACGGTCACATGAACGCGTTAGCTTGCAGTCACATCTCTGATGTCACTGAAGCCAGGAGGCTGCTCCTACTTGCCGGTTTTGACCTCAGCTGACCCTGGAAGTCCACTATTTAAACCCCATCCGTTTCTAGCCAGTTTCCCTTGTTTGGCGTATACGGTATTATTGCTCTTGCTCCAGTGTTATTTTGATGGACTTTTGACCTGGCTGGTTGGACCCTGTGTTTAATTCCTGATTTGGCTCCACGGACATCTGATTCTCGGATTATTTACCCGGCTTGCCTGATCTTGTCTTCTGCCTGCTTGTTTTGTTCTGTTGTACCCGATATTTGCTGTTACATAGACATGGTCAAGGCAACTTGCTGAAGTTCAAACTAAACATCAGAATGGGGAAGGATCGCTGACCTGTCTTCCGTAACCCTGACTGCGGCATCCATTTCGACCACTCTCTGTCCTGCATCCCTGACTCCTCACCAGTACTATCCTTACAGGTTGCCAGATATGAAATAATTTTTTTGTCTTTCTTTCCTTCACACTAGCAGCCTTCAACCAGTCCATTCGAAAAACAAAGTAGAGTTTAGTTTGTAATAATGGAATGGTTGGGTGCTCTGCACCATAGAAATGTGGCATAGAAATATTTTTTGTGCTACAGCTTATATAATATGCTATAACTTTTTCTGTCTCTTCCTTCCAAATCATTGCATTGGTTTCCAGAACCACCCAACCTCAGGACATGACCACATACAATGAAAAATGGAGGGCTGGATTAACGTAGAGGCTGAAAATAGGGACTGAAAATAGGCCCAGTCAGGGCCGCACTGGCCCACCGGGAGATTTCTCAGGTCAAAAGCCGCAGCAATGACAATGGTCGCGACTGGGCCCCACCACGCTAGGGGGCCCGGGGGACCCCCGCAATCACTTCCGCAGGGCCCTGCTGCTTACCCTGTGCTCACACACACTTTTGTACCACCCCGGGAAAGCAGGAACCCAGCAAAGTCACGTGAATTTAAGTGACATCACATGACCCTGCTCTGTTCCTGCTTCCCCTGGGCGATAACAGATAAGTTGTTTGCACAGAGTGTGAGCAACACAGACGTAAGCAGCGGCCACTGCAGAAGTCTGTGAACGGCACCGGGAAATCTGCAGTTCAGGTAAGGGGGTGGGGGAGGTTGTAGGAACGAGTATGTGTGATTGAGGGAATTAATATTTGTGAATAAATGACTTTCTGTGAATGAGTGAATGAATGAGTTTCTGTGAATGTGCAAATGAATGTTTGTGAATATGTGTGCGATAGCATGGATGTGTAAGTGGGGTAAAGCATGGCACAGGGAGGCTGTTTGAGGCTAGGATGCCACAGGCAGGTTATTTGGGGGCAAAGATGCCACAGGGAGGCTTTTGGGGGCAAAGATGACAAGTCTTATGCTTCCAATCTGGGTGCTAGGAAGGTCCTGTCGATGCGATCTGTGTGCCAGGGCTAACATGATACTCAAGGAGGGGCAATATGCAAGGGCATTCATTTACAAGGCAGTGCTGGATGGGGGCATCACAAAAATCAATATTAAAGGGGGCGGCTATGTGGTGGGATGCTGTGGGCAATAAACAAATGTGACCACATCGGCCATGTTTTCCAGGAGACATATAATTTTTACATATTGCTGACCACCCCAGATAAAATGCTGCCCTGCAGTATGGAGAATGTATAGACTCGTGGAAGGGAACCAATTAATATACATCCTGCATACTGCAAGGCTGCATTCTATCTGTACTGGCACCTTCAATACACAAGGGGGGAGCTGGGGACATTACATAAATCAATACTAAAGGGAGGGACAGGCTGGCTGGGTGCGATACACAAGGGGATAAAAACACAAAAGGGGGGTCAACGACAAAGCAGTGTGGCGGTGTCGGTGTGGCAGAGTATGAGAGAGAGACTGAGTGAGAGTCTAAGAGAGTGTAAATGTGGGTGTCGAACAATGAATTTCATTCACAAAATTAAAAATGGGCTCTATTTTTGTCTAAAACAAATGAGAAAGAAACAGAATTCGTTGTCTGAAAATGGGTCAAAATGAACCCAGAAAAATATTAGTATTTTATACTTTTGCTATTTGGTTTAGCGCACATGGAGAAATACTAGAGAAAATTATTATTTATTCATATGCCATCATAATATTTTGCAGCACTGTACAGCAGTTAAATGAGACAGCCTTCTTTTTTACCATTATATATGATAGTTTGACTTAACCCCTTGAGTCCCCTATAGACGTAGCGGTACGTCCATAAAACGCATCTAAAGAAACACATATGTACGTCCTGCCTTTCTCGCAGCGGCAGGGATGATCTACACGGGAGATCAAACATTGCAGGCTTTCTGCTGCCCGATCTCATGTAACAGTGCAAACGCCGGAAAACTGTTAAATTTTTAAATGCCCGATCACGCAATCGGGCATTCCCTTCCGGGTTGCGTCACTGCTGACATCACCCGGAAGGTCATCGGAGGACAGGATATCCCCTGCAGGGTCTGTCCAGACCCTGCTGGGATATCCGATCCCTCCGATGAGGAACAGATAACAGACACAGTGTGATCGGTGCAGGGGGATCACAGGGAGGAGAGTGAGAAACCATGTTTTCTTCGCCATTCCAGGTGGCACAAAGGAGATATAGTCTCTCAGGAATGGCAGGGAACCTATAAAAAATCTGAACCTCCCCAGATCCCCAGTTATGTTTCCTGCCTTGCTCAGGAAGGTACTGGGGACCAGTGGGACGTGGTTCCGTATTTTTTATTTTTATTATGCAGGAACCCTGGCGGGGTCCTTTGTGTAGAGCCGGTCGCTTCAGCTACCCCGGCGTGACTCGGCAGCCGCTCTCATGCGGGTAGAGTTCCTTTCTCTGCTACAGCGAGCATAGCATTGAAAGGGTTAAAACGCCGGCAAGGGATTCTTGATGGCGTTCGCTCTCAAAGCGTTTGCATTAAACGCTGGGCACGCAAAAGAAGAATCAGGATGCCGATGGGGTGTCAGCTTCTCCCCTGCACCATCTAGGATGTTTGGTTCACAGTAGACTGCGCGTAGGACGCTTGATCAGACGCTGGTCTGTGTGTTTACCCGGCACGTCATCCATTGCATAAGGGGATTCCCTGTGGGCAGGCCTCTGGTTTTTAATTTTCTGGAATCCGGCCAAAATTTGCTCGCCTGAGCTTTTTAAAGGGACGGTAAGTGAGCAACCTCTCCTAAGCAGCGTTCTAGCTTTGAAAGTTTTTTCTGTGTTGTATTATGGCTGATAAAGCTCCTGAGACTCCTGCTGACTCTTCTCCCCCACGGAAAGCTCTCAGAAAGACTAAGCATAAAGCCTGTTCTTCTTGCCATAAGACTCTTCATGATCCCTCGTAATCCCTTTGTGGTTCCTGTATTAGAGCCAACCATTCTTCTGCCTCTGAATTATCTGCCTGGCTTAAGAGAGAGCTGCAATCAACTTTTGATTTATTTAAATCTATGGCTACCTCTCAGCAAGCCCAGTCTCATCCTGTGGGTCTCCCTGGCTGTGATCCTTCCATCATGAGACTTGTTCAGGAAGAAGATGAGGATTCAGCTTCTAATACAGAGTTTTTTAAGGCCCAATCATCAGAGGAAGAAGGGGAAGCCACAAAAGAAAATTATTTTTTCCTAGTGGAAGAAACAGGGCACCTAATTGCAGCAGTTAGATCTACTCTAAATCTAAAGGAAGAAATATCTACTCCTAAGGTATATCCTTTCCAAGGCCATATTAAAAAACCTTCCCCGTGCATGACTCCCTATCTACTATGGTAGCGCAACAGTGGAAACATCCGGATAGAAGATTTGAATCTTCAAATAGAATGAAGCATCTGTTCCCATTTAAACAGAAGGATTCAGAATTATGGGAAACACCCAGGGGCGTACCTAGAGTATTTGGCAGTGGGGCGGATCCTGTATGTGGCACCCCCCCACACACATACACTTTAAAACTGCATAGCTTCTACCGTTATATACCGGCGCAGACACTGAAGGTGGTACAGCATAACACTTACTTTTATCATTATATACTGAGGCAGAAATTGACGGTGGTACAGTATAACACCTATCACTATATACTGAGGCAGACATTGACGGTTGTACAGCATAACACCTACCACTATATACTGAGGCAGACAATGACGGTGGTACAACATAACACCTATCACTATATACTGAGGCACACATTGATGGTGGTACAGCGTAATCCCTATCACTATACATTGAGCCAGACATTGACAATAGTGCAGCATAACTCCTATCACTATATACTAAGACAAACATTGATGTGGTGTAGGCCTACCATTTCATTACTAGTAGGGATGCACCGAAACGAATTCTGGACTGAAACCGAAAATGCAGCATTTACCTGGCCGAAACCGAATATGACCCCCCCCACACACCATAAAAAAAAAATCTAACACTTTTATTTAAAGTAAGTAACACACCAAAATAGGACAAAACAATTAAATAACAATATTAATATATATATATATATGATTGTTAACAGCAATCACATTCCTATCATTCCCAGGCATACCCAGATTCCAGGATGTACTCGCAGACTTGGCATGATAGGAGTATGATTGCCCTATCTACCCCTTCTCACTCCCTTTTATCCTACCTACCCCTTCTCACTCCCTTCTCCCTATCTACCCCCTATCCCCCCGTCTCACTCCCTTCTCCCTATCTACCCCCTCCTAACTATCTACCCCCTCCCCCTTTGAAGTTCACTTACCTTTCAGGAATACTGCGGTGGGGGTGCAAGGCCTCTGTCGCCCAGCTCTGCCACTGTATGGAACAGTATAGAGTGATGGGAGTTATGATGTACTAGAGCATAATTATATAATGAAAAATACATTGGAAATGGTACAGCATAACACCCATCACTCTCACACTTACCAATCCACACATATACCAATGCACACACATACCAGTCCACACACATACCAGTCCACACACATACCAATCCACACACATACCAATCCACACACATACCAATCCACACACATACCAATCCACACATACCAATGCACACACATACCAATGCACACACATACCAATCCACACACATATACCAATCCACACATATACCAATCCACACATATACCAATCCACACATATACCAATCCACACACATACACCAATCCACACATATACCAATCCACACATATACTAATCCACATATATACCAATCCACATATATACCAATCCACACACATACTAATCCACACATATACTAATCCACACATACCAATCCACACATATACCAATCCACACATACCAATCCACACACATACTAATCCACACATATACTAATCCACATACACCAATCCACATACACCAATCCACTCTCACTCACTGAATGCTTTCCTACCTTTCCTCCTTACAGCTTGTTTTCCTCCTCTTCGCTCCTCTTCTTCAGTTCTTCTGTCTTCTTCCGGGTCAGAGGGCACGGACAGCGGTGGGCGCGGCTTCAGTGTTGTGCGCCGGGATCTGACAACAAATCCCGGCGCACAGCAGCTGTTGCCACGCGGATCGCAAGGGAGCGATGTCGGAGGTCTTTAACAGACCTCCGGCTCCCTTGAGTGATTTTAAGCCGGGTTCAACCCTTGAAAAATCACTCAAGGGAGCCGGAGGTCTGTTAAAGACCTCCGATACCGCTCCCTTGCGAGCCTGCTCCTCCAGCGGCGGACATTACTGTCCGTCTCTGGAGGGGTGAGGGGTGCCGGGTGCCGGCAAGTTGGCACCCCCCCTGATGAGCGGCACCCGGTGCGGACCGCCCCCCCCGCACCCCGCTAGGTACGCTACTGGAAACACCTTAGATTGATGTGGCAGTAGCTAAAGCTACCAGTCATCCCTCTGAAAGATGCTTCAAATTTTAAAGACCCCATGGATAAGAGGGTAGAAACAGCAGCAAGAAGGGCTTTTGAAGCAGCTGCAGCATATTTCAAACCTGTTATTGCAATGGCTTCCACATCTAGAGCAGTGAGAATCTGGTTACAGAAAGCAAGACCTTTCCTCTATTGAAGGAGCATAACAAGTGGCCAGGAATCTTTCTGATACTTGTCTTGTGGTTGATTTCCTATCAGATGCAGCTATTGAATCAGTTCGTACCTCAGCCACGGCCACGGCTTTTTCAGCAGTATCCAGGAGAGCCCTCTGGCTTAAATCATGGTTAGCAGATAATGCTTTATAAACAAGTTATGTAGTATTCCTTTTCAAGGAAAACTCCTGTTTGGCACCAACCTGGATCAGATTTTGGAATCTACTACAGGAGACAAGAATTGGCTTCCTCAGAGGAGAGCACCTCCACATTTTAGATCTAACTCCTTTCGGCCTTCAGTTGAAGGGGGGCCAACCCGTATGTATTCCCATCCCCCGCACACAAACTAGGATTGTGAATATCGCTTCCTGCGTGATAGTTCTAACGAAAAAAAATTTTGATCTTACCGGATCTAACGAATATCTACCAAAATCAATAAAAAAAATTCAAAATTTCAGTTGAGGGAGGTCAGCCCCCCTCATTAAATATGTCACTAATATCTCAGTAATTAGACTAGATCTAACAAAAATTTTGTTTGATCACACCTGATGTAACACGGAGCTATCATAATCAATAACAGTTTGTTGAGTTTTTTGTTGAGGGAGGCCGGCTATGGGTTAGCCCCCCTGAAAAAGATTATTAATATTGCATATTTTAGAGTAGATCTAACAAAGAAAACAGTTGATCTAACAAATTGAATGATCTTTTGTTAAAATTCTAAATATGGGGGGCTAACCCAGAGGAGGTTGGGACTGAAGTTATTTATGTGGTTATTCATATAGTTACAACAAAATGATTAAAAGTACAAGATTAAAAATGTTAAGGAATTTCTGTACAGCGTTCTTTTGAATGCAAGCAAGGAATATGTACTTAGGTCCCTAATGCCACTAGTTGGGATTGCAGCTTTAAAAAAAAATGTGGTTGTCCCAAAAAGGAAATCTGAATATGCTAAAATATGGAAAAGAAAAATTAATCAGTTATCTTTGTAATGTTAACTTTATTAGTATAAAAGAAATGTAAATGTTTAGTATAAAACTGATACAGGCAATGAAGAGGGAACTCCATACAATAAACTCAATGAGCAACATTTACATTAAACATGGGCAAATATTATCTGAACAGATCTTAAAGAGTAATTTTGAACAAAGATATAACCCACTTTCTTATAAGAAAAATATATCCAAAATGGACATTATATGGACATATATTATATATGTTTTAGGTATACTTGTTTAGGTATACCTATGTTGAAGCTACTTTACTAGATCATAACACTTATCCTATATCACAACATTAATGCGTGCATGCATGGTATATTTTTAATGTTTCTTAAACCTCCTTTTGTTTTTTTTTGACTTCTTGCAACAAAGCTCTTCAAATCCTCCATAGTCAACCTCGTGTTCAAACATGTCATCCTTTGGAAAACCTGAAATTAAAATGTATGCAATTATGTGATCTGCATTTGAATGATTATTATTATTTATGCCCATATCTCACACAGATGAATGTTTAAAAAAAACCAAAAAACACCATATTTGAATATCAAAAATAACATACTTTGTATTATAATATGAGACATTCTTTAGTCCTATGAACTCTCGGCTACATAGTCCTATAAAGATGTTATAAAAGTCGAGATAAAGGGCATGTAGCAGTGTTTTTGGACCTCTGCTATTCTCTATCTACACTTCTTCCCTCAGACAACTTATTTCTTCCTTTGGTTTCCAGTACCACCTATATGCAGATGACACCCTAATCTATATTTCTGCTCCTGACCTTTCCCCCTCGCCTCACTGACTGTCTATCAGGAATTGCATCATGGATGGCGTCCCGTTACCTAAAGCTCAACATCTCTAAAACCAAACTCATGGTAATCCCGCCATCTGCTCTGTCCACTTTTCCTGACATCTATATTACCGTTGACAACTCCACTATCCAACCAACAGACCAGGTTCACTGCCTTGGTGTCACCCTTGACTCTGCTCTCTCCTATCTCCCTCAGATCCAATCCCTCACCAAATCCTGCCGCCTTCACCTGAGAAAAATCTCCCGAATCTGCCCTTTCCTCACACAAGAAACCAGAAAGTTACTAATCCACTCCCTTGTGATTTCCCGCCTGGATTATTGCAACTCCCTACCAACCGGTCTCCCCCTCTCCCGCCTTTAACCGCTTCAATCCATCCTCAACACTGCAGCCAGATTAACTTTTCTCTGCCGCCATTCCTCATCCGCTGCCCCACTATGCCAATCACTTCATTGGCTCCCCATCCCCTCCATCTCTATCCTCCTATCCAAATACACATGTACAAATGTACCTCCTATCCAAATGTACATGCTACGACAAGACAGACTAGCGTTTACAAGGTATATGAAAGAAAAAAGGAAAAAACAATACCATTTATAAAGTTACTTAACTCCGATGTGGGTGACTCCCTGGGCTTTCAGATTGATTCTATCCTTATGTAGTGATTAAGAGTTATAAGGTCAGTCTACCCATACATCCCAATATTTGTGAATAGTTCCTTTTGCACTATGATAACCTCTTTCCATATCACTCTGATTTTGTATCTGATTCCCAATGGATTTCCTTAGCTTGACGCCAATTCTTGGCTATCACTATTTGCATTGCCAGTAAAATATGGTCTACCACCTTTTCTTGTATTTTAATCATCTCCCAATCCTGAAGTAGAAGAACTCTACGGGGTGAGGGGATAAGTTTTAAAGAGTTCTTCCCAGCATTTACCAATTTTACTGCATGTCCACCAAATATGTTTCCAGGAGCCATCGCAATCTCCACATCTCCAGCACTTATTTTCTACTTGTGGATTCATTTTATGGAGTCTATGCAGCACCATATACCATCTGTTTATTACTTTAAACAATGTATATTTTTCTTAACCTGATTTCATGCCTTTATCCACTTATCTTCTGCAGTTAGAAGATTATTCAAGATCAATTCTTCATCCCATTTTTCCATGCAGGTGGTGTCATAACGCTTTCTAGTTCTGATATCAAATCCCCACAGTATCTTAGAATTCTTTTTCTTGGTTGGTTATCGAAGAGTTTTAGAAAGATTTTATCCCTCTCTAGTTTGTTCCCCATAAATAGGGATCTATGTAGGTAGTGTTTCACTCTTATATAATTGAATAATTCCTTACGGGGGAGACCATACTGAGTACATAAAAAAGGAAAGACCCTCATTTTATTCTCAATCATGAAATCATCTATGTTGTTAATTTCCACTCTATAAGATTTAATTCTAAAATATTTGTATTCAATATATCAATCGGGGCTTTCTTGATAATTCTGTCAGTTAGTCCCATTTTTTTCTTACATTTTTGTCAGAAGGCTAAGATTGAGCCAATTAATGATCCCTGTGCAGATTTCACATATTTTCTAGTTTCATGTCTCTCAAGCCATAGCACCACTTCCAAATCCCTAAGCCCCAGAATATTCTGTTCAATTATATACCAGTCACAGTTCTTGGATTGTGTTATTTGTATTTTATGTACACGCTGTGGCAGGATGGCCTGATTACAGACAAGAAACTCCAAACAGCAGCAGAATAAAAGCAAAATATGGTTTATTTTAGCTTTCTGTAAGGTCTACAGTGTTGTCACTTTACAGTATAAATAAACAAAACAAAATCCTACTCCATCTCGGAGGCTACCTATACAAAATTCTTATCTCACTAACCACTGGCCAGCTACTCCAGTCCCAGTCATCAAAGTAGTAGCAGCACGACACAGTTTGTTTGGACTGTACCTTTTATTATAAAGTCTGAGGGCCTCTGGCTTGACTGCCTGTTTTCACACAACTAATGCCTTTAACGGCCACCCTTTAACCCCTTGATGACAATTGCCGGTCCGGGCACGTCACGGAAAAACATGTCGTTAACGACAAATGACGTGCCAGGACCGTCATTTGTTAAAACGGGTAAAAAAAATCGATCCGTGATCGATTTTTTTACCCAAATGGCGTTGCTGTAATGCCTCGACCTCGAGGCATTCAGCAACGCCATGATCGGAATCAGGGGCCATGTCTGGCCCCTCCCCGGGGCGTCAACATCCGCCATACAATGTATGGTGGTGGACGCCCGTTTTAAAAGCGTTTAGGAGGCGATCAACGATCACCTCCTAAACTTAAATGGTGTCGCTGGAATGCCTCGATCAGGAGGCATCCAGCGACACCAAACACTTACCTCTTGATGGACTGTGACCGCTCCGGAGAGCGGTCACAGCCGCAGCTGCCGGTGATCTTCGCCATCAGCAAGATGGCGGCGGCCCGGGAAAAAAAAAAATAATATGCTGAACACATATTGGGGTGTCGTTTGACAGCGGCATATACCAGGAGCTGTAAATTCATACATAAAGTAGGTGTGTGTGGGAAAAATACACACACAAAAATACTACTGCAAACTTTGAAAAAATGCTGGTGGTAAAATGTGCGCATGCAAAGAGTTAAAATACCAGCATTTAAAATACCCTATGGTGTCTAGTTTTCAAAAATATATGGTTTTGTTGGGCACACTAAAATGGCCCGGCCAAATAGGGCATGGGCAGTGGATCCCCAAATGCCAAAGTTCAACATTGAAAAATGTGCATGCCCCAAATGTGGCCCTTTTGCCCCCAAACAGCCAGGCAATATCATTCATGTGGGGTATCACCACGCTCAGGAGATGTTGCTGAACACATATTGGGGTGTTTTGTGATAGTGACATATACGAGAACTTTTTAATTCATACCTGAAGTAAAATGTGTGTGACAAAACAAATGCAAAAAAATGACTACCACAAAGTTTGACAAAGACTGGTGGTAGATATGGTGCATGGAAAGAGTTAAAATACTAGCATTTGAAATACCCTGGGGTGTCTAGTTTTCAAAAATATATGACTTGATGGCGTAAATTGTATTGGCCGGCTTCAAAGATACCCGAAATGGCACATGGGGGGAAGAATTACCAGATTTGGAAAAAATGGCTTTGAAATAGCAAAACGCTACCTGTACTTTTTTGCCCCATAATGTGTAGAAAAAAGCAAAAAAACATAAAAACATTGGGTATTTCTAAACTCAGGACAAATAGTAGAATCTATTTAGCAGGTTTTTTCATTACCTTTTATAGATGAGTAAAAGATTTTTCAACTAAAACTTAGAAACGTTTTTCTAAATTTTTCACCATATTTTATACTTTTTTTAATAGTAAATAATATGATACAATCAAAACAATGTCATCTAAAGAAAGCCCTTCTTGTCCTGAAAAAAACAATATCTAATGTGTGTGGGTTCAGTAAACGGGAAAGAAGAAAATTACAACTAAACATGAGCAGCGCAGAAATGTTAAAACGGCCATTGTCACGAAGGGTACAAAAAGTAAAATCAGCCTTTGTCACGAAGGGGTTAAACACCTTAGTGCAGGTTAATTGGTTCCACCTGCTGACTTCCAGCAATTAACCCCCTCATTCTGGGAATAATGAGCATTCCAACCTGCCACTGATATAAACAGACTCTGTTACCTTGCCACAACGCATTAACATACTTGATTGCCAATGATTTATTAACTTTGGAAGTCCCCCCCCCACACACACACACACTCTCCTATGGAGGAACAATGTGTTTCTTTGAGTTCTAGGGTATTTTCCCTGCCAAAAATATTCCATAAATTTTCCTTGTATTTTCTCAAACCACTCCTTAGGTAGACTTTCCGGAATCCGGCTTTAATTAGTATTACCGTATTTGCTATTATAAGACGATTACAAGACGACCCTGATTATAAGACGACCCCCCAAATCTGAATATTAATTTAGGAAAAAAGAAAAAGCCTGAATATAAGACGACCCTATAGGAAAAAAGTTTTACCAGTAAATGTTAATTCATGTAAACAATTTTTTTTTATAAAAGCTATGATTGAGAAAAATATTTCGGTTTTATTTCCTTCTATTTTCCAACCTGCCCCCCCAGTTATGCACATCTGCCCCAGAAATGACTTATACCCCTATATGCCACTGTGCCTCATGATATGCCTTTTAACCCTATATGCCACTGTGCCCCATGATATGCCTTTGACCCCCTATGTGCCACTCTGCCTCCAGAAATGCCTAATACCCCTATATGTCACTCTGGCATTAAGGGAGTTAAAAGGCATATTATGGGGCAGAGTGGCATATAGGGAGGTTTAAGGCATTTCAGGAGGCAGAGTGGCGTATAGAGAGTTAAAAAAGGCATCTCTGGAGGCAGAGTGGCATAAAGGGGGTTAAAAGGCATTTCATAGAACACTCTGCCTCCAGAAATGCCTTATGCCCCCCATTTAACACCCCCCCCCAACTTACCGGTGCTTCTGACTCCCCTGTCATGCAGCCGTGGCAGCGTGTAGACGTCTACGCGATTCGCGTAGACAACTTATGCTGCAGACGGAAGGAGGTGTGGCTAGCAGCGGGGGGGTTGTCTGCGTCCCGGTGCGGGGAACTCTGATCTCTGACAGCCGGGGAAGGTCTTCGTGATGGACACAGACAACCCCCGCTGCTAGCCACACCAAAAACACTCCACAAGAGTTTAGGAGATGCTCTGACCCTGCCATCTAGCCATCACAATTTGGTCCTTGTTAAAGTCGCTCAGATCCTTTTGGTTGCCCATTTGTCCTGCTTGTAACACATCAACTTTGAGGGCAAATGTTCTCTTGCTGCATTATATATCCCACCAGCTGGCAGGTGCCATGATAACATGATTATCAGTGTTATACTTCACCTGTCAGTGGTCAAAATGTTTCCAGAGGATTTCACCAAAGATTGTATCTGATAAATTTCTTTTAATATTTTGTCTCATGTCCAGTTCTATGATTCATATTCAAATAACCTGATTGTGAATATATATATATATATATTCTTTCCAAGCTAATGGGCACATTTTATATACTTCAACATTTTACACTCATAATTAGCTATTCTAATCATAATTACATATATTAAATACGATTATTGGATTACATTAAATTTCCCAAATGGTTTTGTACATATACAAATTAATGGATATACCTTCTTTTTTAGACAGATGTTGTTCATTTCTTCTGAGTAACTCTTGAGCATGCAGAATACCTGCTGATAATTCTGTCAGAGGGATTTCCATTGACATATCAGCTGCAATTAATGATAAAAGTTGAAAGCTAGAGTTAGGACATGCATCTGAATGAATACTACATAGAATTGAAATTGTTCCACAAATATAAAAAAAGCCAAAGATTAACTACATTATCATTTTATTATTATTGAAAGTACAGTTACTATTTTGTCTTAAGACCAACGCCTGCATGAGATGGGGTTGCCCAAACACCTCTCCAGCTTACCAAAGGGCAAGCAAAGTATATTTAACACAAAATATTTTTTGTGGTATGTTTAGGAAAGCTTTGAATACAAGTTAAAATGCATACTGTCTCTCCCTTGTCAAGAAAGGCAGTTAAATTGTTCTGCATCCAAACATGTTCATATATTTAGCCAAATATTATACATTAAAACCCTGATCCTATTCAAAAAGATAAAATTAACTTACATTTCCATGTTTGTTGGGCTCAGTGTATATGGGTTCCGAAATAACACTTCTCTAGTAAGAGTAAAATTGTGCGTACTGATCATGAGCAGTCCAAACACAATGGTGAGGTAGGATAGCCAGGTTCACCACATTTATACGATAGGACAGGGTATGATGCTTAAGGGTGTGGTTGTGGGTGGGGCTTTGCGGTTTGTCTATTATTCTGTAACTCTGCATTAAAAGAGTGGAATATTTAAGTGTGGGCCCGGCCTGACCTTTAATATGTTTTGATGATTCAAGTTATAGTTGATTATTGTATTGTAGCAAAATCAGGACTGTCCTTCGTAAAGCAGAACAGTTGGAAGGCATCAATATAGAGTATGTAATAATAGAAGGCATATCAAAGAAAGCTGCCTAAAACAGTTCAGTTTGCCACCAAACGCCATTAATAAGAGTATAGTTGTGACCACATGTTTGAGTTTTGAAAGGTGACTTTATAAAGTGACGTACTATGAGCTCTTTGGCTTTGCAGTTCTTATTCCTCATGTTAAACTTTCTCATTGTTCATTATTTTGAAACATTTTTAAGTATGAACAAAGTAAACAGTGCTGCACGTCCACTACGGACTACATTTGTGTAAAGTTCATTCTTCTTTTAGATAAATACACCACAAGAATGAAGGCTCCAAACTAATCCAAATAAATGCAGGATTCTAAAGGGCAATCAAACCCTACCTCAAACAAGTGTCTAAAATCCTACCATTAAAACTTAACTTTTAATAGTAGCTATGCCATATAAAATTTTATACAAATTTGCAAACATATTGCCTATGCCATATTGCTTAGAAGTGGTAGCAAATAGCAAATAGCTCCCATGAATCCATGTCAAGTTTTGTCTGATCAATAAGTACAGTCACAGCAGTTTTGATTAACAAACAGCTGGAGAGATGCTAGTTTGACATTCCTAACATTAAGCTATTGTTTTAGCTATATACCTAGAAACCATTAAAGAGTGACCCTCATTATTAGAAACTTTTGCAATTATACAATATAAAGCGGGACCATTTTCTTTGAAATGGGAGATATAGCAAGGTCTTATACAGTAAGACTTCTTGCCCTCTGTGATACCGGAAGTAGCAGCACAGAACAGCTGTTTTATATGCTGGACTGTAACAACAAGAAGATTGAGTGCATCGAGAAAAACATTATTTTTTGGAAGGAAAAATTAAAATCTAAATTGCTTTAAAAAGAGATATAGGAAAATTGTACATTTTATATTACATTCATTAGCTTGAAAGTAAGCCATTTTAAAATGTATACATGTTAACGTTAAACTAGTCATTATTGAAAGTTAAATGATATTTATATGGTATTAATATATGTGCTTACCTTCACACCAGGTTTTATTCTCATAGATTCTTTCCATTAAGTCAACAATCTTCTTAATTTTGTTTTCAGTCTTATTTTGCTCCAAGCGGAATACTTCTTTGGTCAATTCATGTCCTGTAGTTTCTTCCATAGTTTTCAAAAGAAATTTGCTTTCACAAAGCACTCTCTCCACTTTCTCTTTGTAAAATTTCAGGTAATTGTTATAGGCTCTCTTTTGGTTTTTATGATTCTCTTTGGTAATGTGACTCTCATAAGTCTCTCCTACTTCCTGAGTGTTGCCAACAATGTCATCCTTTGCCCAAACAATAGGAGTGACAGCTTCTGAAATCCCTTCCTCAGTTTCTTCAGGAAGTGAAGTGACCGAACCACTCTGTAAAAATTTTACCCCACAAAGGTCACACTGAGTTCTGTCGACATATGCTCTTTTGAAGTTTTCAGGAATGGTTTCTTCCATCCGTCTTACTTTCATCCTTAGACAAGCTCTTTTCCATTTTATACAGAAACAGACAAGAAGTAGTAGTTTCTCAAATTTAAGCATTGCTGAGAGTTCCTGTTGCACCTGTGAAGCTATGGCTGACACAAGATCTACTTTTTCTTCATTAAAAATTTCTCTGTCTTCCTGAACATGAGCCATCTTAATATCTGTTACTGAATGTTTAACATGAGCAAACTTTTTAAAGTTGAATTTATCATTAAAATAGATACCACGTACTTTATCCCAGCTCCAAGAGCACTCAACTAAGCGTTCATCATCACGTAATACAAGCAGTTCCTGGAGGATGTTAACCACTTCTTCCACATTAACAGGCACAGTAACTCGGTCCACTACATTAACTATTCTGTTGGACACTTTAGATGGAAATAGCTTTTTCATATCCATCAAAGATTTCTGAATAGATGAAAAATGCTTACACAGTATATAATTTGCTTTTGGATCCAAAACCCCTTTGGCATTCACCATCATTACCAAGCAAAGCACCAGTGTTCTCTCTGCTTCCCCAGAAGAAATGTAATCTATGTCACTAAATGCATCAAGTAGAACATTGAATTGTTCATTCTCTTCTCCACACAAAACTGCAGCAAGGTAAAAAAGATGGTGTCTGAAGTTTCGTGTAGTCTGTCTTACATCCCTTGTTTTGAATTCCCACAAAATAGAGTATGTGTCTTTCACCCCAGACTTTGACATTTTCCTCCCAAACATGAACTCCCAATGATGCAGAATGGATATGTAACTTTTAGGTAGAAGTACTCGGGTGTCCATACTGAAACGCATAAGAACTGCACAGCAGAGAACAAATTGATACTCTAAAAGCATAACTGTATTGCCAATATTTGGAATCAATGGTTCAGTACATTTTTTGACAAACACATTCATAAATCTGTAGAAATATGTCTTACAATTTTCTGGGTTCTGGTTGATGTAAAGTTGATCTACCGCATTTTGTAGAAGTCGAAAAAAATGTATGTGTGTTCCTTCTGGAGGGCCAGAAGATGCATCAGCCTTCAGCATGCCATGTTTGCCATCTAGTAATTTTCGCTTGCTCTGAAGCAAACAATCCTTGTGGTACTGGGTTTCCTCTTTCACAAGGAAACGTTTCAGGCCATCCGTGTAATTAGAAAACAACGTAAGAATCTGCATTGCCTGTAACCAGTGGTCAGTTGACTCTCTTCTCGTTCGATCATCTCCATGCTGAAACAGTGAGACAACATATTCATTCAACATGGCCCTATATGAAGGCTGTGACTTGTGTCGCTTTTCTTCGAATATCTTGCGTGCTACTGTGTTTTCTGAAACACTTCTCAGATGAAAATGCTTAGGGAAATACAACTTTAACAGAGAACTGCAAAACCGAAAAGCGTACACATTTAGTTTCTCTTGAAACAAATGAGAAAGTTCTTGTGCAAAGTTTCTTCCTTCTAGCAGCAATCCACTGATTGATATTAAATCCATCTTGTTGTGTATCATTTCTTTAAGCTCATGACGCAGCAAAGGACGGTGAAAGTCTGAGCAGTTCTCATCTGCACACTCTAGGCCAACTATATACTTAGGGCAGATGTCAGGATAAACTCTGTCAAATACATTTGAAGAAATATCATATAACCGTTTTAAAATGTGTTTTTCTAACATTAGTTTTACATCTTTAAGCTCAATACAATACATTGCATCCTTGGTTTTCTTGTCTCTAATTTCAAAGTTTTCTTCTATTGTGACTTCAACAATTCTTGCTCCTTCATATTGAGGAATGAAGCTATTATTTTCCTCTACTTTTACAATCCCAAAAAACTCATAACAGGACTTGACCATTTCCCTCTCTAAATTGTTTTTTGTTTCTCTGAGTGCTTTCACTAGCCTTAGAAGTGAATTTAACACATTTGAAACAATAAAAAGGGGTGATGGATCGGGGTCTCCACACTTCACACACTGGTAGAGTGCTTCCACAGAACCTGCAGTGTGAGATAAGGACATGAAATCTTGAAATGAATGATGGAGCTTCTCACAATCACTTTCCAAAATTCCTTGTAGAAGCATGGCTTCAGCCACACCAATTCTATTCTCAGTATCTTTGAAAAGCTGTATAGCCTCTGTAAGAACATTGCTGGCATCTTTACTTTCCGCTATCATGCATCTTGCCGCAGCAAGCAAACAAGATGCACGAAATTCTCTCTTCATTGTCAGGTCTGCTGCTTCTAATAATTTCCCATGCTGCCTCATCAGTGATGCAGCTTCATCACATCGTCCTTTACTTTTAAGCAAGTCGGCTGCTTCAGCCCATCGTTTATGTGTCCTTAAGAATAACAACTGGTCTTCTACATCAATTTTGGAAAGAATTTCAAGCATTTTTTTTAGTTTGTTATTGTTGAAATATTCAGCTGCAGCTTCAAGATACAACTGTTTGGATGTGTATGACTGGTGAATGTTTGAATTATTCTTTTCACATCTAAAATATGAATAATAAACATTAAAAGCCATTGATTGCAAAAGGATGCTTTTGCAGGTTTTAAATGAACAAAAAGTACTTTTGTTCATTTAAAACCTTACTTATCATATATAGCTGACACTTAATGCTCAGATGAACTGTCACATAGCAACACAGGCTGATCGGAGGAGGCTGTCATCGCTGAATGACTGGAGATTTGGGCAGACAAGAATATTACTACACTTGTACACTTGGAGAATAACAGAGGTCCTAAACACCATGCTGAGTAGCATTTCAATAATCCCTTTGCAGCCAATTTTACTACATGAAACCGGCCAGAAAGTCTGCTTTTCAGAAATACATACTTTCTTGAGGAAGTGTTGGAATGTGGGAGGACTATTAATAATTAAGGACTATTAAGGCTACACTACTAGAACATCAATAAATAAATAAATAAATAAATAAATAAAGGCTGAAAAAAGTTATGTTCCTCTTTAGATTTTTGCCTGTATTTTCCAAGTACAGATGAAATTCCCAGCCTCTGAGGAGTTCACAAACTCCAGAACTGTTTTTTAATTCTAAATAAGGAAATATATCCATAACAATTTAGGTGAACAATCTCCAAACCAAATACGATTGCATGACCTAGAATCCCAACACACTTACGCACACTCACTTCCAGACCTACTCTGCTCTACTATACCTGTTACCAAGAAGCAAGCTTTCTCTTATTACATGAGATAGGTATAGAGCCAGGATTAACGTCTCTACACCATTTATTGATGCTACCCCACTTTCAGTTCCCCACTTATATTGAATATATCGATCAGAACTTGGGGGACAAAAGGTGTGACCCAGAAAGGTCAGCTATACGATAATGGGACTATACTTAAAGAAAAAACTTGCCTGGAATTTTATAAGTATCGTGGAATTCGACACATCCTGAATTTAAACCAACATTCTCCTTGCACTATGCGTTACACTCTTGAACTAATCTACTTATGCTCCCAAGCCACTTACCCTCCCAAAGCCATTTCCACTTTTCTATATTAACCAGTCTCGTCAAGGATTGCAGGCATGCATTCATGACCCAATGGGAAAGGAAACTGGGTATTACCTACAATCAGGCCCAGACAGGCCATCGTAGAGGCCGCATAGGCCCAGTCAGTCCGATCCTGACTGGGCCTATTTTAAGGTAGGGGCCTGGAGCTGCAGCTCCATCAGCCCCTAAGTCAATTCGGCCCTGCCGCGGGCCCGGTCGCAGTTGCTGCTTGCTCCGGCAACAAGGTAAGTAGGGTGGGGGGGGTGCAGTGAGAAGGGGCAGAGGGGGGTTAGATAGTGAGAAATTGGGAGAGGGGATAGATAGAGGGGGTACATATTGAAAAGGGGAACATAGTGACAAGGGGCAGATAAGATGGGGAGAGGGGGTAGTGTGAATGCGTATGAGAATGAATGAATAAATGTGTGGATGAATTGTGTGAATGTGTATGACAATTAATGAATTCATGTGTGGATGAATTTCTTGAATGATTTGTGAGACTGCATTAATGAATGTGTTAATGATTTGTGTGAATAAGTAAATGCAAAGATGGTACATGAAGGGTGGGCTTTAACAATAAATAAATAAATAAACAAAAATGGGCTGCTCAGGCTTAAATGCCCGGGCCTATTTTTTGTCCCAGTCCGGGCCTGCCTACAATGCTGATACCTTGAACCAGGCACTAACAAAAATGCGAAATATTTCTCATCATGAAATGGGCAGGAAGGTGATATATCCACGGTGTCTTGTCCCCTCCAGGCTGTCTAAAATGTGTTCTGGCACCCCAACTGCCTTGCATTACCAGATATGTATCCAGAAGGTCTTCTGATGCATCCTCAGAAGTTCATGTTTATGGACTGAATCTTTTATCTAAGCGGATACTTTATACTTAATTTGAAGAATTTAAATATTCATTGATTTTTTTTTTCTCTTGCTTGTGTGCCATCTTCTTTTTTGAACTGCATTAGACTCCCTTCTTAACTGGATGAGTGCCAAACCCTCTTCATATCTGGGGACTGAATGCAGTAACAACACTGCATTGCAAGGGAGCACCGCCTTATATGAAGGCAACAAGTTGTTTCTACCTAAATGCAAGAGTCCATCTATATCAAACTTCCATATGGGTTATATAAATTAAGAATACCACACTATTCCTTTTTCTTTTCTCTTTGTTTCGTATATACAAAACTATGGAAGATATTGTATATTGGAACATTTGAAAACTGTGCACCAGGGGGTATTTTCATTCACTATTTTGTGTAACTTTTATGGCCAATACAATTATAGACCCTTTATTAAATCTGAGAACCATGGGGCACCTATTATGAGTCTCCTTGGGCTCTGCTCCACCTGTATTCACACTGAGATCTTGGTAAGTCCAGGCTCTTACGACTCCTAGCTTTACATTTCTTCTACTTTTCTAATTACTTCACTCATTCTTTCTGTCCACTCTGTGGTACTTTTTTGATATTAGACTGTTTCAACTTAAAAGCCACAACTATTTTATGTAAATCAAGATACTCATTCATTTACAATTAATTGTTTTATTGATCGCATGTCTAAAATGTCTCTTTAGTTTAAATAAAACCTCAAGTTAGCAAGAAAAAAAGTGAACAAAAAAGCACACAACTGAGTGATGTCAATATAATGTGGTTCAAACCAACAAATGTAACTTTATAAAGGGCACCTTCGACATCTATCATTCTATTTTCTTAAAAACGGAAAAATAAGGTGCAGTGCAATATTTACATAGGGCACCACAATATGTGTGAAAAATAACAGTACTTAAATTTATCTAAGTGGACTCTTCAGTAGGTTCCTCTGTTGGAAAGCCCATGGAGCCCCTTCTGGGGAATGGAATGGAGCTTCTTCCTTGTACCGGTATAACAAAAGAGGATCGGAGAAGGGATAGTTAAAATGAGTAACAACTTTAGTATAAATTTAAAAAGTAGTATCTTACATAGGAAAATACTTTAAAGCTGTATTAGACAGATGTGTTCATCTGTAGCCCAGAACTGTATGTTGGAATCTTGCAATATGTAGCAAGAGCTATGACGGTATGAATTTTGTATGTAACAATGTTTGTTAATACTATGTAGAATGCAATTGATATAACCATACACCAACCCCCACCCCCTTTTTTTCTTTTTTTGATTAAATACATTTCTTTTGATTTAAGTATTTTATTATTATAACTTGAGCAGTAAAGTTTCATGCTGCTATGTGTATGGAGGCTATGTGCATTTCAGGTAGCCCTTGAAGCAGTTTGCACTTTAAGTTAACTATCGCAACACCAGTACTCCGCTATAATTACCAGCTTTTTGCACGTTATGCAGTACTTTATGAGAGCATATATGTCATTATTTGTGCAAAAAGCATGTGGTAGTAGTGACTAGGTAATTATGTTATGTATTACAGGCTAAGTTTTTTAAAAAAAATATTATTTAGTATATACATTTTTTTTTTTAATTATGTATTTGTGGCTATTTCTTATGTGATGACCCCATATAGGACACTAGCACTTTATTTGTTTTATTTATCAAATGTATCTTTATTTTAATTGAGTACAGAAGGGGTTATTGGACTTAACTGATGGTGATTGGTATAGAAGGAGTTAATGGTTCTATAAATGGGAAGACTGGAGGAGAGATTATGCACCCAAGGAAGCCGATTGGTGAAATGTGTTGTGCTGAATACGCCCATTGAGAAAGTGGACACAAAGGAATTTTGTGAGACTCAAGCTGTCACTGCTACTGCACAGCACGATTATGGTCCTCTCCACGGGAGCTTTAAAGTATTTTCCTATGTAAGATACAGCTTTTTTTATTTATTTATTTTAACTCTGGTCCTCTTCTGTTACACCGGTAAAAGGAAGAAGCTCCATTCCATTCACCAGAAAGAGCTCCATGGGCTTTCCAACAGAGGAACCTACTGAAGAGTCCACTTAGATAAATTTGAGTACTGTTTAATTTTCATACATATTATGGTACCTTTTGTAAATTTTGCGCAGCGCCTTATTTTTCTGGTACATGTACTATCTTTTAACACGTGTGGTAAGTGTGTTGGGTCTGCAGCATCAAGGTATTATACCTGTTTAAGTTGTGTTATTATACCAGATATCTGGCATTTCTATTTCAAGTCCCAAATATCATTTTCCATTCTATTTTCTTACCTTTCAACAACCTCAGCAGCCTCTTCAAACATCTTTTCTTTTATGTATAGGTCCATTGCCAGCTCAAATTCCCCAGCCTTTTCAAAGCACTGAGCAGCAAGTTTGTACTCTTGAATCCTTTTATAAAAATATCCTGCATCCTTTGTCTGTGTAACATAAAAATGTAGTTAATTGGAGAATATCGATTGCAAATTACAGTCCTATTGTGTATATTACACCCTTCTCACCTCTTTTTGGGTGGCAAGGTTCTAGATTATGAAAACAAGCTGGTTTTACACTAGAGGAAATGTTGCTTGTTTCACTTAACTTAATACATTTGCATAGATGGATTTTCATATATGTTAAGAACCTAAACTGGAAGTTATATAGTAATCACCTGGAACAAACATATGGTAAATTAGAAGAATAAACTTCTGCTTTAGGCTTCTAAATACTCTGTCATGTAGAGTTAAACATTTGTACCTTAGCAATCAGTGTCTGCATTTGTAGCAAATGACAATTAAGCATTTTCCGAAAGAAAATATTAATCAAAATATGTAGGGCTGCAACAACGAATCGATAAAATCGATAATAATGGATTATGAAAATCGTCAACGATTTTCATTATCGATTAGTTGAATCTATTTTTATCGATTTATAAAATGGGTTTTTTCAGAGTAAATGCTCTGAAAAATCCTCCCCTTCTATAATCCGACCTCAAATAGAGATCGTATTATAACTCAAGAATCCAGATGTGCGCAACCTCCGCTACTTCCCTTCACTTCCACTTCTACCTGTCCCACCAGGGGTTAATATATCAAAAGAAGAAAAACAGGACAAATAAGCACCACTGGGTAAGCTAAGTCTGGAGTATTATCTTTATTTGTATGCTTATTTGCCCCGTGTTTCTTATGTTGATATATTAACCCCTGGTGGGGCAGGTAGATTTTTTTCCGGGATCTGTTAATTATGTGCATTCTTTCATTTGTGTGTTTTATTTTTCAGTAACTGAATCTGCAACTTTAACCCCTTAACGACCTTTGCCGGTTCAAAAAATTTAATAAGCTTAGAAAGTGATCAACGATCACTTTCTTCGCTTAAATGGCGTTACTGTAATGCCTCGATGTCGAGGCATTCAGCAAGGCCGAGATCGGCATCGGGGGCCATGTCTGGCCCCTCCCCGGGGCGTCAACAGCCGCCATACATTGTAAAAGCGTTTAGGAGGCGATCAACGATCACCTCCTAAACTTAAATGGTGTCGCTGGAATGCCTCGATCAGGAGGCATCCAGCGACACCAAACACTTACCTCTCCGGAGCGGTCACAGCCGCAGCTGCCGGTGTTCTTCGCCATCAGCAAGATGGCTGCGGCCCGGGAAAAAAAACAATAAAGATTTAAGAGTTCGCTAGATGGTCTCCAGACCCTCTAGAGAACTCTGGCTCCACTTGCAGGTTGAATACAGGTACTGCACTCAACCATGCAAGTCAATGGAGCCCAGCTTTCTAATCACAATGTGATTAGTAAAATATTCTAACAAAGAATATTAAAATAATATTAAAATAAAAGCACTTCAAATACCCAAGGGGTGTCTAATATATAAAAGGGGTAAACTACCTGACTTAACTATTGATTATCAAGGGCCATACCAGACTCTTTGATAACTTTGTGGTTTGCTTGTTTTTTAATCTTCATCTAACTGTCTAAGCCCCCTCGTCTATCATACTTCTGTTTCCCTTTAAAGGAACAGTTATGCCATATTTATCCTTCAATTTTTTCCATACAACTTGTCATATGATGCTTATATTAAAAACAGTTGGCTGGGCCACACTCCTCTTCCCGTGATCTGGCATGCTAGCATTGAGAATAAGAACTGTACAGGAGGAGTACATGTATGCGTAACCACAATTCTGCCTGCACAGTACCAAGTGCAGAGAACTATATGAAAAGAACTACACAGTGAATTTGCACAGTTATTTAAGGGGCAGTTCTGGAATCACCCGAAGAGCAATTCTGAGCATTTCCTAAAATAAAAATTAGGATTATTGTGTCATTTAAATATTTGAAGGTTAAAAAAGTTAGTTAATGGAAATAGATATGGCGAGGCAACAAACATTTAATATACCTTTTTCAGTTTCTCACACAGTTCTGCACAGAGATGATATTCTTTGGCCCAAGTTAAGCACTTGACAGCCAGTTTAGATTCTCCACATTGTAAATACGTTTTAGCAAGCCTTATATATTCCACTTTATCCCTTTACAACAAGAGAAAATATATAATTGTTAATGCCAAGGAATGCTTATAAACAGTTTTTATTTGTATTAGAAAAATAATCATTCTTTACCTTGCATTAGTCTTTCTGGACTGTAAATTTAGGACTGCATCATTGGCAAGAGCAAGGTGTTCTTTATCTTTTGCTCCACCCTTTTGGTAGCATTTAGCGGCAACCTGAAAACAAAAGATCACTAAAATGTCAAATCTATGCATACCGGCTATTTTGACAGTAGTGCTTTAGCATTATGGATACATTGAAAATAAAACTCAGTATGCAGAAAAGAGAAAACTGCCAATGTTTTCAGAAACTGAAAAAGTGAGATTGCTAACTAAATGTACACTAATGAGATTGCAAAGTTTACCTTCCAACATTTGTGTTTTGCATAATAATTTCCTAGAGAAATCCACTCCTCTTCGGATGAAGTCCTCACAAACATTTTGTTATCAAGGTCTAATGAGAGAATAAAGTTTAGTTATAGAAACATTATGGGCATTTTGAAATTGCAATTATCTAATGCCCTGTGCCCATAAGGAAGAAACACTGTGTGTGTGTGGCTGACAAATATCAGGCAACTGATGAGTAAGTAATCTCGGGTAACCTGGTTTACATTAAAGTTAAATAAAGAATGAGAACAACTTCCCTTTTAAGTATAAGGGGTGTCGATGTATCAACATTTAAGGAAATATGTTTGTTAAGGCAAACAAGACCATGAACACAAAATTAACTACATATATACACTCATTGGCCACTTTATTAGGTACACCTTGCTAGTACTGGGTTGGACGCCCTTTTGCCTTTATTCTTCGTGACATACTTTCTACAAGGTGCTGGAAAAATTCCTCAGATTTTGGTCCATATGGACATGATGGCAGTTGCTGCAGATTTGTCGCTATCACCACCAGCCTGAACCATTGATACAAGGCAGGAGGAATCCATGCTTTCATGTTGTTTACGCCAAAGTCTGACACTGCCATCTGAATGTCTCAGATGGAATCGAGACGCATCAGACCAGGCAACATTCTTCCACTCTTCCATCGTCCAATTTTTGTGAGCTTGTGCGAATTGTAGCCTCAGTTTCTGCTACTGTAGCCCATCTACTTCAAGGTTCGACGTGTTGTACGTTCAGATATGGTATTCTGCATACCTTGGTTGTAACAAGTGGTTATTTGAGATACTGTTGCTTTTCTGTCATCTCAAACCAATCTGCCCACTCTCCTCTGACCTCAACAAGGCAGTTTCGTCCACACAACCGCCGCTCACTGGATATTTTGTCCTTTTGGATCATTCTCTGTCAAGCCTAGAAATGGTTATGTGTGAAAATTCCAGCAGATCAGCAGTTTCTGAAATACTCAGACCAGCCCATCTGGCATCAGCAACTAGGGCTGAAACAACTAATCGATAAAATCGATAATAATCGATAATGAAAATCGTTGTCAACGAATTTCATCATCGATTAATCGGATCGATTTTTATCGATTATAAAAAGAGGTTTTTTTCAGAGCAAATGCTCTGAAAAACTCCTCTCCTTATATAATCCGACCTCAAACAGTGATCGGATTATAACACCGGAATCCAGATCCCCCGCAACGCTGCAGGGGACCTGGATTCCCCTCACTGTCGGCCGGTCTCTCACTTCCGTCTCTCTCCCCCTCCCATCTGCCTCCTCCCCCCTCCCATACATCACTCTGCCTCTCTACCCGGCACCGTTACTGACAGGCACTTTCCCTGCAGCTTCATAGAAGCCACAGTGTAAGTGAAGGGCAGTAACGGAGTCTGTCTGTGCGATGCAGACCCCCACCGGCTGACAGAGGATCATCCTCTCTGATAGCCGGTGAGGGTCTGCATCGCACAGACAGCCTCCGTTACTGCCCTTCACTTACACTGTGGCTTCTATGAAGCTGCAGTGAAAGTGCCTTCAGTAACGGAGCCGGGTAGAGAGGCAGAGCGGTGTATGGGAGGGGGGAGGAGTCAGAGGGGTGTATGGGAGGGGGGAGGAGTCAGAGGGGTGTATGGGAGCCCCCCTCCAATACACCACACTGGCTCCTCCCCCTCTCATACGCCACTGCCTCTCTACCCGGCTCCCTGGTGTCTTGTCAGAAACGGAGGTTCACAGGAGGCAGAGTGGAGTATGGGAGGGGGGAGGAGGCAAAGTGATGTATGGGAGGGGGAGGAGCCAACGTGATGTATGGGAGGAGGCAGAGTGGAGTATGGGAGGAGCCAGAGTGGAGTATGGGAGGGGGAGGAGCCAGAGTGGTGTGTGGGAGGAAGCAGAGTGGAGTATGGGAGGGGGGAGGAGCCAAAGTGATGTATGGGAGGGGAGGAGGCAGAGTGGTATATGGGAGGGGGAGGAGGCAAAGTGATGTGTGGGAGGGGAGGAGCCAAAGTGATGTATGGGCGGGGGAGGAGGCAGAGTGGTGTATGGGAGGGGGGAGGAGGCAGAGTGGAGTATGAGAGAGGGGAGGAGCCAGAGTGGTGTATGGGAGGGGGAGGAGCCAGAGTGGTGTATGGGAGGGGGAGGAGCCAGAGTGGTGTATGGGTGAGTTATAGTGGTGTATGGGGGGTATTATGAATTTTTAGGGCATATAGGGGGTATAAGGCATATGGATATTAGGCATATCAGGGGGGCATAAAACAAATCTGGGGCTAAAAGGTATATCAGGGGGCTCAGTTGCATATCACTGGCATATAAGGAGTATAAGGCATATCAGGGGCACAGTGGAATCTGGCATATAAGAGGTATAAGGCATATATGGGGGCAGAGTGGCAAGCTGGGGGTCAGATGTGCATAACTGGGGGCAGTTTGGTAAATAAAAAAATGTAAACAAGGCTTTTTTCTCAGTTTTTATTAAATATGAAAAATAGTTAACATATGAATTAATATTTACTAATAACTTTGTATTAAAACCTAGCTTGAGACGCACTGTGTTTGGGTTCTTGTAGCTTTTATTATTATGTCAGTAAAATAAGAAGATGAATAGAGAGAGAGAGAGGCCATTGCAATAAAGAGATGAAAGTGTAAATTGTACGTTTTTTTTATTGCAATTTTTCTTCAATTTAAAATAATGTATTTTTTTATCCGATTAATCGATTAATCGACAAAATAATCGGCCAACTAATCGATTATTAAAATAATCGTTAGTTGCAGCCCTATCAGCAACCATGCCAAGTTCAAAGTCATTTAAATCCCCTTTCTTCACCATTCTAATGCTCGGTTTGGACTTCAGCAAGTTGTCTTGACCATGTCTACCTGCCTAAATGCATTGAGTTGCTGCCATGTGATTGGCTGATTAGCTATTTGTGTTAACAAGCAATTGAACAAGTGTACCTAATAAAGTGGCCAGTGTGTGTATGTATGTATATATATCTGATTAGATTTGATACCTGATTTATCAAAAGCCACTGCATGCAAACCATCCTGAATAAAGAGGTTTGAATGTTAAATACAAATTATGAATGAGAATCTTAAATACTATTGTACATGAGCTATCTTATATAGTATTTTCTTGGTGGTGAGATGAACTGTAAATCAAGTAATTTATGTTTTCGCTTTGACCTATTATACTACATGTGTACCTTTGTTTTCATCTGTCCTAACCACTTTGACAAGGTTTCTTTTGATGAAATATTGAAAAGCCGGGGCTCGTTTCTCTTGATTCTCGTCAAATATCCACAGGTTCACTCTGGCCCTTGTAATAGCTGTGTATAATTGTTTTAGTTCTTCATTGAGTAGCTGCATATAAAATAAATAGTTTTTAGTGTAAAAAATAATTATTATAGTGTACATTGAAACACTTTTGATTGGTCACTTAACACTTTAGGTCACTGACACCCGAGCACGTCCTACCAGTGCCATAGGAGCACTGGGTTTAACGTGGAATCTACTCAACAGAGGGGAACCAGTAGGAGAGCATGTGAGCCTAGTGATGTGCTGATTTGCTGTTAACTCAATCTCTGAGTAAAGGAGTCTGCCACGCAGTGAATTCATTCAGCTAGGGGCAGTGAAATAAATTATGTCATTCATCCCATAAGATACAGAAACATATGCTGAACAGAAATTTAAATTTTCACAAGCCGCCTGGCTTTATTTCTGTGAACGCAGCATTTGGAAAGAATATAACTTTCCTTTATGTTATGTCATATATTTGTCTAACAACATAAAACCTCACACTTTATGGTCATCAGATGTTGACATGTTTGAATTTGTTATAGTGAATATAAAGTTAAAAAGACAGAACTCCAAGTAGTAGTCAGGTTTATTGAAAACATCACTCAAAAAAAGTCCTAGTAATTGTATTATTAAAAATGCATTCAAATATTTGTGATATTAAATGATTCACACACTCATTGCTGCAGCCTAGAAAATTGGGAGACAGTGTATTCATAACGTATCCTGTCAGTAAAGGCAACAGGGGAGATCTCACTCTCTAATCTCAACAATTAAAGAATGCTTTCACTGATTTTGACACAATAAGACACCTTAGAGTGTGTGTAAAATTGTCTTCAATATGCATTATACATTTAAAAAGTTAGGGACTAAGGACCAATCTTTTAAGATGCTCCCAGGATAAACACAAACTGAGTTTTAGTTTTTAAACACCATTACACAGGTGTCGGATTTGTGAAATGTGACTGACCTGCTTGAATATACCTCATTCTAAAATCTTAATTATTTTTCTGTATTTTGGTATTACACTCGGTAAACATTGATTGCATTAGCATATATGTTTATTTTTCGTGTTGTTTAAGTGCTAGCCTTACTCTTTTTAAATTAGTGTCTGAGACTGTACCTTATGCATTTCTGGATTTATCCCTTCTTGTCTGATTGAAGATATAAACATTTTATCCAAAGAAACCTCGATAATGGTTTGTCTGTCTTCAGTCTCTTGTGATACCGGGCTAAAGGAAGAGATGATTCTCCACTCCTTGGAAGCCTAATGTCAGAAAAGGATTAATTTCAAGTTCAGTTATTCAAGTTAACAGTATTTGGAAGATGTTAGTGGGCTTACAGGGTCAACCAGAAATGTAAATTATAAACAGAAATTATAAGCAAATTACGAATTTTAATCCCCTTTTTTCCCTGTTATAGACTTTAACCATGCCTTTACCCACTTAGGTTCACACACTAAAATGCAGTAAACTGTGCACATTGTATCATGTGTTTTGTCCAACAACTGTACTAATTAGATGCACAGAGACAATAGTTATTGGAAGGGGGTAGAGGTACCGCATTTGCTCGATTATAAGACGACCCTGATTATAAGACGACCCCCCAAAATCTAAATATTAATTTAGGAAAAAAACAAAAAGCCTAAATATAAGACTACCCTATAGGAAAAAAAGTTTTACTAGTAAATATTAATTCATTTAAATTTTTTTTCATATTTAATAAAAGCTATGATTGAGAAAAATATATATTTTTTATTTCCTTTTATTTGCCAACCTGCCCCCCCAGTTATGCACATCTGCCCCCAGGGTTGCCACCTGCCCCCAGAAATGCCTTATACCCCCTATATGCCACTCTGCCCCATGATATGCCTTTTAACCCCCTATATGCCAGAGTGGCATATAAGGGGTTAAAAGGCATATCATGGGGCAGAGTGGCATATAGGGGGTTAAAAGGCATTTCTGGAGGTATATATATATATATATAACTGCTAACGACAATCACACTCCTATCAAGCCAAGGCAGCCAGTACATGCTGGAACCTGGGGATGATAGGAGTGTGAATACAGCCTCCCTATGCCATGCTACCACCACCACCCCCTTACACATCCATGCTGTCACACACACACACACTCATTCACAAACATTTAAATACTCATTCATTCCATTAATCACACATACTTGCTCAAAAACCCTCCCCCACCCCCTTACCTGAACTGCAGATCTCTCACTCGAAGACTTCTGCAGGGGCCCGGCTGTGCGAGCAACTTCTCTGGCCCCGCCCCCAGAGGAAGGAGGGGGAGGCAGAATTATGTGACACTGCTAGCTTCTTGTTCTCCTGCTGCTAGTAGAAGAGACGCTGCTCGTGACCAAAGCACCGGTAAGCAGCCTGGCCCCAGCGGACATTTTTTTGAGGTCTGATTAGAAGACGACCTCGATTATAAGACGAGGGGTATTTTTCAGAGCATTTGCTCTGAAGAAAACCTCGTCTTATAATCGAGCAAATACGTTAAATGGTATGATACTTTCCTTTAGGGATGCACTGATATATCAGTGGCTGAAATATATTGGCCAAAAAGGGCATTATAGGCAAAATAAAAATAAAAAAACATCCGGAAATAATCATCCACAGGGCCCCTGCTGCTTCCCTCTCTTGTACCGCCCAGGAGTCACGTGAATTTACATCACATGAGTCTGCTCCGTTTCCAGCATGTACTGGCTGACTTGGCATGATAGGAGTGTGATTGATGTTAACAATATTAATATTTTTATTGATTTTATTTTGTTCATTATTGGCGTCTGTAACGTTCACCCTTCGCTGTATGGACTTGTTTAAACTTTTAAACTTAAAAGTTGCTCATTCCCCTTTCCAACCTCTAGTGGCCGCCCTTTGCCACTCAGACCCACTCAGACTCATTATCAGGTCCAGCTGCAGTGTATTACCTGATCAAGACAGCTTTTATAAACCTGCCCAGCCCTGCAGTCTGGGCCTTGACATTGACGTTTGAGGACTTCCTGCTTTGGTTCCTGCGTTGCGGCCAGCGCCCCACTAGTGGACTCCCAAGTTGAGTGCCCTGCAAGAGGGCTTCCAGCCGTGTGCCCTGCAAGAGGGCTTCCAGCCGTGTGCCCTGCAAGAGGGCTTCCAGCCGTGTGCCCTGCAAGAGGGCTTCCAGCCGTGTGCCCTGCAAGAGGGCTTCCAGCCGTGTGTGCCCCAACCCGAGGGCTTCCAGCCGTGTGTGCCCCAACCCGAGGGCTTCCTGCCGGGTGTGCCCCAACCCGAGGGCTTCCTGCCGTGTGTGCCCCAACCCGAGGGCTTCCTGCCGTGTGTGCCCCAACCCGAGGGCTTCCTGCCGTGTGTGCCCCAACCCGAGGGCTTCCTGCTGTGTGTGCCCCAACCCGAGGGCTTCCTGCCAAGTGACTTTCCTTGTATATATATTTGTTGTACCATCATCTACAATACAGGTCTTAATCCTGATCTTCTGTCTGTGGCTTATTTCCTGGGCCTGTCTGTAACAACCCCAGGCCATCATGAATCGTGGGGTACAGACAGAGCCCCTCGTATCCCCTGCACCTGGGCTCCTATCAGACCTGCTCCCCCAATTCGTTACAGCGTCTTAACCACATTTTTATTAAAAGTAAGTAACACACCAAAATCGGTCAGAAAAATTCAATAACAATATATATATATATATATATATATATATATATGTATATATATATATTAATTGTAAACAGCAATCACACTCCTATCATGCCAAGTCAGCCAGCACATGCTGGAAACTGGTATGCCTGGGCATGATGGGAGTGCTGTTAACAAATATATATTGTTATGGGTTTTTTTTGTCTAATCTTGGTGTGTTACTCGGTTTTAGGGCTGCAACTAACGATTATTTTCATAATCGATTAGTTGGCCGATTATTTTTTCGATTAATCGGATAAAAAAAGAATGTACATTTTTCCTTTATTTAAAATAATTTAATAAACAAATGATGTTAAATACAAACAGCAGAATAAAAAAAACTTTGCTAAAATGCATTTCTTGTCTTTATTTCCCAACCAGCCCCCCAATTTATGCACATTTGAGCCCAGACATGCCACGCTGCCTCCCAGACATGCCACGCTGCCTCCCAGACATGCCACGCTGCCTCCCAGACATGCCACGCTGCCTCCCAGACATGCCACGCTGCCTCCCAGACATGCCACGCTGCCTCCCAGACATGCCACTCCACGCTGCCTCCCAGACATGCCACTCCACGCTGCCTCCCAGACATGCCACGCTGCCTCCCACATATGCCACTCCACGCTGCCTCCCACATATGCCACTCCACGCTGCCCCCCACACATGCCACTCCACGCTACCCCCCACACATGCCACTCCACGCTACCCCCCACACATGCCACTCCACTCTGTCTGCCACTGTGCCTGATATGCCTTATACCCCCTGATACACCACTCTATCCTCCCCAGACATGCCGCACTGCCTCCCAGACATGCCAGACTGCCCTCCCCATATATGCCACTCCACTCTACCCCCAGATATGCCACTGTGGCCCCAGATATGGCTTATACACCACTCCGTCCTCCCCTGACATGCCACACTGCCCTCCCCACATATGCCATATATACCGTATATGCTTTATACCCCCAGATATGTCTCTCCGTCCTCCCCAGATATGCCATATATACCGTATATGCTTTATACCCCCAGATATGTCTCTCCGTCCTCCCCAGATATGCCTTATACCCCCCAGATATCTCATAGTCCCCTCATAGTGTCACAGACCCGTTCGCATCACACTGACACCATACTTTTATAAATAAGTACTGGGTTAATCTTCACTGCCCCCAGGATTTAGACTCCCCTTAGTTTGCCCTCCTTTATCTCTAACTGCACCTTAAGTTAACTTTATTAAATTAATTAAATTAACCCTCAGTCCTCAGCACTAAATTAACCCTAAACACCCCATTAACCATAACTACCCCTAAATTAACTCTACATACCCCATCAAACACAACTACCCTAAATTAACCCTAAACACCCCATTAACCATAACTGCCCCTAAGTTAACACTAAACACCCCATTAACCACAGCATGCCCTAAATTAACCCTAAAGACCCTATAAACCACAGCATCCCCTAAATTAACCCTAAAGACCCCATCAACCACAACAGCCCCTTAATTAACCCTAAACACACCATTAACCACAACTGCCTCAAATTAACCCTAAACACCCAATTAACCATAACTGCCCCAAATTAACCCTAAACACCCCATTAACCATAACTGCCCCTAAATTAACCCCCGCCTCCCCTAACTTTCAGCAGCCCAAATATTAATTTTATACTTACAGTTAGATGAGTGTCACAGCCATGTGGTTCTGGAGAAGGAGGGGGCGGGGACAGTTGTCACAGTGATTACAGGGAGGGACTAGTAAGTAGGAACTGCTGCTGTGAGTCAGACTAAACGGATTATATAATGAGGGGTATTTTTCAGAGCGTTTGCTCTGAAAAACCCCTCATTTTATAATCGATAAAAATCTATTCAACTAATCGATAATGAAGTTCGTTGGCAACAAAATGCTGGTATTTTAACCCTTTCCATGCACTCATTTTACCACCAGCCTTTGTGAAGCTTTATGGTAGTAAATTTTCTTTTGTATTTTTTTCACACATGTTGTACTTCAGGTATAAATTTATCGCTCCTGGTAGATGTCCGTGTCAAACAACACCCCAATATGTGTTCAGTAACATCTCCTGAGCGCAGTGATTTTAGGGTTATTTGGGAGGTAAAAGGCCGCCTTTGTGAGGTGTGTATTTTTATACCATTTAGACATCTGATCCTACTGCCCCCATGTCTCATATTTGGGACATCTTTGAACCCGGCCAATTCAATTTACCCCATCCACTCTTTTTTAATACGAGACACCCAATGGGCATTTGTAATGCCAATATTTTAACTCTTTCCATGCTGGAATTTTTGTAAAGATAAAGAATTTTAGGACTTGCTTATTAAAAACTTTTTTTTTTTGGTGACAGTGGGGATTTTTACATGTTACCAATATTTTTTTTTACTAATCACTCTCATTAGTGAGCTGGGCTCCATTGACCTTGCATTGTTGGATGCAGTACCTGCATTCAACCTGCAGGAGGAGCTCGAGAGTTCTCAAGAGGGTCTGGATAGACCCTCTGTGAACTAATTTTCTATTCTTAGGCAACGTCATTTACAGGATGGCACTTGTGGTTGCTCCTTGGAGCAATCACAAGGCTATCGGGGTAGGGGGGTTGTGTTGCTGACATGCCTCTATATCGAGGCATGTCAGCAACACCGTTTATGCTTAGGAAGCAATTCCGATCGCTTCCTAAACTGTTTAAGCCGGGTGCCGGCACGATCTTTGATGATCGGTGCGGCGGCCTTTTTTCTTCCGGGGAGGGCTTTCCTCCCCGGATCCACGGTCAGCCTCACTTGTGAGGCTTCCGTGGATGCTGCAAAGCCGCAGATCGCGGCGATGCAGCTATTTAACGGCAGCCCGTACATGTACGGGCATTGTCGTTATCTTGTTGCACGGCAACCCCGTACATGTACGTGGATTGTCATTAAGGGGTTGATAAAAGTGTGTTTTGTTTTTTTGTGTATTTTTTTTTAAAGGGAAGGGGTCATTTTCAGTTTCGGCCAAGTGAATGCTGAATTTTTGGTTTCGGTACATCCCTACTTTCCTTCTACAAATTTTGATAAAGCTTAGCAGGTACATTTGAAAGCTAATAAAATATGTCTCTGCTACCTCATAACCTAGTCGTTAGTACTCCACTGAGCACGCAATACTGGAATGTAACATAAATAGCACAAAATAAGTCATTGATTTTTTTATGTGCAGCTATTAATGTGTTTACTTTACAGGACAAATAGGTCTTCAATAGTACCAGCAACACTGTAGCTGTTATGCTCTGGAAATAGCACGCCACTCTTTTTAAATGGCAAAACTTCAAGCTAGTTATAACACATCAAAAATGCACTGAAATTTATAAAGTGTAGTTAATGCATATACAGTGGTATGAAAAAGAAAGTACACCTATTTGAATTCTATGTTTTTACATATCAGAGCAAACAACTATCTGTTCCTTAGCAGGTCTAAAAATTGGGTAAATACAACCTCAGATGAACAACAACACACAACATTACACCGTGTCTTGATTTCTTCAACAAAAATAAAGCCAAAATGGAGAAGTCATGTGTAATAAAACTAAGTACATCCTTATTGCTTCCATAGAAATGAAGATGCTAAGTAGCAGACAGGTGCTGCTAATCAAATGCCCTTGATAAAGGGCAAGCATGACCATCTCTATAAAAGGAGTTTTAATCAGTTTGCTGGTCTTCAGGTGTGTGTTAATACAATGCCAAGGAGTCCCAAAAAAAAGTCACCTAAAGGTCAGAATGCGCAATGCTCAGAAATTGCAAAACACCCAAGAGTTACATCTGAGACTCTACAGGCCTCAGTTAGTATGTTAAACGTTAACATTCATGACAGTACAATTAGGAAAAGTATGGATTGTTCGGAAGGGTTGTCAGGCGAAATCCTCTTCTCTCTAAAAAGAACATGGCAGCACGAGTTAGGTTTGCATCTGAACAAACCACAAGACATCTAGAACAATGTCCTTTGGACAGACGAGACTAAAGTGGAGATGTTTGGCCATGATGCACAGTGCCACATTTGGCAAAAAAACAAACACAGCATCAGCACAAACACCTCATACCAACTGTCAAGTAGTGGAGGGGTGATGATTTGAGTCAACTGTGAGGCCATCTGTCTGACAGCTAAAGCTTGGCTGAAATTGAGCCATGCAACAGGACAATGATCCCAAGCACACCAACAAAATGGCTGAAAAAGAAAAAAAAATGACCCAGCAAAAGTTCAGACCTTAATCCGACTGACATGCTGTGGCGGGACCTTAAGAGAGCTGTGCATATACAAATGCCTGAAAACCTCAATGAAGTGAAGAAGCATTGTAGAAGAGTGGTCCAAAATTTCTCCACAACATGTGAGAGATCGATAAAGTCATACACAAAACAAGTGCTGCTAAAGGTGGTTCTATCTGCTATTGAATCATAAGGTGTACTTAATTTTCAAGATATGGCTTTTGGATTTATCTTTGTTGACGAAATCATGTCATGTGTTGTTGTTCATCTGAGTTTGTTTTTACCTAATTTTAGGCCTACTGAGGAACAGATGATTGTTATTATGTCCTGATATGTAAAACCATAGCATTAAAGAGGGTGATAATAATTTGGATCAACAATTTATCAAAGAAAATGATGGACGGAAGGCATATATTAATGCACATAAGGGAATAAATGTGTTCAGACTACCAAATGCTACAAAAGTACTGCGGACATACCTCCGAGTCAGTGAAGAAATTGTACAGTAGAACATCGTCAAATTCCAAGCCTTTTGATTCATAAATAGTAAGAACTAATGCCAAGCTTAATTCCTCTGGTATGTTTTCCTTGGCCTCTTCATTTTTTACCAGTATAACCTAAAAGAATATAAAGACTTACTGGATGGATCACAACAATAAAAAAACATCATATGGTAGTTTTGACAATAGTTATGAAAATCAATTTCCTTTTAGAATTCATATCCGTTTTGCGAGCAGTGTGACCACTTTTGTTTTATGTATTTTTTTAGCACATATTTTACTGGTGTGATACCAAATATAAATAACATGCAGAGGGTTTCCTGCTCTTTTTATTTTCATCATGTGTGCTTAAAATACCGTATTTGCTCGATTATAAGACAAGGTTTTTTTCAGAGCAAATGCTCTGAAAAATACCCCTCGTCTTATAATCGGGGTCGTCTTATAATCAGACCTCAAATAGGTCTGACTATGAGACTAAGATCCAGATCCCCCACAATGCTGCAGGGGACCTGGATCCTCCTGCCCCCCCCCAACTTACCGGTGCTTCTGACTCCCGGTGTGTAGATGTCTATGCAATTCGCGTAGACAACTTCCGCTGCAGCCGGAAGGAGGTGCGGTTAGCAGCGGGGGTTGTCTGCGTCCATCGGGGAGTTCTCTCTGACAGCCGGGGAAGGTCTGCGCAGACAACCAACGTTGCTAACCACGCCTCCTTCCGGCTGCAGCAGAAGTTGTCTACGTGAATCGCCGGGAGTCAGAAGCAGCAGTAAGTTGTTGTTTTTTTGGGGGGGGGGGGTTAAATGGGGGGCATAAGGCATTTCTGGAGGCAGAGTGCTCTATGGAATGCCTTTTAACCCCCTTAATGCCACTCTGCCTCCAGATATGCGTTTTAACCCCCTTTATGCCACTCTGCCTCCAGAAATGCCTTTTAACCCTCTATACGCCACTCTGCCTCCTGAAATGCCTTATACCTCCCTATATGCCACTCTGCCCCATAATATGCCTTTTAACCCCCTAAATGCCAGAGTGACATATAGGGGTATAAGGCATTTCTGAAGGCAGAGTGGCACATAGGGGGTCAAAAGGCATATCATGGGGCACAGTGGCATATAGGGGGTTTAAGGTATTTATGGGGCAGAGTGACAAGCCTGGGGGCAGATGTGCATAACTGGGGGGCAGGTTGGAAAATAAAAGGAATTAAAAACTAAATATTTCTCTCAATCATAGCTTTTATTAAAAAAAAATAGTTTACATGAATTAAAATTTACTGGTAAAACTTTTTTCCTATAGGGTCGTCTTATATTATATTGGTAACAGCATTTGTACCCCAAGGTATTTCAAATGCTGGTATTTTAACCATTTCCATGCACTAGTTCTACCATCAGCCTTTGTCAAACTTTATGGTAGTAAAACATTTTTGTATTTTTTTCACACACGTTGTACTCCAGGTATAAATTTACTGCACCTGGTATATGTCACTTCCAAACAACACCCCAATATGTACATCTGCTAAGCACAGTGATACCCCACATGCATGAGTTTGTTGAGTTATTTGGGAGGTAAAAGGCCACCTTTGTGAGATGTGTATTTCTTTGCCATTTAGACATCTGGTCAGTCTGTGCCCATGTCTCATATTTGGGACATTTTGAAGCCCGACAATTCAATTTACCCCATCAGATCATACATTTTTTAAAACTAGGCACCCTATGGACATTTATAATGCCAATATTTTAACTCTTTTGTGAAGATATAGCGTGAATTCTAGGACTTGCTTATAAAGAAAACTTATATATATGCACAATGCGCCTCAGTACTTGATCCCGCTCTATGACTTTATGTGGCCTTCTGCTTCATGGCTGTCGTGCTGTTCCTAAACGCTTTCACTTTCCAATCATAACACTAAAAGTTAACGGTGGCTAGCAGGGATGAAATTTCACAAACTGACTTATTGCAGAGGTGGCATCTTTTCACAGTACCAAGCTTGAGTTCACTGAAATCTTAAGAGATATTTCTAAATGGAGACTACATGGCTAGGTCCTTGATCTTATACACCTGTTACAATGGGTCTGATTGAAACACATGAATTCAATAATTAAGAGTTGTGTCTAAATACCTTTTGTCCACATAGTGTATGAGCAAACCAGGAGATGTTTTTGGACAAATTTCCTACAAGCCAAGGGTGGGGAAATAGTGGATGGATGGAGCTGAATTCTGATGACTACCTCCATGCATTTGCAAGGATAAAAGCTATCATAGAAATTACATACGTAATGTTTTTTTATACAAAGCATGGATAAGATAGTTGTTAACATACCACTCGCGCATATACTGAAGCTAAGTTGTTTATTTGCACCACAATATACTGGCCACTTTATTAGCTACATCTTTCTAGTACCGGGTTGGACCCCCTTTTGCCTTCAGAACTGCCTTCATTCTTTGGGGTATACTTTCTATAAGGTGCTGGAAATCACTGGATATATGTGTCAGAAATTTATGGCTAAGATAAACTGATTATAGTAAAGAAATCTTAACAAGCTTGGACCTTGTTTAAACCCTTAAAATCAGTGATAGATAAAGTTGACTATGGTAAAAAAAAATTAGGGCTGAAACAACTATCGATAAAAATCAATAATGAAAATCGTTGACATCGATTTTTATCGATTATAAAACGAGGTTTTATGAAGCTGTAGTGAAAGTGCCTGTCAGCAACGGAGGTTCACAAAACACTAGGGAGTCGGGAGAGAGGCAGAGTGGTGTATGGGAGGGGGGAGGAGTCAGAGGGGTGTATGGGAGCCACCCTCCCATACACCACTCTGGCTCCTCCCCCTCCCATACACCACTCTGCCTCTCTACCCGGCTCCCTGGTGTCTTGTGAACCTCCGTTGCTGACAGGAGGCAGAGTGGAGTATTGGAGGGGGGAGGAGGCAGAGTGGAGTATGGGAGGGGGGAGGAGGCAGAGTGGTGTATGGGTGAGTTATAGTGGTGTATGGGGGTGTAATTAATTTCAGAGTGTCATATGTGGGGGAGGCAGAGTGGTGAATCAGGGAGTATAATGAATTTCAGGGTGGTGCAGGGCATTTATGGGGGGCGGAGTGGCATATCAGGGTGCACAGTGGCATATAGGGAGGTATAAGGCATAAATGGAGGCGAGTGGCCTATTGGAAGTTACAAGGCATATCAGGGGGCACAGTGGCATATTGGAAGTTATAAGGCATATCAGGGGGCATAGTGGCATATAGGGGGTATAAGGCATATCGATATTTGGCATATCAGGGGGGCATAAGACATATCTGGGGATAAAAGGTATATTGGGGGCTCAGTTGCATATCACTGGCATATAAGGAGTATAAGGCATATCGGGGGTACAGTGGCATGTCAGGGGGCACAGTGGAATCTCTGGCATATAGGAGGTATAAGGCATATATGGGGGCAGAGTGGCAAGCAGATGTGCATAACTCGGGGCAGTTTGGTAAATAAAAGAAAATATAGGCTTTTTTCTCATAGTTTTTATTAAATATGAAAAATAGTTAACATATGAATTAATATTTACTAATAACTTTGTATTAAAACCTAGTTTGAACTCCCCCCCCCCTAATTTTTCCTTCTGTACCCTTCACCGATAAAAACAACTTAAAATAAAGAAAAACTGATTTACCCCCTAAAACCTAGTTTGAGAAACACTGTGTTATGTCAGTAAAATAAGAAGGTGAATAGAGAGAGAGAGAGGCCATTGCGATAAAGAGATGAAAGTGTAAATTTTACGTTTTTTATTACATTATTTTAAATGTAAAACATTTGCATTTTTTTTTATCCGATTAATTGATTAATCGAAAAAACGGCCAACTAATCGTTTATTAAAATAATCGTTAGTTGCAGCCCTAAAAAAAATAAAAAAATAAGTAGGCAAGGTATAAGCACAATACCACTCTGGTAAACCAATGCCAGGGACCAACATATTTTGTGTAATTTAAAGGGAAGAAAAAAAAAAACATACCTGATGAGCTCCGAACTCTATTGGTTGAGTTTTCCTTTTGTTGCCACTCAGTAACATAGCCATGTCACTAACACTGCAAGACTCCAAAACCACTGGTTTTGGGCCATCAAACAAGCCACAGTCACGTGGTAATCGATCAAATGATTCAGGAAAATAATACTGCAGCAAATCCACAATACCAGAAGCCAGAAGCAGAATTCCTTTGGTTAAAACAAATTATAATTATTATTACTATCTGTAAGCAGTTAAACATAGCCTACTTTAACTAAAAAGGGCAAAACAAAACACAGTTTTCATATTAGGAACATATGATATACATCATCTATTGACTTCATATTCTTGTAGATTAATTAAATTGTTTATTTAATTAATTATATTAACATATTCCTTTCAAAGTGATTGGTAATACATAATTATATGTTTAAGTATGCAACCTAATTAAATAACTTAATGTGTGTCACGTGCGCCGCCGTGGCACGTACCTTTGGAGCTCGCAGCAGCTCGCCCGTCACTTCCGCCGACGCCGTGCGGACGCGTCAGTGTCCCGACGTCGGCAGGGCAGCCCTGCCTCCACACCCTCGGCTGGGATCGCGCCTGCACACCGAGGACGTGCAGGCGCTTCCCCTCCTCGTACCGCCGGGACCGCGGGTATGACGTGTCGTAGGTCTGCCTCGGCCGCGACGACTTCACGTGACGGACGCAACGCACGCTACGCCGGTATGTGAGTACCATCTCTTATTTAAACCCCATTTGTTTCCACTGTCTTTACCCGTTCAAAGTGTTATGCTTTTTGGGTGTGCTGTTCCCTGCCATTTCTCTATTGCCTTGTGTACCGACCTTTGCCTGTTATTTGACCACGATTCTGCGCTGCCTGCCTACGACCCCGGACCTGTTTAACCGTTTATGCTTCTGATCTGCCTGCCTTGACCTCGGACCTGTTTAGCCGGTTATGCTTCTGATCTGCCTGCCTTGACCTCGGATACGTTTGACCTTGCTGCCTGCCGTTGCCCTTGATCTCGGACTGTTTACCTGACTTCTCTACGTCTACATATCTGCATAGTTGGATCCTCCTTCGCTACCTGACCCCATGACAATGTGACAGTTTATTGTTCCTGACACCTCCCACTAAATGAGTATACATATTAACCCCTTCACAAAGCCAGACATACTATTAAATCATGCAGTCCTTAATGTTCAGGACACAAGACTTAATGGCGTGTTCAGCATAGAAGTATACTCCGGTACCATACTTGAATTACTGTTGCATGATCAGATACAGAGCTTTTACAATGCGTTTCAATGGAGAATGAGGCCATGCTGTGTGGTATTGCTTTGGTGCTGTATTCTGGCATTGCTCCTGACCTTTGACGTGCGTGGGAGGCCAAGTTATAGTAAAAAGGTGCTGTACTGGTACATACTTCCCGACATTTCAAAATGTGAACTCACCAATACAATTGCACTTTAAAATATCGCGCTTGCCTCGCCACTTTATACACGCTTCATATTGAACACATTGAATTGAATTCCCATAAGGCTCAGCCAGACATACTACTTCCATGATGCTGGCTGAGCGTCATTGGGAAGTGCAGCAACAGTAAAGCTGCAGATGCTAACTGAGCATCATTGGAAGAGTAGTCCACAGCAGCAGAGGTTTTTCTTAAATTAATGCAAAGTGGGACAGAGGAAGGAATAGGCGGGACAGAGACCCAAAATTGGCACTGTCCCGCCTAAATTGGGACAATTGGGGGGCATGCTGGTATTGTAGTAGGACAGATCAGTTTTTAATTATAGAATCATTGCTGATGCCATTTTTGTTTTCATTAATATGTAGTTGGAGGTGTGGGTTGGGGTATCATAGTCCTGCAGAGATCAACAGCAGGAAAGGGGTAGCTGGCTGCCCTGATGTCGGGCAGATAACATAAGAAACATCCAAGGAACCTCTGCATATGTGATTGTTTGTTTGCTTTTTTTAACCAATCACATACATGGAAACCTTCAATGTTCTCTGACCCTCTTTATTGTGAGCTTAAAAGAGACTGGGGGACATTTGAAAAAAAATCACATACAACACTATTATTGCGTATTAACATTAAATATAATGAGATACCTTGGGTAACCTACTCTAGTTTGGAAACAGAAATACATATTGTTTCATATGTGATCTGTAATTATTAAAAAAGATAAAATCCATATGTGATGAGTTTATGAATATATTTGGAGTATTTTTGTTTGTTTGAACAGTGTATATAATTTATAATGGGTAAACAGAAAAATACAATCTGTTTTGTTTTATTTATTTGCCCATTTTTTCCCCACAATAAATAATAGCATACATAAATGAAAATGTTTCAGAAGCATACATAAATGAAAATGTTTCAGACAAAAGCCCCACTTTTAGTCCTGAAAAATGCTGGAACCCTCTGCAGACAGAAATGTAAACCTTGTTTAACATACCTATGTAAATAGTATTTACCTAGCATAAATATAATTTACAATTATTATTATTAATTGTTTTATATACCATATTCTGTATTGCTGTACAATAACGTAGCACTTAACAATCTGGAGACCCCCCTCTGCGCTGGCATCCTTGCTGCTGATCCCCAGGATAGGAAGTCATAAACCACTATCCAAGTTTAGGTAAATCAAATTTTATTGTATTTTCAAACAACAGAGGGAGGGATACAGAAAGGAAAAAAGGGAGGGGGGGACATAGGTAGCATCACAGTAGGTTACAGGAGTAGTTCCCAGCATGCCGACGCGTAACAAAGGAAGGGCAATAATGAAAGGCAATGACAATATCACACGAAATGACATATACAATACCAACGGATCAGGGGACCAGGCACATGTCCAGCAAAGTGAGGATACAACAATGAGGAAAAATAGCAATCCTTCTTAGGGTCGCGCAAACGAACCATGAGCAAAGGCCCAGGACCAACAGGTCAAACGTGCGATAGACATGCATTTAAATGGCCAGAAGTATCCAAGAAAAAGTTAGGAAACTTAGATGCTGGATCTCGAGTAATTGGTGCACCCGTCATGATACATTTATAAGGTTAAACTAAAGTAGTTGCCCTTGCATTTCGGGCTTCTTGCTAGTATTTCGTTTTTGTATGTAAATGACATTCTAGTGAATTTAAGGGAACAAACAGTACATAAACAGAAGGGGGTGACACAAAATAGAGGCACGGTAGTGACATGGACCGATCCCACAAGCAGAGTAAGGCTCAAGTTGGCAGTAAAAGTTACAACCCAAATGCCTACCCCTCCACATATCATGAAAGAAAACTTATGGTGAGGAGTAATGTGGTGCTGGAGGCAATGGAGGCCAAGATCAAATTTGGAAGCACCACAAGTCCATGTCGCCCTAAAGGTACGCTGCGTAAAGGTAGACAAACCAACACACGCGGAAAGGAAGGAGGGAGAGGAGAAAAAAAAAGGGGAGGGGAGAAGAGAGTAAGATAAGCAGGTAGCGAGAAAATCAAGATTCACTGTCGAAGTAACAACACAAGCACAGGAGAGGAGAGGAAGGAAAGCCAACATGCCCACGTCCCCGTGTACGCTTCCATCCTGTCCGACGCCAGGTGGATCAGTTCCTCTAAGACCCTGATCTCCTCCACTTGCGAAACCCACAGACGCAGGGGAGGGGCTACAGGACGTTTACAATAAAGCGGTATAAGGCTACGAGCCGCGTTGAGAAGATGGCGGAGGACGGATCGCTTCATAGAACCCAGTGACCTCTCAGAGTGAAGGAGGAGTCCAAAGCACGGGGAAGGCGGGATCGTCTCACCCGAGATTTCCCCCATACAACGGAAAACCCCAACCCAGAAGGGCTGGAGCTTACTGCAGCTCCACCACATGTGCAAATAGGTGCCACTCTCCTCTCCGCACCTCCAACAGACAGGATCACTCCCCGGCACAACCCGGCTTATTGCCTCCGGAGTTCTATAAAACCGGGACAGCAGCTTGTAGGCCGTTTCCTGATACCGTGTCACAATAGAGCATTTGTGCGTCAAGACGCACACCTTCAGCCACTGGTGCTCCGAGAGCGTTTCCCCAAGATCGGCCTCCCAGCGTCCCATGAATACCGGAGGGACCACAGAGTCTCTTTCCAATAGCATGCGATAAATGACAGAGATCCCCCCTCTTGGGACACAGGGTCATCGGACGAGTTGTTCAAATGGGGTAAGAGGTCTGGTAAGATGATGCTTGCCCGGTACTGACCGGACAGAACGCGCTATTTGCACGTAACGAAAGCGCTGCAGCATAGTGCCTGTGGCAGCAGGGGCAGCTCGTTCAAAAGGCAAGGGAGCGGAACCATCCCACATGGCCTACAAGGTAGCATTCGGAGGCAGCGCAAGAGAGTCAAGATACCCCCTCTCCAGTCCCGGGGTGAAATCCAGGTTCCCAGCAAGGGGGGTAAGCGGGGAAGGGAAGGAGGAAGGCACACCGCCAACCCCGCCGTCTGCGCCAGACCCCCAAAGTAGCCCGCACAAAAGGGTTCGGGCTAGCAAAAGGCTGGAAGACCCCGGAGCGAAGCCCCAGACAGCCGGCGAGGAGGAACGGCGTGTCAGATTGCTCCATGTCTATCCAAAGCTTAGAAGGAGGACTAAACTTCCATTCGAGCATTCGCAAGAGATGAGTAGCACAATAGTATCCGAAAAAATCAGGCAGTGAGAGTCCCCCATGTTCTTTCAAGCGTGTGAGCACCGCGTAACTCAACCGAGGGCGCCTCCCCCTCCAGACATAGTGGGTCACAAGCGCGCAGAGCTCCGAAAAAAGGAGCTCGGAACGACCACCGGCAGTGTCTGAAAGAGGTACAATATCCTCGGGAGGATGTTCATCTTAACTACACTAACGCGCCCATGCCATGAGACATGGGAAAGATCCCATCGGCGAAGGTCGCTTCTTAGGCGTTGAAGAAGACTGGGGAAATTTACCCTGTAAGTGGAAGGGAGGTCTCTCGGGATCCAGACTCCTAGATATTTCAGAAGATCACGACACCATCTGTATGGGAAGGAAGCGCCAACAGCGCGGGACTCAGCCGTGGACAAAGAAACATCCATGACTTCGGACTTGTCAACATTGATTTTAAAGTTAGAGAGGGAACCAAATACCCGCAACAAATCGTGGACGTGAGGGAGAGAGACTACTGGTTGTGAGATCACAAATAGTAAGTCATCCACATACGCTGACACCTTCAGCTCACGACTAGAACAAGTCAGGTAGCAGTTGGCCTGTTAAGGTGTGCCTGAAGTTGCAAAGTCACCGGAGAGTGATCTGATATCTCAGCAGTGCCACCCCTCTGCTTGGCCCAGGTGGTTGTATTCCATCAAGAACAGGTCAATCCGGGAATATGACCGGTGCGGGGCAGAGTAGCAGATGAAGTCCCGTTCACCCAGGTGAAACGCTCGCCAGCAATCAACAAGCCGGTACCGTCGCAAGATGGAGTTGAATTGTTTGACATGGGGTGGCGGAGTAGGGGACGGGCGTGTGGTGGAGTCCACCCTAGGGTCCGGGGCAACATTAAAGTCTCCCCCCACAATTAAAATTCCGTCCTTGAATTCCATAAGGATACGGAGGATACGGGACAGGGCAGAGCACTGTTGTTGGGAAGATATACCGAAGCGAAAGTAAACATCTGGTCGTGAATAGTACCCTTGACAAACGTATACCTGCCACCAGGATCTACCTTAAGATTAGACAAGAGAAAGGGAACACGACGGGAGAGCATGACAGCCGTGCCACGTGACTTAGAGTCCGAAAAGTTACTCGTGTATATCTGCGGGAAGGCCGGATGGCGAAACGGAGGGGCACTGCCAGCGCGAAAGTAAGTTTCCTGGAGGAATACCACCGAAGGGTCTGCTTTGCAGAGGGTCCGAAAGACCCTCGACCGCTTCTCCGGTGTGTTAAGGCCCCTGACGTTTAGGCTAAGGGCGACCAAATTCGTCGCACGAAAGGCAGTGGCCAGACGGGGCATGTCGGGAGGTTAGAAAAGCGAGCGAGGGCGTAAGAGATGCGAGGTGAAGAGAGAGGAAAGAGACAGGGGAGAAAAGGAAGAGAAAAAAAAAATTTAAATGAGAGGGATAGGGAGGCGTGAAAGGAGGGGAAAGGTGGCGTAAGGTGGGAGGAGGGAAAGGGAGAGGCACCGACTAACAAGGAAGGAGGGTTAGGAGAGGACGCACTACACGGGGGGGGAATCACACAGAACACAAACTGGAACTAGCGCAATAAGCGCGTAACAGCAGTTTTTGGAAAGGACGGTGGCAAAAAGGCCAGGCGCCCAAACAAAACGGAGTCCGACCTGCTAGGGGATTATAGAAGCCCCGCTCAGAGCAGCAGCAAGGTGGAGAGTGTCAAAAAGAATTGAATTGAAAAGAAAAAGAATAGAAATTAAACTCCACATTACTCCGCAGCTGTAACTCACATATATATGTTCAGTGAACTTAACCATCCGGGAACAGAACTCAAACCATAGCGTCAGTTCGATACGCCATTTCTATATGCAGGAAAATCACGACAACCCCCCCACCACCCGACCTGCATGAACTGCAAAGGACAGAGTTAGGAGGAGCACGTCGGTGTAAACATGAATGGAAAAGTACAGGAGACAAACATTTAATAACAATGGCCCACAAGGTCAAGCCCGTGGGCTTTAATTAGGCGCAGCATGGCGCCCCGTAGAGCGTAAGGTAGAACGATAGCGCAACAGCCCAGGGTGTAGCTGTCACACCAAATAACTAGTCAGTTGCATATGTGCGCATCGTAGGTGGAAAGAAAGAGAAAAAAAAAAAACCCAGTGAAAACCCTGGCCACGTGCCGGGATGGGGTTCGTTTAGAGCGAGCGCGACCCCAGCAAACAACAAACATGGGACGATGCATCAGCGTGTCACAGCCAGAGTAAGGCACATCTCAGGAAGGAAAACATCAGCATTAGCATGAACAACAATGTGCAGCCCTAAGATCAATACATCAGTGTAGCATGAACATTAAAGTACAGGAAAGTCATTCAACAGTGACGGTCCATAATGGCAGGCCGGTTGACAGTGATCATATGCAGCGGTGCGCTCCGCAACGTGTAAGCAGCAATGAGAGCGCAGCAGTCTAGCGCATGGGCGGCGCACCAGCAATTAGTCCTAAGAACATGCGCGAAAAAAAAGAAAGAAAAAATAAAAAATAAAAAATGTTAATAAAATAAAATAATTTCCCCCTAGTGAAAACAGTGGCCACGTGCCGATAGGTGATGTGGTTAGAGCGAGCGCGATCCCAGCAAACGACAAGCAGGGGGCGAGACAAGCTTGGGACGAGACATTTGCGCGTCACAGCCCGTGAAAGGCAAAGCTCAGGAAAGAAAGCATCAGTATCAGCATGAACAACAAGGCACAGCCTTAGGATCAATACAGCAGTGTAATATGAACATTAGAGTGCAGGAAAGTCATTCAACAGTGGCGGCCCAGAATGGCAGGTCCATCGACAGTGATCATTAGCAGTGGTGCGCTCCGGAACGTGTAAGTGGCATCGAGAGCACAGCAGTCTGGCGCAAGGTTTACGCACCAGCATGTAGTCTCAAGCGGGAGAGGAGAAAGAAAAAAAAAAGAAAAATAAACCCCAGTGAAAACCCTGGCCACGAGCCGGGATGGATTGTGTTTAGCGCGAGCGCGACCCCAGCAAACAACAAACATGGGACGAAGCATCAGCACATCACAGCCAGAGTAGGGCACATCTCAGGAAGGAAAACATCAGCATTAGCATGAACAACAAGGTGCAGCCCTAGGATCAATACATCAGTGTAGCATGAACATTAAAGTACAGGAAAGTCATTCAACAGTGACGGTCCATAATGGCAGGCCCGTTGACAGTGTTCATATGCAGCGGTGCGCTCCGCAACGTGTAAGCGGCAATGAGAGCGCAGCAGTCTAGCGCATGGGTGGCGCACCAGCAATTAGTCTTAAGAACATGTGCAAGAGAAAAAAAAAAAATGAAGAAAAAATAAATAAATAAAAAACAACCTTATAGTGGTAACGTAACGGTGTAACAGCAGTTAGGTGACGGGCCGATAGAGGAGCTCCATCACTCCTCGCGCGCGAGCGAAGCATTTCTCCTGTCATCCATGGTCCCTCCGCGTCTCTGGCGTGAGCGTCGCGGTAGCGGCGTGTCGCGTGGAGCCAAAGGGGGAACAACTCGAGGCAGAAACGCTGGGGCAACATCCAATAGAGCCCAGTCCGGAACCTGCGGCACAGGTAACCCGAGGACCGAAGCCACCTCTGCAACATCACTATGTTTACGCACTGAGAAAGTGGAGCCAGCATGCATGATGGTCAACTGGAAGGGGAATCCCCAGCGGTACCTGATGTCCCGGTCCTGGAGCAGCAACGTGAATGGTCTCAGCGCCCGCCGGTTACGCAGCGTGATAAGGGAGAGATCCTGGTAAAGCGCCAGAGTTTGGCCCTCAAATGTAAAAGTACGTGTGTTACGTGCCGCAGCCATGACCTCCTCCTTTAAAGTCTTGAAAACAACATATTATGTCTCTGGGTGGATCTGTGGGCCTGCCGCGTGGTCTCAGCGCGCGGTGAGCTCTATCCAGGCGCACGAGGGAGTCTGGGGCACGGCCTACCAGGGTGTTGAAGAGCCGTTGCAGTAAGGCCCGTAGGTCTTCCGGGCCCTCTGATTCTCGCAGACCCCGCACCCTCACGTTGTTTCGCCTACCTCTGTTCTCGAGGTCTTCCACGGAGCGCCGGAACTCAACCACCAGTCCCGTCAGTTGGTGAGAAGAGTGCTGCAGCTCCTTCAGTTGGCGGGCCACCTGGGCGTGCGAGTCTTCCAAGCGGGAGGTGCGTTGTTCCACTCCTATGATGTCCGCCCGGAGGGCCGCCACCTGCTCGTGTAAGGCGCGTTTGACTTCCACAATCAAGTTGCTGAAGTCCGCTTTCGTGGGTAAAGAACGGAACAGCTCCTGCAGGTCAGCAGCCGAAGATGTGGTGGGTGCCGGGAGAGGTGAGTGCGGGGCCTTGTCAGAAGTCGCCGTGCTCGCGGGCGAAGGCGCCATGTTGGGTGATGGGGGCTGCGTATCCAGGACCGCGGGGGTCTGGAAGTAAGCCCGCAGCGAGTTCCCAGTTCACCTGGGTCGGGTGTCAGGGGTATCGTGGTGTTGGGATGAGCGTTTCTGCTTGCCCATCATGTCCCGTAGTGTCGGATGGATGCGGATTATAGTGAGTCTGCCGCGGAACCAAAGGGCTCAAGCTACCATCTTCGAGCAAGGCAAGCCACGCCCCCCACTATCCAAGTTTAATCGCAAGAATTCTCATGGATTTAACCTTGCATTTTACAAGAACAACCAAGCCCTTTATAATGCAAATTAAACGTACGTATTTAAATGCTATAAATAAGAAACGGTTCTTACCAGAGTGAGATCGATAGTTTTGATACAGCTGATATATCTGTTTTGGTTTTCTAACAATGCTGTTCTTTTCCCCACTTCCACAGTTTTTACTTGCATAATAGAATAAGGATCTTAGATCACTGAAACGGAAAGAAACCCCTCTCATTATGCTCTGAGCTGTGTCTCCAGTCAAAAACATAGAATTTGGGTCATTAATGCATGTCATAAGCAGGAAGAGCTCTGCTTGAGTGAAGTCCTGAATCTCATCTCCATACAGCTCATGAATAGACCATGGAAGTTCTTCAAGGTTTGAAAGTCTACGGGACAAATCATATAGAAGATCCTCTTCATCAAAGTAACCCCTCTCAGACTTTAATTGTTCATACAGGCAAAAAAGGCGATATATTTCTTTACGATCTCCTTGAAAATTTGGAGCTCTTTTTTTACCAAGTTTAATGTACAGATCCTCTGTGAGTTTGCCCTGATGACAATTCAGAGCTTCAAAGGAGCCTTTTAAAAATGACTTGATCTCTTTCCATATCAGTGCTGCATTGTACAGAGATTTTCCTCGCACCATCTTAGGCCAAAAGAGGGTGGAAAATAGCTCAAATGTTACAAAAGCACGAGGATCATTCTCTTGCAGCTCACAGATATTTTCCTCTTCATCGATTTCTTGGTCAGCATCTCCTTCATCATCCTGCCTTAACACATCTAGTATATCAAATTCATCTGATAAGGACCATCCATTAATATTCCTTTTAAGACTCCCATCTTCATTTCTGGGGAAAAACGGATCAGGCATTGAAGCATCCAGTAACAGCAGCAGCTGTTGAGAGGTGATAAACATGGGAAAATTCTCATCTTTTAAGTCTTGTAACTTGTAAATATTATGTTCAACAGGTTTAAAATGACTTGTTGCTTTTGTAGACTTGCTTAACTCAAGAAAATTCCTTTGAATCTCTCGACAAAGGACATTATTTTTGGTGATAAATATAGGATGGTAGTGCTCCAGTTTGACAGTTTCATCTTCTTTAGATTCTGGGGAACTGATATCTTCAGCAATGTCCCCTGGCAATGGCATTTGTTCTTCACCTGTGCTGTCAGAAGATTCTGTTTCAGTAGTATCTTCTTCCCCTGTTTCATCCTTTTCAGTAAAGTCTTCATACTTTTTTCTCTGCCATGTCTGCTTCACAAGCAATGGCTCACCAACAGCCTCAGCCTTTTCCCAGTACGAGTGGAACTTCTTCCAAAGACGATACATACAGCAAGTTGTTTTTCCTGTTCCACTTCTACCAATTAAAATGATTGCCTCCAGAGGCTGTGGATTGAGGTCGATGACAGCATATTCTAATTCACCAACTCTAAAGGGATACTCAACCCTGGAATTTATGTTACTTAGTATATTAAGTGCCATGTCTGTGCTGAAGCTGTGGAATTTCATGATATTGTATTCTGTTTCCACTGCACTTGCAGGAGGAAAATATTCCGGGATAATATGCTGTGTGTTTGTTTCCAGCTCTATATATTCTACAAAGTAATTAGGAATCCGATTTTCCACATTTGAAGAAACTAGAGTCTTGGTTAGAACGTTCAGTTTTTTCCTCAGTATACAGCTCAAGCCGCGGTTGTAGGAACTACATACGTATTCAATTGTGTTACTGAGTTTGCAATGGTCAAGTACAATGTCCCATATCCTAATTATTTCTGTGTAAACTCTCCCAGTTTTTTCTGAGTCATGGAAAGAAAATTCTGACATTATCTCTTCTGGCTCCTTGCTGCAACGTGGGGAAAAATCAATTGCAAGTTCCCATAGCAACCTTGCCCCTTTGTCCAATTTCACTTCATAGAGCATAATATCACTTTTAGTGCATTTTAGTCGTTTGCAGAGGCTTCGTGTCCATTCTCCGTTTCCAAGTTTCAGAATGGAATGTATGATCTTACTTTTCATATACTGAGGTATAACCTTGCTCCCTAGTTTCTTAAGGGCTTCTGGAGCACACTCGATTTCCCAAGTCATGTTATTGAAGTCAATTTTTGAGAGATCTAGGTCTGTTTCCAATATTTCGGTTTGCTTTTCATTATTGTAAAGCACACAATGTTCATTGCCAGAAAATTCTGCAGCACCATTGATCTCTGCACATGTATTTTCCCCAAGGTCATTAGTTGGTGCTGTGGTATCATGTGTATAAGCAATAGGCAATTTAATATTGTCTATTATATTCATAGCTAATGTCAAAGTTGGACTTGGAGCATCAGCTTCTGATGACAATTTGCCCAGTTCCATGCTTTTAATTAAATCTCGTATTGCCTGAGCAAGGTTCTCTCTCAAAGTCATTGGCTTCTCAGTGAGTACTACTGTCTCAGAAAAGCAATCATCTAATGCATGTTCATTCACAGATAAATTATTTTGGAGTGTATTGTCTTGATGTTTTTGGGCTTGATGCAGTATTTTGGGAGTAGGTGAATTGGTTCCTGGTGTAAACAAAGGGATTTTTTTACTTGCCATTGACTTGGCAGACATGCTAGGCTGATCTCTCTTAATTCTCTTTTTAGCCTCAGTCCAAGCAATAAAACGTGGGTCTTTATTTTTTATTCTGTGCTTGGCATCTTTTCCCATTTTATTTTTTATTGTTAATTTGATGTCAAATTTGGCAAGGAAATCCATTAATTGTTGGTACTGCTTAGAATAGTCACTTCTGAAAAGCAAGTGCATCACAGTGTCACCATTTTTGTCCTGTTTGTTGGGATCTAGATATGAATATTCAAATGGATCAGATGAGTATAAATCAAGAAGGTGTTTCAGCATCCTAATTCCATAATCACCTGAAAAATAATACAAACATTTTATGTTTATGGTTTGCAATGTTAGAGGCAGCAATTTCACGTGTGTTACTTTAACTTGTAAGCAGGCCACAAATAGAAACTAAACAGCTGTTAAACTACACAAAAGAACACAATCCTTCATAATACTTACATTATTAGTCTTTAGCAGCACAAGCAAACTATATTTGTAATTATTTCAGTATTGAGTAAGTCTCAATAAAAGCATAAATGTGAACAAAAATAACCTCACCATTCTTATTTAAAGCAACAGCAACCGCAGTGTGTATAGGCATGTCCCCATCTTTAATGGTCAAGCTCTGTGGATTTCCACCTCTACTCAGTAATAAGTAAGCCAAAGCAAAATCATTTTTCTTTAGGCATGTTTGAATTGGCTCTTCTAAATCTGCCCCAATCCCATTTGGAGGAGCTGTTGACATGACAGAGAGAAAGGGAATAAGGAAAAAAAATCTAATCGCTTGCAGTTAGATAACTTTTCAATTTAAATATGAATTAAAATGGTACAATTGGCTGACCCAGTGATTTACTGCATGTTAGTATCTGTAGTGTTTCATAGCTAAAAAAATCTCCAGATCTATAGAATAATATTGTTTTTTTTAGTATATGCCATCATACATCAACATATTTCTTCAAATGGTATATTAGTATGCGAGCACAGCACCCTCATTTCCTTTTGTTTAAAATATTTCCCTTGAACTGCCATCTTCTATTCATTTTTTTCAATGCAAAAACGTAGTCTTTTAATTCCTTTTAACATTTAAGCATATGCTAGTACACTTTCAAAACTGGGGGGGGACTAATAAGTTCTATCACTAAATAATGCCACTGAAAAAACTCAGGTATTGGCTCAGACCTGAGAAAGAGAGGAAAACTATTGAACGTTTTTCCTTATAGTTTGCATGTAAGTGCAGAGACAGAGTAACAGGCTCTCGCGCTGCCTGGTTGTTATGAGCAGAGCTGTAGCTGGCTCATTTTGCGCCTGACGCAAGAATGGAAAATTGTGCCCCCCCCTGCTATTTTCTTTTCACAAACCTGCCCATAAACACACGTATACTGCCCTTACACACACCTACCCATGAACACAAATATACATACACAGTCCTTTCACACGACTGCCCACACACACTGCTTTTACAAACACCTGTCCATACACACACATACTGCCCTAACATATGCCTGTCCATACACACATACACTGTCCTCACAACCCCTCCCTTTATACACACATATACACACCAGCTTACAAAACACACATTTACCTACACTGCTCTTACATACACCTGCCTATACACACACACACTGACCTTATACACACCAGCTTACAAACACACACATATTCTCCTTTCTTCCCTTCTCTAACCTTTCTCATCTTCCATCTTTCATCCTGTCGTAGGAGCGTGAGGTCTGTCATTTCAGACCTCTGCTTTAGTGCTCCCTCATCACTATGTGCCGGCTATTGATGCAGAGCGCATGGTACAACGTCATAACCCGGCACTCTGACTAATTTGCCTGTGTGTAGTGATTAGGAAGCACAGAAGTGACAGACCTCGCACTCCCTAACGTTGGGTCGGTTAGAGGGGGATTGTGATCTCCCCAACCAGCCCGGCTGATCGGGGGAGAGTACAATCTTACAGCTGCCTCAGCTAGCAGCAATGTGATTCACCATGTGGCCCCCAGAACTCAGATATGTTTAGATGGAAGTTTTAAATTCGGTGTGTGTGTGTGGGGGGGTAATAATCTAGTGGGGGAATTGCCCCCCTTGCCCCCTGTAGTGTGGCTTATGCACTTTTAAATCATATATGATCAGGGCACCCTCAAGCATGTCATTCCCATCTAGACATCCCTAATCCCTCCATGACTGAGGTTTTCCCACACTAAAGCTTTGTTGACATCTTAACTACATTTGTTCAATCTTGATTTCCCTTTATAATGCTTTGTGTACCCACACAATTTATCCATGGCATTTTTAAGGCAGATAGGGCTGTTAATACAATCTTAATTTGTATAGTCAATCATTTAATATGAGTAATATGTTTTTTAAAGAATGAAAAGTGCACTTCTCGGTGGGAATAAAAATCACAACCTGATTTATTTTCAACATCCCCCGAAAAGAATGCACAAGGTTTTTAATTCTAAAATGCTTGCTTACATAATACACAATTTGTTTTAATTTTTAAAATTTAGGCCTGGAGGTCCTAACAGGGTCTGTCCTGCCAGAGAATAAACAAACAGTTCACTGTTATTTAAATTACATGCCAGACATCATATGCACTTTTAATGTATATGATAGCTGAATGTTCCCTTTAAATTTTAATGTGGTTTTTGCATAACCTTCCCATCTACCCCTTCCCATCTACCTAGCTTGAAGGAGATGCATATGACCCCCCCACCTCATCCAATCCAGTATCACAAAAGAGTTGCCATATATTTAAATCGAAATACTTGCAACAACATTTTTATTTTGCATGTATTAATAATACAGATGATAATCAATAAGAAGAAATAAGGAACTGGTCGCTTTACCTCCTTTATCCAACAGAATTTTCACTAAGGGCAACCGTATCTTGCTGGTGGGATCCACACAACCTATGACACTCCCAATTTTGACGTTAGGAAGGCGGCATTTTTTAAACAATCCCTGATGTGCATCTTTTGTTTCTCCAGTGGCATTTCTAGTAAGGAGAAGCAAAATCTCATGCCACTTTTCCTGAGATATTAATTGCTCTATGAGGCCTTGAATAAAAGACTCTGGGATGTCACAAGCCATTTTGGCGGGGATTTCTGTAAATTAAATAGAACATTATGATAATAGTTGTTAAAAGTGTGGTTCAACTTAGACAAAACATTAAATTTATCGCAACAACCTACCACAATATGGATGATGCAAAATGTTGCAAATGAAAAGGTTTCTGGGGAGAATGATGATCCCCATATAAACATAAACAACATTTTTAATGTTTTAAATGAAAGTTTAAAAATCACAACTTTATACTGGTAAAAATTGTATTCATCTTCAGAGGGTAAAATAGTCATAAATGGTTATGAGAAAAGTATTACTAGACAAATTTTAATTTATAATGACACGGAGTCTCACACTAAGCGTTAATACCAAAAAAGAACCAATAATAAGCCTACAACATTCCCCTCCATATAAAGTAGGCTGTAATCCAAAGCTCCTCCTCTTTTCTTTGCTGCTCCCTAAGATAAATACACAGTTTGTTTTAATTGTCTCTTGTATTTAATGTTATTACCTTACTGTACCTTCCATCTTCCCTTTTTTTCTCTGTTGGGGGCGGTGGTGTCCCCTCCTCTCCCTCTCTATCCTTATTTGGTTGTTTAGAGGGTGCAGCTGCATGTTAGATCTTTGTTTCTGTTCGCCATTTTCTTGTAGCCCTATGTAATTTTTTCCTATTTTCATGGCTTCTAGTGCTTAAGACTCTATGTAGCTCTTGTGGCGGACATTTTATTGGAGTTGCGAGGCTGTTTTTTCCCTTTTTAGAAGTAACCATGACGTACTTTGGGGTGATTTTCGCGACGTCTACACCGTCATTATGTACCCTGCGTCCTGTGAGGTTGGTTAGACACTTGTGAGTTCTGTAACCTTCTCTTTGAGTTTGCTCCCTGGCTCAACCATTGCCACAGAACGGCGTAAAGCCATTCTTCTAAAAATTGATCACAAATTGGGGTGAGGCCGGTAATAAATGTACAACGCTTTGGTTTGTTACCAACACTTCAAAATGGAGGGCATTCACTGTCGCATATTTGACAGTCCCTACAGCGGTGGACCATCAAAAGGCTAGGCTTCCACTTCAACTGGGAGAAGTCATGCCTATCAAAAAGGAGATGAAGAAGGTGTTAGCATGGCCCTTGATCACTATTCACCACCTAGCATGGGTCATCGGTCTCCTCCCTGCACCAGTACAGGGTCCACTTCACTCCGCTACAAAGGCTAAAAAATCGATCGATGAGCCAGGGTCTCACTTACGATCATGTAGTCTCAGTGGATGCAGAAGCGTCCAAGGAACTGACATGGTGGTTAGAACACATAGAAGCTTGGAACGGTCACGCTATTTTTGGCTCAGTCCCAGACATAGTTATAGACTCAGAAGCCAGCCTAGCAGGTTGGGGCGCAGGTTGCGCAGATACCTCCACAGGAGGAAGATGGTCACATCGGGAACAGAACTTGTATATCGATTGCCTAGAACTCCTAGCAGGTTTGTTCACCCTGCGGAGTTTCTTACATGGTGTAGTCGGTTTCTCCATCATGCTTCGGATGGACAATATGTCAGCTGGCAACAGAGTTTTGGTATTTCTGCCCAGCTCACAACATTTCGGTACAGGCAGGATATATCCCTGGATTGTCAAATTCAGTCGCAGATTGGCATTCGAGATTTCTCAAGGACTCCAGCGATAGGCGGCTTCATCAGCGGGTTTTTCTAACGATCCTGGAACTTTGAGGTCCGCTGGATATGGATCTTTTCATGTCTCAGCTGAACACTCAGCTTCCGAAGTTTTTCAGCCGGAGACCAGCTCCAGAGGCGCTAGCGACGGATGCGTTTTTTCAACTGTGGTCACCTCAACAAAACTATGCGTTTCCCCCATTTTGCATGGTCCCTCGCGTCCTGGTACATCTCAGAACCTCACTGGTCCTCATAACACCTTATTGGAGCTCCCAGTCGTGGTTTACGACACTTTTTGAGATGTGGATATTCCTTGATTCCTTCCTACATTCCCGACTCTCCTGATGAACTCGGTGGGGGAATTATATCCCCTTCTCCCTCAAGGCAAACTACAATTGATGGCTTGGCTGGAAACAACTGAAAACAGTTGGATCCCGTTCTTGCACCTGTGAGCTCTATTCTTCTTTTTCTGTCAGAATTGTTCGAACAAGGTTGAGCATATCGCACAGTCAACTTGTACAGATCTGCTATCTCAGCAAGTCATAATGGCTTTAAAGTAATACCAGCAGGTAAACATTCCACTGTATGTCGTCTCCTGAAAGGCGTTCGTATGGCCCGTCCTCCTCAACCTAAATATTCAGGTAGGGGACGTTAATTTGATTTTACATATGTTTAACTCCTTCGTGACAAAGGCTGATTTTACTTTTTGTACCCTTCGTGACAATGGCCGTTTTAAAATTTCTGCGCTGCTCGTGTTTAGCTGTAATTTTCTTCTTTCCCGTTTACTGAACCCACACACATTAGATATTGTTTTTTTCAGGACAAGAAGGGCTTTCTTTAGATGACATTGTTTTGATTGTATCATATTATTTACTATTAAAAAAGTATAAAATATGGTGAAAATTTAGAAAAAAATTACTGTTTCTAATTTTTAGTTGAAATTTTACTCATCTATAAAAGGTAATGAAAAAACCTGCTAAATAGATTCTACTATTTGTCCTGAATTTAGAAATACCCAATGTTTTTATGTTTTTTTGCTTTTTTCTGCACGTTATGGAGCAATAAGTACAGGTAGCGTTTTGCTATTTCAAAGCCATTTTTTCCAAATCTGGTAATTCTTCCCCCCATGTGCCATTTCGGGTATCTTTGAAGCCGGCCAATGCAATTTACCCCATCAAATCATATATTTTTGAAAACTAGACAGCCCAGGGTATTCCAAATGCTGGTATTTTAACCCTTTCCAAGCACTTATTCTACCATCAGCCTTTGTCAAACTTTATGGTAGTAATTTTTTTGCATTTGTTTTTTCACAAACATTTTACTTTAGGTATGAATAAACAGGTTCTGGTATATGTCACTATCACAAAACACCCCAATATGTGTTCAGCAACATCTCCTGAGCGCAATGATACCCCACATGAATGATTTTGCCTGGCTGTTCGGGGGCAAAAGGGCCACATTTGGGGCATGCACATTTCTCAATGTTGAACTTTGGCATTTGGGGATCCACTGCCCATCCCCTATTTGGTACATCTTTGAGCCGGGCCATTTCAGTGTGCCCAACAAAACCATATATTTTTGAAAACTAGACACCACAGGGTATTTTAAATGCTGGTATTTTAACTCTTTGCATGCACACATTTTACCACCAGCATTTTTTCAAAGTTTGCAGTAGTATTTTTGTGTGTGTATTTTTCCCACACACACCTACTTTATGTATGAATTTACAGCAACATCTCCCGAGTACAGTGATACCCCACATGCATGGGTTTGTCATTTTTGGGGGGAACTAAAAGGCCACATTTGGTACGTGTTCATTTTTCTAATTGGAAATTAGATGTGTGGCCATCCTTCCCCCCGTGTTAATTGGGACCTTGTTGAACCCGGCCAATTCAATTTACCCCATCAAATCATACATTTTTTAAAAGTAGACACCCCATGGGCATTTAATATGCCAGTATTTTAACTCTTTCCATGCGAGAATTGTTTTAAGCTAATATGCTAATTTTAGGACTTGCTCACAAATATTTTTTATATATATATATATTTTTTTTGCCTTTTTTTTCAACTTGAAGGTTCCCCTTCAGTGACATCAGTGGGAAATTATTTTTACATTTTACTGTTTTTTTACAATTTTTTTTCTAATTATTATTAATTTTATTTTTAATTTATTTTTTCTAATCACACTGTGATTAGAAAGCTGAGCTCCATTGACTTGCATGGTTGAATGCAGTACCTATATTCAACCTCCAAGTGGAGCCAGAGTTCTCTAGAGGGTCTGGAGACCGTCTAGCGAACTTTTTAGACTTTATTGTTTTTCTTTATTGAATTTTCCCGGACCGCCGCCATCTTGCTGATGGCGAAGATCACCGGCAGCTGCGGCTGTGACTGCTCTCTGGAGCGGTCACAGTCCATCCCCAGGTAAGTGTTTGGTGTCGCTGGATGCCTCCTGATCGAGGCATTCCAGCGACACCATTTAAGTTTAGGAGGCGATCGTTGATCGCCTCCTAAACACTTTTAAAACGGGCGTCCGCCGCCATACAAAGTATGGCGGATGTTGACGCCCCGGGGAGGGCCCAGAGATGGCCCCTTTGTGCCGATAATGGCGTTGCTGAATGCCTCGAGGTCGAGGCATTACAGCAACGCCGTTTTGGTGCAGAAAGCGAAAATAGATCACTTTCTGCACCCGTTTAATGACGTGCACGCCATTGCCTGGAACGTCATTTGTCGTTATCGACTTGAATTTCCGTGACGTGCCCGGACCGGCAATTGTCATCAAGGGGTTAATGTTTGGTCTCCTAACTCAAAGTTGTCATTGTATCAATTATGTGCCAAACTTGTTACCCTGTTCTGTCTTGTCTCCTGTTAAAGGGTATCGGCAGTGGCGTCTCCAGCTTTCATATTTAGGGGAGGCACATGGGGGGCCAGGGACCAAAGTAGGGTGGCCAATTATAAAATGGTACATATACACTATATATATATATATATATACACACACACACGTTAGACGTGCATTTTTAACTACATAATATGCACTTATCTCTTTGAAGTAAAGACTGTGATAAAATATGATTTCAAAATAACAGCTAAAGTGAGTTATTTTTCATTCTTTAATATTAGCCCCTGCTCACAATATATATAAATATTAGACCCTGCTGCAGATATATAGAAATATTACACCCGGCTTCCGATATATATTAATATTAACCCCTGCTGCGGATATATATTAATATTAGCCCCTGCTGCGGATACATACTTATATTATACCCTGCTGCCGATATACATAGAAATTATACCCTGCTGCCAACATATATTAATATTAGCCCCTACTGCCGATATATATTATTAGTCCCTGCAGCCAATATATATAAATATTAGCCCCTGCAGCCAATATTTATTGATAATAGGCCCTGCAGCCAATATATATTAATGTTAGCCCCTGCTGCTGATATATATAAATATTAGTCCCAGCTTCCGATATATATTAATATTAGCCCCTACTGCCGATATATATTATTAGTCCCTGCAGCCAATATATATAAATATTAGCCCCTGCAGCCAATATTTATTGATAATAGGCCCTGCAGCCAATATATATTAATGTTAGCCCCTGCTGCTGATATATATAAATATTAGTCCCAGCTTCCGATATATATTAATATTAGCCCCTGCAGCCAATATATATTAATATTAGACCCTGCTGATAATATATTTGCCACACTGACTGCAGATCAGGGGAAGACAGTGAGAGTCAGTGCAGTGTTCCCTCCTTCTGACTGCACCGTGACATTGAGAGGTCCTCTCCCCTGTAATCATCCCCAGAGTCCCTTTGTCCCCTCATTCACTAAACCATACCGCTCTTTTACTTACACCCTGTAGTTCAGGTATAGATCAAATAAACAACACATGGAAACAGCACACGCAACTGAATGAGATAAAAAAAAAAAAACTGTATTTGCAGGTATACATAAATAATGTATGGAAACATAGCAGATACAGATCAACAGAATTTGACACACTATTTGACATTGAAACAACTATAAATCATTCTTTTTTATCACATTATTAAAATCCCAGAAATCAAAAAAGTTAAAAGGCCCAAATAAATTAAGGAGATTAGACATAATGGAAACTTCAACAAAACTTTTAGCCATTAATGCATCACAACCATCTTAGCGCTGCGTCACCAAATGAACACCTCATCACAGATAACACAATGCATACAGCTGCATATAACTAAGCTGAGTACCACTTGGTCTGTGAAGGCCTGTGAAACCAAAGGGGTATAGCGTCCTGTATACTGTAATCAAGAATTGAGTTTCACAAACTCTGAACCAACATCTAACTTTTAATAATATATTCAGATTGAAATAACATAAAACATTTACTTTTCCTCTGATTTCTAGGCCGAGAAAGTTTTGTCCTCTGAAGTGACCACAAAATCTGGATAAATAAAAATTACAAAGTTCTATTTAACCCTCTACAGCAAGTAAAGTGCCAGGAAACAGATGACCAAACTCATATCAGGACAGGCTCTGCCACACTGACACCCAAACACATACACCAGGACAGGCTCTGCTGCCACATGGACCCCCACATCAGGATGGGATAACCATATAAAGTGCCTTCCACATTGCTTTGCTGTTTGTGTGTATTGACCCATGTGTATTTGTGCCCCCCCAGCCACCCCCCTTTGTGCATTTTTGCAATACACCCTTGTGTATTGATTTATTTGATGCCCCCACCCAGCCCCCCCTCCCTTGTGTATTGATTTATTTGATGCCCCCAGCCAGTCCCCCCTCCCTTGTGTATTGATTTATTTGATGCCCCCAGCCAGCCCCCTCCCTTGTGTATTGATTTATTTGATGCCCCCAGCCAGCCCCCTCCCTTGTGTATTGATGCACCAACCCCTTGTACTGGTTAATATAATGGCCCCCATACCCATGTGTATTAACCCCCCCGTTTGTGTATTGATATATGTGACATCCTTCTAACCACCCTGATGTGTAATTATGTCCCCAGCCACCATCTTTTTGTATTATTTAATTTTCCCAATGCAGCCCCCCCTTGTTAATGTCCCTCCTTCTGTCACCTCCACTATTTATTTAAAATAAAATACTTTTTTGCTGGCCTTCATTCTTCCACTGTAACACAGCAGGCTGCTCTTCTCCCTGTCAGGCAGTGACAAGCAACTGTTCCGTAAGAGCCCGCCCCCTTCAAAGGGGCGGGACGAAGAGCCTCAATCAGTGATTGGCATGCCGGCAATCCATTAAGCAGCCTGCGGAGGCGGTTTTACAGCCGCTTTGAAACTGCCAGCCGTATCGGCTGCAATTGGAGCTTAGTGTTCCGACACACCGGGTCAATGGTATAGCGTTTCAATTGGGGGGGCACACTGGGGGGCACAGCATAATGTAGGGGGGGCCAAGGCCACTGGGTATCGGATGCCAGAGCACTAGATATTACCAGACAATCGTTTACCCCTGAGTGGGTTGAGTTTGATAAATCCTGGCGCTAAAGCTGCCAGAGGAGCTCAGTGCCGGCGACCTATAGAGTCGCTTATACCGACCTTTACCTCCTGATGCTGAATCTTGGCCTGAGGAGGTTCCAGGAGTTAAAGGTCCGTATGAACGACTCCATTGGTCATTGGCAGGGGCCTCTTCTGGCATCAACCAATGAAGGGCAGCTGCTCTGATGCGATCCTACAGGTTCCCATTAACACATGCGATGCTAATTGGGCAAGGTAGGCTAGAGGCAGTGACTTGTATGGGGGAAGGAACCAGGGAGATTAGGTAGCATATATGAACGAAGACTAATACGAGGATTCTTCGTGTTGTGCTTCTTCGTCTTCGTGTACGTTTACCCGGTGCCATATTAATTTATTCGGTATTCGGTTTGAACAACAAAAATGCACTATTTGTGTTCATTTCATGTTCTCAAATGCACAAGTCTAGTGCTAAACCTAAAAAAGGTTGTCCTCCCAAAAGCCACTAAATCATACACCAAAAAGAGGTTGGCACACGAAAAATGCATATAAAGTATATTTGGCACAATTAATTCCATTACATAGTATCAATCACAATCAATTACAATGAATAGGATACATCAATAGGTACCATTCAGAAACATGATTGTACAAATGAAGCAACCCAAGTTATCACTGGGTGAAGATATCAGAAGGCTGTACCTTAGCTTCCCTTAACAAAGTGCCATGCCTTGACAAATTGTTATAAATATTCTTTATTAGCGTTCTGGCTTTTGTGATTTAAATTCCAGATTATTGTAATCAGCGATTTAAAAAAAGTATTTTTTTTTTTACCTTTCACGGTGGACAGGACTTGCAGAAAATGAGTAACGGTATTGTGTTTTAAGAGTTTTGTGATTTGGTCAGTTTGTGTGGTGTTCTGCTCGCAGAAATCTACAAACTGTTCCAGGGCACTGGCAAAAGATGCTGGTTCATCCTCCAGAGCAGCTTCATGCTTATCTGCAAACAATGCAAGAAAATGTAAAAAAATTGCTTAATCTTGCAAACTAACCTCAATCTGAATTTCAATGGATTAAAAAAAGTTAGTTTCTCAAATCTTGCCACCTAATAGTAATTGAAAAAAATGTCAAAAACTCGAATTGCAGTTTTCAATAATATTCACAAAATGCATGTAGTGAAACAAATGAGATCCTATTGCAAATATATTAATCACATATTGTGAATAATGAAAACTAAATAATTTACTAAAATCATTACTAGCTAATAAAGCTCTCAATGTAATATCTTTCAAGAAGCCCCAAATTAGCATACTCCATTGTATCTGCAGACAATGTATAAATAAATAGTGATAGTGATGGGTTGTAACAAATAGCGGTAGTTATGAAATCTTCACCTAAATAGCTAAAATGCATATAGTTCATCCTTGAAATTGACATTGCTTTGGAAGCATCCAGTTTAAAAGTATACCTCACAGAAGACAGCAGTGACGACAGCCTGTGGCAGGGCCAAGATCCTATCTAGAAAGTATGTTATTCTCTTCTTTTGCACTTTTGACAGACTGTCTAAGCCAATAAACAAATCAGCAATTTAAAAAAGTAGTTCAATATAGGAGATGTTTCAGAGAAATATTCACTCACATCCTGGGAAAGTTAGGAATCTTTTATCCAGGCATTTGCCGGTTACAAATATGTATATAATTCTTATTTTAATTTGTAAGCAAAATTCCATGGGTTTGTTTAGTGTAAAATTGAGGATGTGGGAAGAGATAACACAGCCAAACACAGTATTTTTAACTGATTCTTGCTGAAAAAATGTTCAGCAGCATCTCCCGAGTACAGTGATACCACCCATGCATGGGTTTGTCTGGTGTTTGGGGGCTAAAAGGCCACATTTGGGAAGTTATTCCCCCCCCCTATTTTGGTCAGTCTGTGCCTATGCCCTATCTTTGAGCCTGGCCACTCCAATTTACCCAATCAAACCATTCTTTTTTTTTTTAATTAGACACCCCTTCGGTATTTGAAATGCTTTTACTTTAACTCTTTCCATGTCAAGATTTTTGGGAAGATACGGCGCTAATATTAGCATTTTCTCATGATAATAAACTTTTTTTACTAATATTTTTTTTTACTAATATTTACTAATATATTTTTTTATATATTTTACACATTGTGATTAGAAAGCTGGGCTCCACTGGAGACTTTTCCAACTTTGTTATTTTTTTTAAAGGATGCGCCGCCATCTTGCGCGTCCTGGGGTGAGTGTTCGGTGTTTCTGAATGCCTCGTTATCGAGGCATTTCAGCGACACCATTGAGTTGATCGCCTCCTTAACTCTTTTAAAACGGGCGTCTGCTGTCCTACAGTGTATGGCGGATGTTGACCCCCCCGTGGAGGGGCCAGACATCTCGGTGTTGCTGAATGCCTTGATATCGAGACATTACAGCAACACTGTTTAAGCGAAGAAAGGCATCTGAACGTTTTTGCGTGACATGCCTGACCCGTCAATGGGCGTTAAGGGGTTAACTGCAAAATACTGTATATAAACACTGAGAAAACCACCCAACAACACCACAGTACAGTGAAATAAAAGTCTGTCTATGCTTCAGTCACAAAAGTCTTTGTCAAGCGTATATATTTATACATTTACGAGTTATGTTTTACAATGTACAGCAACAGAGAATTGCTCTGTCAGTAAAAAAGGGAGATGAAACATTTTTTAGATATATAAATGAGAAAAGGAAAGTAAAACAAGTGTTAGTTAGATTAAAAACAAACGGAGGAAGGTATGTAGAAGAGGATAAAGGTCTAGCTGACTGCCTCAATTAATATTTCGCTTCAGTTTTTACAAATGAAAATTAGGGAAAGAGACCTCAGTTAGGAAAAAAAAGAGCCATTTGATACATGTGAGTTTTTCGAGGTGGAGGTTCTACTTCAGTTGCCAAAGGTAAAGACAAATAAGTTGATGGGGCCTGATGGGATACACCCGAAGGTAGTGTACTAGCAAAACCATTAACCGATCTATTTAACCAGTCATTGGTAACGGGAGTCGTCCTAGGGGTTTGGAAATTAGCGAATGTTGTGCCCATTCACAAAAAAAAGGCAGTAGGGCCAGTAAGTCTTACATGTGTAGTGGGGAAATTAATGGAAACTATTTTAAAGGATAGGATTGTTGAACGTCTGAAGTCACATGGGTTTCAAGATCAAAAACAACATGGGTTTACCTCAGTAAGATCATGCTAAACAAATCTTATTGATTTTCTTTGATTGGGTGACTAAAGTAATTGATCAAGGCGGTACAGTAGACATTGCGGATCTGTATTTCAGTAAGGCGTTTGACACTGTCCCACACAGAAGATATAAATAAACTGCGATCTCTGAGTTTAGATCCCAATGTTGTTGAATGGATTGGGAGCGGCTGAGTGTTGTAATCAATGGCGTATATTCAGAGCAAGGTTTTGTTACCATTGGGGTACCTCAAGGATCTGTACTTGGACCCAATGTTCTTGGGTGATGTGCGCAGAAAATTTCTGTTGTGCAAAATTTTTCCCAGAGCTTCTACAGTCCATATAAAGTTGGTGGAGCTGAAAAAAAAATCACATTGCAAGGCGGTGGAGCTATATATTTCCAACCCTTTTGACTCCATGGTCTATTCTAAAGGTGAAATTCTCACCGCAAAAATTAATTATGAGCGAATCATGAGCGGGGGGCTACGGGCTGCATAAAGGATCAATATATATATATTATTTATTTTTTTTATTGGGGAAAACTGCATACCATTGACAGGGGTACAGCATAACACCTATCACTATATACTGAGGCACACATTGACTGGGGTACAGCATATCACTATATACTGAGGCACACATTGACTGGGGTACAGCATAACACCTATCACTATATACTGAGGCAGACATTGACGGTGGTACAGCATAACACCTATCACTATATACTGAGGCACACATTGACTGGGGTACAGCATAACACCTATCACTATATACTGAGGCAGACATTGACGGTGGTACAGCATAACACCCATCACTATATACTGAGGCACAGCACAACACCTATCACTATACATTGAGCCAGACATTGCCAATAATGTAGCATAACCCCTATCACTATATTCTAAGCCAAACATTGGCCTACTGCTTCAGTGTCTGGCTTAGTATATAGGGATGCACCGAAATGAAAATTCTGGACCGAAAATTCAGCAATCACTTTATTAAAAATAACACACCAAAATTGGACAAAAACCCCCAACAACAATATTATATATATATATATATATATACACATATATACATATATATATACATATATATATATATACACACATATATATATATACACATATATACATATATATATACATATATATATATATACACACACATATATATATATATACACACACATATATATATATATACATATATATATATATATATATACATATATATATATACACATATATAAATATACATATATATATAATTGCTAACAGCAATCACACTCCTATCATGCCCAGGCAGCCAGTACATGCTGGAACCTGGGCATCATATTAATGTGATTACAGCCTCCCTATGCCATTTTATCCCCCTCCCCCTTACACATCCATGCTATCACACACACACTCATTCACAAACATTCAGCATAAACTACAGCATAACACCCATCACTCTCACACACTTACTAATCCACTCTCACTTAATGTTTTCCTACCTTTCCTCTGTTAGTTACTTTTCCTCCTCCTCTTCGTTCTTCCTCTTGACTCTTCTTCTTCTGTGTCCTGTCCTTCAGGTGCAGTAAAGACGGTGGGCGTGGCTTCAGTGCTGTGTGCCGGGATCAAATCCCGACGCACAGCATCAGTTGCCGCGCGCATAGCAAGGGAGCAGGATCAGAGGTCTGTATTAACAGACCTCCCGCTCCCTTGATTGATTTTAAGCCGGTTGGGGTGAGATTTTTGATCTCCCCAACCGAGCTTGCTCCTCCAGCGGCGGACATTAATGTCCGTATCTGGAGGAGTGCCAGCGTCACCCTGGACGGACTGCCGCCCCCCCCCCCAGCTCCCCGTTAGGTACTGTGCGCACAATGTTAAAGCGTGTGCGCTCCCTCGAAAAGTTATGTGCGCGCACACAAGCGCACAGCTTAGAGGGAACACTGCTTGGACCCATAATATTTTTATTAGTGATATTGCAGAAGATCTTGATGGAAAGGTATGTATTTTTGCTGACGACACAAAGATTTGCAACAGGGTTGATGTTCCTGAAGGGATAAGCCAGTTGGCAAATGATTTAGATAAACTGGAAAAATGGTCAGAGCTGTGGCAACTGGCATTTAATGTGGATAAATGCAAAGTAATCTAGGGCATAAAAACCCAAGGGCAGAGTATAGAATATTTGATACTGTCCTAACCTCAATTTGTGAGGAAAGGGATTTAGGGTTAATTGTTTCTGAGGAATTAAAGGTAGGCAGACAATGCAATAGAGCATCAGGTAATGCTAGCAGAATGTCTTGGCTGTATAGCGAGAGGTATTAGCAGTAGAAAGAGGGAAGTGCTCATGCAGTTGTACAGAGCACTGGTGAGACCTCACTTGGAGTATTGTGTACAGTACTGGAGGCTGTATCTCCAGAAGGATATAGATATGTTGGAGAAAGTTCAGAAAAGGGCTACTAAAATGGTTCATGGATAACAGGATAAAACTTACCAGGAAAGTTTGAAGGATCTTAACATATATAGCCTGGAAGAAAGGCGTGACAGGAGGGATACGATAGAAACATTTAAATACTTAAAGGGAATCAACAAGATAAAGGAAGAGAGTTTATTTAAACGGAGAAATACTACCACAACAAGAGGACATAGCTAGAGGGGCAAAGGTTTAAAGGTAACATCAGGAACTAGTAGTACTGGATGCATGGAATAGCCTTCCAGCAGAAGTGGTAGATGTTAGTACAGTGAAGATATTTAAGCAAGCAAGGGATAGGCATAAGGCTAAGCTAGATATAGGATAAGGACAGGTACTAAGGAAAGTACTCAGAGGTTGGGCAGACTGGATGGGCCTAATGGTTCTTATCTGCCTTTCACTTTCTATGTTTCTATCTATGATTCAGTCACAAAAGTCTTTGTCAAGCCTATATTTATACATTTACATATGAGTTATGTTTTACAATGTACAGCGACAGCCAGATAATGCTGGACAAAGAATACTATATTAAAGGAAAAGTCTACTGTCCCCTACAGCACCACCAGGGAAGAATGCATATGAACCACTTCGCGCCAACAGGGCGTACTATTACGTACTATTTTCTTCAGGACAAGAAGGGCTTTTCATTCTTTAGATGTCATTATTTTGATTGTATCATATCATTTTCTATATAAAAAGGAAAAAATATGGTGAAAATTGTACTTGAAAAATCTTTTACTTATCTCTAAAAACTAATGAAAAAACCCGCTAAATAGATTCTACTAATTATCCTGAGTATAGAAATACCCAATGTTTTTATGTTTCTTTGCTTTTTTCTGCACATTATGGGGCAATAAATACAAGTAGCATTTTGCTATTTCAAAACCATTTTTTTCCAAATCTGGTAATTCTTCCCCCTAGACTAGACACCCCAGGGTATTTCAAATGCTAGTATTTTTCCATGTACTAATTCTACCACCAGTCTTGTTTGTAGTTTTACTTCAGGTATGGTATATGTCACTGTTACACAACACCCCTATATGTGTTCAGCAATATCTCCTGAGTACAGTGATACCACACATACATGGGTTTGCCTGACTGTTTGGGGGCAAAAGAGCCACATTTGGGGCAGGTGCATTTTTCAATGTTGCACTTTGACAATTGGTGATCCACTGCCAATGTCCTATTTGGTACATCTTTGAGCCTGGCCAATTTAATGTGCCCAATAAAATCATATATTTTTGAAAACTAGACACCCCAGGGTATTTCAAATGCTTGTATTTTAACTCTTTCCATGCACTAATTCTACCACCAGCCTTTGTCAAAGTTTGCTGTAGTATTTTGTGTGTATTTTTCTCACACACGTTGTACTTTAGGAATACATTTATAGCTCCTGGTATATGTCACTGACACACCCAACAGGGGTTCAGCAACATCTCCTGCGTACAGTGATACCCCACATGCATGGGTTTGTCTGGTAGTTTAACGTAACAGATAACGTGGCACTCCTTACCAGAGCCCATAGTCTGTAGGAAGGAGGCTGGCAATCAGTCCCCTCCGGGAGCCCATGGCATGGAGGCTTCTGTGACAGCCACATTTAGGGACATGTGAATTTTTCAAATTGGAAATTAAACATTGTTAAACTCAGCCAATTCATGATACTGCATCAAATCATACATTTTTTCAAAGTAGATACCCCATGGGCATTTAACATGCCCATATTTTAACTCTTTCCATGCGGGAATTGTTTCAAGATAAAGCACTAATTTTAGGACTTGCTCATAAAAATATTTATATATATATATATGTATTATGTTGGGCCTTTTTATAAAAAAAATTTGGAACTGGAAGGTTCCCCTGATGGTGACATCAGTGGGAAATTTTTACATGTTTTTTAAAACTATTTTAATTTTTTTGAGCTGGGCTCCATTAGCTTGCATGGTTGTATGCAGTACCTGTATTCAACCTGCAACTTCCTTTTTTTTTTTTTTTTTTTTTTTTTTAAAGGACGCCCCGCCATCTTGGGTGTTTGGTGTCCCTGAATGATTGTCACAAAGTTCTTGAGAATACAAGTGAGGAACCCAGTATGCAGCAAAGGCACTGATGAGTAGAAGAATTGTCAGAAAAAGCCGGGTCAGGAGTGGAGAAGGCAGCGAAGTCAGGAACAGGCACGGGTCAGCAACGGAGATGGTTATCATACAAGCCGGATCAGGAGTGGAGAAGGCAGCGAAGTCAGGGACAAGCACGGGTCAGCAACAGAGATGGTTATCATACAAGCCGGGTCAGGAGTGGAGAAGGCAGCAAAAGTCAGGGACAGGCACAATTCAGCAACGGAGAGACAATCAGGTAGGTATACAGTAAAGGCACTGCTCAGCTAGAACAATAACCGAGCACTGAATGGAAGTCAGTGCTCGGCTTTTGAATCTGCCGCTTCTACCAGGCTCTGCCCCCAACGGGTGACGTAACGCTAGTTACGTTACGTTGTCTCCAGGGAGGCAAGCTATAAGAGAGGGGGCGTGGTTCGCCCTCGTACGTACCGCCCATCACTTGTGATGGGGATACCAGGAAGGACCTGCTCCGGGTGCTTGCTGAATGCTGGCACCTCGAAGCAAGGTCCCGGAACTGCGGGAGAGGTAAGTTTCGAGTACCCGCTAGCCGCGGGTACTCTGGGGAATTGCTACGTTGCGGTCCGTGACGCGGACCGTGACAATGATTTGCTATCGAGGCATTTCAGCTACACCATTGAAGTGATCGCCTCCTAAACTATTTTAAAACAGGCATCCCCTGATGCTGATCTCGGTGTTGCTGAATGCCTCAACATCAAGGAATTACAGCAACACCGTTTGGGTGCAGAAAGTAAACGTAGATCGTTTTCTGCACCCGTTTAAAGCCATGACGGTCCTGGAACGTCAATTGTCACTAACTGACCGTCAATTGATATAAAGGGGATAAATCTTACAGAGGTAAACAATTTTAGCAGCCCCAATTTCCCTCTCATGAAGTATACACTGCAAAAGCAACGCCAATGCCTCTGCAGAAGTGATGTAAATTATGATAGGCTGTATAAAATTAGCAAAACATCTGTATTGATGAATCACTGATGGCATTTAAGATCACGTTATGGGGTGAAATTGCAGTACAGTCTATACCGGCAATGAGGAACTAGTATTCTATGCACACCAAAATGGCACATGTTTTAGTACAAAAAGGTTGCTGTCTGTTTGGCCCCAGATTTCTGTGTACAACACTTATATATTATACAAAAAGCTTGTCACAGGAAAGAAGATCTTTTTTTATTTAAGTTTATTTCTAATTTTCTTTTTTATGATTCTTCCCACCTGCTTCCAATACTCCAGAAATGGAGTATGAGTTTACTTACTACTGCCCTTCCTGACATTCCCTGGCAGGATTGCGGCACAAGTACTGTAATATACTCACAGGCTACAGTTTAAAAGGTTTTAACCCCTTGATGACAATTGCCGGTCCGGGCACGTCACGGAAATTCAAGTCGATAACGACAAATGACATGCCAGGACCGGCACGTCTTTAAACGGGTGCAGAAAGCGATCTATTTTCGCTTTCTGCACCGAAATGGCGTTGCTGTAATGCCTCGACCTCAACGATCGAACAACGATCGCCTCCTAAACTTAAATGGTGTTGCTGGAATGCCAGCGACACCAAACACTTACCTGGGGATGGACTGTGACCGCTCCAGAGAGCGGTCACAGCCACAGCTGCCGGTGATCTTCGCCATCAGCAAGATGGCGGCGGCCCGGGAAAAAAAAACAATAAAGTCTAAAAAGTTCGCTAGACGGTCTCCAGACCCTCTAGAGAACTCTGGCTCCACTTGCAGGTTGAATATAGGTACTGAATTCAACCATGCAAGTCAATGGAGCTCAGCTTTCTAATCACAGTGTGATTAGAAAAAATAAATTAAAAATAAAATAAAATTAATAATAATTAGAAAAAAAATAGTAAAAAACCAGTAAAATGTAAAAATAATTTCCCACTGATGTCACTATCAGGGGAACCTTCAAGTTGAAAAAAAATGTAAAAAAAATTAAAAAAAAAGGCAAAAAAATATATATATATATAAAAAATATATTTTTGTGAGCAAGTCCTAAAATTAGCATATTAGCTTAAAACAATTCTCGCATGGAAAGAGTTAAAATACTGGCATATTAAATGCCCATGGGGTGTCTACTTTTAAAAAAATTATGATTTGATGGGGTAAATTGAATTGGCCGGGTTCAACAAGGTCCCAATTAACACGGGGGGAAGGATGGCCACACATCTAATTTCCAATTAGAAAAATGCACACGTACCAAATGTGGCCTTTTAGTTCCCCCCAAAAATGACAAACCCATGCATTTGTGGGGTATCACTGTACTCAGGAGATGTTGCTGAACACATATTGGAGTGTCGTGTGACAGCGGCATATACCAGGAGCTGTAAATTCATACATAAAGTAGGTGTGTGTGGGAAAAATACACACACAAAAACACTGCAAACTGAGAAAAAATGCTGGTGGTAAAATGTGTGCATGCAAAGAGTTAAAATACCAGCATTTAAAATACCCTGGGGTGTCTAGTTTTCAAAAATATATGGTTTTGTTGGGCACACTGAAATGGCCCGGCTCAAAGATGTACCAAATAGGGCATGGGCAGTGGATCCCCAAATGCCAAAGTTCAACATTGAAAAATGTGCATGCCCCAAATGTGGCCCTTTTGCCCCCGAACAGCCAGGCAAAATCATTCATGTGGGGTATCACTGCGCTCAGGAGATGTTGCTGAACACATATTGGGGTGTTTTGTGATAGTGACATATACGAGAACTTTTTATTTTTTTTTTTATTTTTTTTTGTAAATCAAAAGTTTATTGGGTTTTTAAAACATTTTATACACAAAGTGAGAAGGGGAAACAAAAACAGAATGGGGAAGGGAAGGAAGACAAAAACAAAATCAAAGTCAAATATGGACAGCGCATGACCGCAGGAGCACAGCACTACACCCTGACGCAGCAGGGCTAAACACAGTGACATATCCCAAGCAGTAGAAACATGACAGAAAACAGAGACCCCAACAAAGGAATCCCAGGACCCCAGCCTAATTACGGCAGCAGAAGTTGGGTGGAGGGGTCCAGAAAGAACTGGGACCAGTAGAACCAGGTCCGTCCGTGGCGCTCACCCTGTCTATCAGAACGGGCCACCAGCTCCTCCAAAGCGCGCACCCTTTCCACCCGTAGAATCCATTCCCTAAACGAGGGTGGGGTGACAGAAGCCCAATGTAAGGGAATCAAGGCTTTAGCCTCGTCTAGCAAGTGTCGGAGCACGGACTTCTTATACACCGTAACAGGCGTGGTGGTATGATGGAGCAAGTAACTGGCAGGATGAAAAGGGGGCGGAGAGTCAGTGAAACGCGGGAGGACAGCCTCGATAGCTTTCCAGAAAGGAACAATAAGGGGGCACTCCCACCAGATATGAAGGATCGACCCCACTGACAAGCCACACCTCCAGCACAACTCCGAGTGGTCAGGGAACATGCTATGCAGGCGAGAGGGCGTACGGTACCAGCGCGTAAGTAACTTATAGGAGAGCTCCTGAGACCTGGTACTAAGGGAGCAACCATGCGTTAAGGAGAAAATCTTCCCCCACTGCGCCGCTGAGAGGGACACCTCGAGATCCGATTCCCATTTCCCCACATAGGCCGGCAAATCCCCATCCCCCACGCTCAAGAGTAGCCGATAAAGCAGGGAGATCCCATGAGGAGGAAGAGCATCCCTCAAGTGCAGTGATTCAAAAGGCGTGGGGTCCCTAATAAGGTTGGGTTTCTGAGGGATAGACATAACATAAGCCCTGAGTTGCAAATATTGCAGAGTCTGCAGCGCAGTCGGGGCAGCGCCCCCAACAATGGCAGACAGGGAACGGAGTCGCGTCCCTTCCATATAGGACCCCAATGTCGGCGCAGCGCCCGGAGCCGATACCAGAAACGAGCCTCCCAACACACCCGGGGGAAAATCAGGATTATAGTGCAACGGCGTCTGTGGCGACGGATAGGTAAGTAACCGGGATTTACGGGAAACAGAATGGAGAACCGCCAGAGTAGCCAAAAGGAAGGGGTGACCCCCCGTCTGCCTCCTAGCCACAGACGACTCAAGCCACAAAAGCACCTGTATCGGCACTGAAGCAGCGTCGGCCTCCAGAGCCACCCACAACTTATGGGCAGGGCGGTAGGTCCACTCCAGGGAACGCAACAGATGGCAAGCAAAGTAATAATTGCGAACACAGGGAAGGCCCAGACCTCCCGCGGCCTTAGGCTTCTGAAACAAGGCCAGAGCCCACCTCGGAGCCCACCCCGCCCAGAGAAAGGAGAGGAACATCGCCCGCAAGGAGGAAAAGAAAGCACGCGGCAAAGCAATCGGTAAGGCTTGGAGCAGATACAGCACCTTGGGGAGGATGTTCATTTTAAGAGCGTTCACCCTACCCACCCAGGAAACAAACAGAGAACCCCAAGACCGAAGATCCTTCCGGATCGCATCAAGCAGAGGGGGAAAGTTAAATTTATATAAGAGGGAGACATCATCCGCTAACCAGACCCCTAAGTGCCGCAATTTACCTACACACCACCGAAAAGGGAAGGAGGAAGCCAACGCCTCCACTTCAGTCGCAGGAAGGGAGATATTTAAAATTTCAGATTTGGACAAGTTAATTTTCAAATTAGAAAGACAGCCGTACTTCTTGAACTCATCCATCAGCACAGGTAAGGACACACGCGGGTTCACAAGGGTGAACAACATATCATCCGCAAAAGCCACCACCTTATGATGCACGCCCCCACCCACCACACCGGTAACGTCCGGATTAACTCGAACAGCCTCCAAAAGAGGCTCCAGAGAGAGGACAAAGAGCATAGGGGACAACGGGCAGCCCTGCCTAGTGCCATTAGATATAGGGAACTGGTCCGAGAGGGCCCCATTAATACGCAGCCTAGCCGACGGGCAAGTATACAGCGCGGAAACCCAGCCCAGCATATGCGGGCCAAGGCCCACCGCCCCCAACACCTCAAGCATAAAAGTCCAATCAAGCCGATCGAAGGCCTTCTCGGCATCCGTAGATAATAAAATAGCCTTGGCGTCCGACCGCTTAATCAAGTTGATCAAGTTCACCGCCCGCAAGGTCCCGTCCCTACACTCCCTGCCAGGCACAAACCCCGACTGGTCAGGATGTATCAAACCAGGGAGGAAGCGCCCAAGACGCATAGCGAGAACCTTGGAGAACAGCTTCAGATCCACATTGAGAAGGGAAATAGGCCTATAACTCCCACAAAGCTCCGGGTCCCGACCGTCCTTCGGGATCACAGAGATCGTAGCGGCCAGAGTGTGGGGGTGGAAGCCCGCACCGTCCAGAATGGAGTTAAACACAGCTACCAACCGGGGACCAAGAACATCAAAAAAAACCTTATAATAACTCAAAGACAAACCATCCGGGCCCGGGCACTTCCCCGGCTTAGAGGACTTGAGCGCGCAAGCCAATTCCTCACTGGAGATCGGGGCCTCAAGGAGCTCAGAGTCGGCAGGGGACAAATGGCGCGGCAAAAAACGCGATAGATACTGACGAATAGCCAGTCTATGGCTCTCAAGCGCCTCAGGGGCGTCGTGCGCGGGGGAACGATTATACAGGGAGGAATAGAAAGCAACAAATTCCTTCGCTATAGCTGACGGGAGATAGCGCAGGCGACCACCCGGGGAGCGAATTCTGGGTATATAGGACAGTTGCCTCCTCCGACGCAAGGCGCGAGCCAAGTACTTCCCAGGCTTATCTCCATGCTCGTAAAAGATGGCCTTAAGCCTATCATAATGCCTCTGGAATTGACTATGAAGGATATCGGCGAGTTCCGCCCGAAGCACAAGCAAACGGTTAAAGTCGCTATCACGCAAAGAATCCTTATGAACTGTCTCCAAGGCTGCTATCTGCACAGTAAGATCATGAAGCTTCTGAGCATAGGCCCTCTTCCTCTCAGCACCCATCTGGACAAACCGGCCACGCACCACACATTTGTGAGCCTCCCAAACCGTAGGAAGGGGCACATCCGGGGTGACATTGGTCAAAAAATAGTCGCGAAGAGCCGTGGCAATCGAGTCCCGCACCCCCTCATCAGACAGCAAGGACTCATTCAACCGCCACGAAGTCTGAGTAGGACGGGTCAACGGGGATGCAAGGGTCAGCGTCAGAGGGGCATGGTCCGACCATGTAATGGAACCATAGCTGGTCGCCGTCAAAAGGGACAAATGGTAGTGCGTGAGAAAAAGACAATCAATACGGGAGTAACGTTTATGAGGGACGGAGTAAAAACTATAGTCTTTGTCCGTCGGGTGAAGGGCCCTCCAACAGTCGACCAACTGGTCAGCAGTGAGTAAAGCATGAATTCTCCGCAAAACCCCAGGAGGGGTCTGGGACGTACCCGTGGAGGAGTCCAGTTTAGGGTGGAGAGCCACATTAAGGTCGCCGCCAAAAAGCAATAAACCTTCCTGAAAGGTACGGAGCACCCGCAACGTCTTAGAGAGCCACGTATGTTGTTTCACATTAGGGACGTAAACGTTAGCGAAGGTATAGGCCTGACCGGCCACCCGCCCCTTGACAAAAATAAATCTACCGCCTGGATCAGCCAGGTGCTCAACATCAGTGAGCGGAAAGTGTCGTGAAAACAAAATCGCCACCCCCTTCGACTTTGACTGAGGGTTATTACTGAGGAAGGACACAGGATAATCCCGTGAAATCAAACTAGGGTGGGCCGAACCCCGAAAATGAGTCTCCTGCACAAAGGCCACCGAGATACGGTGACGCTTCAAATCACGAAGCAGGGCCGACCGTTTCTCCGGCACATTAAGGCCCTTAACATTAAGGGACAGGACGGCGAGATCAGCTGGCCTATAAGCCATGACGGTGTCCACAGAATACAGGGGGGGAAGGGGAGAAACACTAGGAGAGGGAGACAAGGAAGAGGGGAGGGAGCAGGTACAAACCGACCCACAAACGAACAAACAAACAAACAAGAGGAAGGGAAAAGAGGGAGAACAAAACCCTCCTTCCCAAAAAAAAGTACCAAAAAAGTACCAAGGGCGTCAGCTGGAAAAGAAAACACTGTAGGTCCAAAAACAGCAGAACCACAGTGCACTACCAGCACGGCACGACGCCTACGGTCAGAGGCGAAGGAACGGCCGAAAAAGAAGAAGCCGGACAAAATCAAACAAAACAAAAACAACGAAAGGAACAACAAACAGGAGACCACTCTCCGGTCCCCGGCCTGTGAAGGAGCATGACACAGCAACCGCCCCGCCAGGATAAAGAAACGGGACCAAATGTAACCACGAAGCAGAGAGAAGGGGACCACGCAGCACGCCGCCCTTCACCAGGACTGCACGCCAGAGGACCTCGATAGTGTAGCGCAAAGAAAATAAAAACGATAAACAAACCCCCCCCAAAAGTGCCGAACCCCCCCCCAAAAAAAAAAAAAAGAACCACTCTCGCGCAGAAAAGGAAGTGTTGCCCGCAAGGAGAAAGGAGCGAGCAGCCGCGGCTCGCAGCACCCCCCCACAGTAAACCGAGCAGATGGCAAGTGACAGTAGTGGTACAGGAGCGCAACAAAAAAGAAAAACAAACCCCCCACCATCCAACCCCCTCCCAAAAGAGCCGAACCCCCCAACCAATACTCGGAAATGCAAGCGGGAGTGTCGTCTAGAAGTAAAAAATAAGAAGTGAGCAAACGCAGGACGCTTCACTCCCACTGAGACGGCACATCAAAGGGCTAGAGGTAGTATCAAATTATCAGCGCAAAGGAAAACATAAAGGCAAAACATAACCCCCCCGACCCAACCCCCACCCAAAAGAGCCGAACCCCATCCCCTTCCGCAAGAAACCACACCCAGAGCCAGCATATGAACACCCAAGGCATAAACCCAGGGCCCCAATCAGTGACAGACGTGAGAGCCGGACGGCAGCGGATGCAGCACCGAAAATAAACACTCTAAACCCCCCACCCCCCCCCCACGACCCGCTCAAAAAGTTAAAGAAAACAAACATAACCCCACAAAACATAAAGAAAAATAAAAATAAACTTGCGCGGCGATACGATTATAAACTCTGCACAATGACAGAGGTGGCCAGGATCAGGATAGCGTCCCCGAATGCGGCAGGAGGGCCCAGGAAGACCCAGCCAGAGCCTCCACACGAGTCCCGAGATGGTAAGTCAGGGGCCCAAGGCCAACACAGACGTCCAACAGCGGAGAAACATCAGGGACGCACCCCCCGAAGATCATTCCTCCGGGTCCGTAGCCTCCGGAAGCCGCAAAGGCAATCTGCCGCGACGGGCCGCGTGGCCCGGCGACCGCTCCCGTCGACGAGAAGCCCCTCCAGGGCGAGCCGCACGATCCACCGGTATGGCGGGCAGGTTCCAATCCGGAATCTGAAGAGCAGGTAGGCGGAGGTCCCTTAAGAAAGCAGGCAGCTCCCGGTGACAGCGAAGCGAAAGAACAGATCCCCCTGATCGCACATTAAGGCTAAAGGGGTAGCCCCAATAATACGAGAGTCCACGGCCTCGGAGCTCGGCTGTAAGGGGCCGCAGCACTCTCCGATTCTGCAGGGTGATATCGGACAGATCCTGGAAGAGGGTGATCGCAGTGCCTTCGAAAGTCCAGGAGCCCACTTCTCTCGCACGTCGCATGAGCTGCTCCTTCAGCTGGTAGTCGGTCACGCAACAAATAACATCTCTCGGGGGCGCCGACGAGGGACCCCGAGGTCTCAGAGCCCTGTGGGCTCGATCCAGGGAGAGCACAGTCTCAGGAGGTCGCCCCAAGAGGCTGTTGAACAGGCGGACCACCAGGCCCCGAACATCTTCAGGGGAGTCAGAAGTGACCTCCGGGAGGCCTCGGACCCTAATGTTGTGCCGTCGGCCTCTGTTATCGAGGTCCTCCAGACGCCTCCTGCAGTCGGCCAGGTAATAGTCGTGGCGAGCGGAGGATAGCTCCAGGGCAGATGTCCTCTGGGCCTGCTGAGCCGATTCAGACTCCCGGAGCGTGAGGCGACGGTCCACAGCATCCAAGTCCGCCCGAAGGCCCGCAACGGCATCGGTCACGGTCTGTTTAAGCTCCGAAAGCAGCGTGCTGAAGTCCTCCCGCCACGGAGCAGAGGAAAAGAGCTGGCGAACCTCCGCGGAACAGGTAGGTAAACCCGGCACTCCGGAAACAGCTTCCTCTCGCCTGTCACCAGAATCACGGGAACTTGCGGGCGATGCTTCCTCGTGGTCTTCAGGCGCCTGTGAGGCCAGCGCCGCTGGGGTACGGAAGTACTCCCTAAGGGAAGCCACCGACGACCCGGCACCCTCCCCAGGCACCGACGGGGCAGAGGACTGCCGTCTATTACGCACCATGGTGGCTATTGTTGGCTAGTAAAAGCTAATATCACCGGGGGACCGACGGAGCTCAGGTCTCAAGCAGCCATCTTCTCCAACGGTCGGCCACGCCTCTACGAGAACTTTTTAATTCATACCTGAAGTAAAATGTGTGTGACAAAACAAATGCAAAAAAATGACTACCACAAAGTTTGACAAAGACTGGTGGTAGATATGGTGCAGGGAAAGAGTTAAAATACTAGCATTTGAAATACCCTGGGGTGTCTAGTTTTCAAAAATATATAGCTTTATTGGGCACACTGAAATGGCCCGGCTCAAAGATGTACCAAATAGGGCATGGGCAGTGGATCCCCAAATGCCAAAGTTCAACATTGAAAAATGTGCATGCCCCAAATGTGGCCCTTTTGCCCCCAAACAGCCAGGCAAAATCATTCATGTGAGGTATCGCTGTACTCAGGAGATGTTGCTTAACACATATTGGGGTGTTTTATGATAGTGACATATACTTGTTTATTCATACCTAAAGTAAAATGTGTGTGAAAAAACAAATGCAAAAAAATTACTACCATAAAGTTTGACAAAGGCTGATGGTAGAATAAGTGCTTAGAAAGGGTTAAAATACCAGCATTTGGAATACCCTGGGCTGTCTAGTTTTCAAAAATATATGATTTGATGGGGTAAATTGCATTGGCCGGCTTCAAAGATACCCGAAATGGCACATGGGGGGAAGAATTACCAGATTTGGAAAAAATGGCTTTGAAATAGCAAAACGCTACCTGTACTTATTGCTCCATAACGTGCAGAAAAAAGCAAAAAAACATAAAAACATTGGGTATTTCTAAACTCAGGACAAATAGTAGAATCTATTTAGCAGGTTTTTTTATTACCTTTTATAGATGAGTAAAAGATTTTTCAACTAAAAGTTAGAAACAGTCATTTTTTCTAAATTTTTCACCATATTTTATACTTTTTTTAATAGTAAATAATATGATACAATTAAAAAACAATGTCATCTAAAGAAAGCCCTTCTTGTCCTGAAAAAAACAATATCTAATGTGTGTGGGTTCAGTAAACGGGAAAGAAGAAAATTACAGCTAAACACGAGCAGCGCAGAAATGTTAAAACGGCCATTGTCACGAAGGGTACAAAAAGTAAAATCAGCCTTTGTCACGAAGGGGTTAAAAAAATATGGTTGGTTTACTTATTAAATAGAATATTAAAAATATATACTATTTAATGGTTTATGCTAATTTGTACGGCACTACCCTCAAAAGTGGAAGATTTGAAGACATTTCAAATTGGCACCTAATTTGCACAAAAATCCTATGCAAAGTTTTGATTTGTCTAAATAACAAAAAACTATGTTTATGGCTCATTTGCATAATCTGGAGATGAAGCTTTGATGTATTTGTTTGTAGTCACACTTAACCTGTGTAAGAAGTAATACAGAAGTGTTTTTGAACAATCTGCAGAAAAACTACATCACAATTTGGCATTAATATGTGGCAAAATGCTCCAAGGTAAATACACCGGATTTTCTGCTTCCAAGAAATATATACTTTTGTGGGGTTAAGTTAAACTGATGGGCTGCTAAATTTTTACAAAAGAGACATAGGCCCAGCAAAAAAAAAGAAAATTGAAAATTCAATTTTGAAATTTGGGATAAGATGGTTGCATGGCAAGTGTCCAAATGCTCCTAGGAAAATACCCTGGGTTGTCTGCTAGTCAAAATTTTGGCTCGGTATTAATATACTGAAACAAAAATCTACACACTCTTATATTTACCATTTAGCCAGAAGTATATTATTATGTAAATTATACATTTCAAAATGTGTTTTTGCCAACTACTTTAGTGTAAATTTAATATTTTTTTAATAACTGTTGCGCTATAGTATAAATTGTATCAAAAGAAAACGTATCTTTCCTGAAAAATCACAGAATATAATTTGTGTAGGTGAATTAACCCAATCAGTCCCAGGGGTTTTGGTACCTCAAGTGCCAGAGCAATTTTGCCATTTTTGCGGTATTTCAGTTCAGCGATTATTCCCCTTTCCTGCAAATAGTATACCCATGTAAACTATATATTGTTTTTCTCAAGGGGAGAGAGGCTTTCTATAATTACCATAGTTAGATAATTAGCTGAAAATTGAGGATGAGAAATTTAGTAAAATCTAGCGAATTTTTTTATATATTTTCCCCTCTGAATGCTCACAAAATTAGGTTAAGTGACGGAAAATCCCCTCCAAGTTTATCAATTCAGGTGTCCTTATTTCAGAAATACCTGATTTATATAGAATTTCTATACTTTCCCAGCACTTATAGGGAACATACTATAAGGTGTATATTATTCTCTACAAAGATGTATAATTTTTACATTAGGTATGATGGGATTGTTTAAACAAATAAACCAAAAATACCCACAAATGTATATATTTCTGTAAAGCAGACAACCCAGACTATCGTATCAGGGGTATTTGGCCTAAATGGCCACCAATCACTGACAAAGGTGGACGCAGAAATTATTTCCTGCGCTTTTTTTCACCAACACTTTGTTGCTTAGATTTTATTGCACAGGGTATGTGTTATGAGAAAATTGTTTAGCTGCATCTCCTGATTACGGAAATACCCCACATCCTTAGTGTCACGGATCCGGCTACCGGCGTTGGCGGGCGGACTGCCGCTCGCAGATGTCGGGATCCCTAGGTTCCCGGTCTGCGGTAGCCGGAAGCCCGAGACCCCTTCCCGGAGCTCCGTTGCCGGCAGGCAAAGAATCTGCCACCGGCACGGGACTCAAGGGGTTGAGTCTGAGGATTCCCCGGCCGGCATACTTACCTCCTCTTCTGGCGGCGACTGCAGGAACTCTGGGGGCGCGGCTACGCCGCGTGGCTGGTATCGAGGTGGTGATGGACGGCTGAGGGCTCGGTCGTGATGTCACCTTGGAGGCGGGGTTTCTGATTGGTGCCGGCTTTAAAAAAACGGAAATCCGTATCTCCTGCACCCTGTTGTGGTCCTTTACTTCAATTGTTGCTGTGCTCCTGATCTTCGTTATTATTGACCCTTTGCCTGCCTGACTACTTTTTGGATTTTGATTCTGTACCTCTGCCCGGTGATTAGTGTACCAGTTTGGCTTGTCTGACTACCCGCTCCGTGTCTCGACCTTCTGGCTTGTTCTACTATCCTCGGTCCCATTCTACCTGTGGGGTTCGTCTGAGGATTCCTTCACCTTATCCACTCAGTACCTATATCTACCTACCCGCACTTGGCCTCCTTACTGTTGCGATCCTCTACGTCCTGGTTCTCTGTTACTAAGGGCCCCTCCCTTGGTATCAGGGGATTGGGCAGAATAACTCCTGCGGTGAGTGCCATTGTGCGGGTAGTCCTGACACTTAGTATTTTTTCTTTCTAGAGGGTCATATCCATCCCTTACATATAGTACCCTATAGGGTAGTATTTTTTATACTTATGGCTTAATGGGTTTGGGGGTTGTGAACGAAGGCAGGGGGTTATACTTTTTAGATGCTGTGTTAGGGCAATGGGATGTAAGGGTTTTCTTGGTTTTTTTTATTATTATTATTATTATTATTATTATTATTATTATCTTTTTTTATTATTTTACATTGTTTTCAGTGCAGCATGGTTAGAGGTCCTCTTAGGGACCTCTTGAACATGTTATTAAGGCCAATGATGTCACAATGACATTACTTAGCTCACTTTATTGTTTTTTTTTTATTATTATTTATTGTATTTTAGTGATTGTTTTTTTATTGTTAAAAAAGAGCACTAACTTTTTTTTCTTTTGATTCATGTTTCAACCTGGTTTCTCACTCTCCTCCCTGCGATCCCCCTGCACCGATCCCCATAGACTTGCATAGTCATCGGAGCAGAAAGACCCTGCAGGGGGATATCCTGTCCTCCGATCGCGGTATCGGCATTTAAAACTTTAACAGTTTTCTGGCGTTCCCACCGGCAGCTGTTACAGGCGATCGCGAAGCAGAAAGCAGCGATACTGGTTTCTGCTGACAGAGGTGAGCCCAGGCTGTCAAGAAAGTCAGGACGTACTGGTACATCCATAAGGGTTTCTTGAGATGCGTTTTATGGACGTACCAGTACATCCATAGGGGACTGAAGGGGTAAAACATGGACAAGAAAAATCAACTATTGAGAAAACTACTTGTTGCAACTATTTTCTATGACATGATAAACACCAAAACTACTGCTAAGGCTTAAGCATGAAAATAGTAAGAATAATTGCGGTGATGCGATAGATACCTGATGGTCTTGTGGGCTCAGATGCAAAGGGTCTCTGTTTTTCTGTATGTTTATTTATTATAGATTCTGCTTTGAAGTTTCTGTTTTTCTTTAGTACAGCCGAGACATCTAATCCTTCTCCATTTGTGATACCAGGGTCACATCCATAATCCAGGAGAATCTTTACATTTTGTGCTTGACCTACATAGAGTAGAATAAATACTTCACAATAATGACACCGTTGGAGAAAGCACTCTAGCAGATAATTTGTGTTACAAAATATTCCACCTCAGCAACCTCACTATCCATTATTAAGTGCCAACCCTGGTGACTTTAAGTTGGCTCAACATATTGAATTCAGCCTTAGTGGGGAATATCAATGTGCTTGATAGCTATGTGTAATGATGTTGAGGGCTTAAGTTGAGAGCCAATGTTTCCTGTTTAATTTTTTATTAGCGAATAAACCACTCAGTCTTTTATTTTACAATGAAAGCAGACCATCAATTAAGACAAATCCTAAGAGTCACAGGTTTGCAGTAAAGCATGAATACTGGTCCAGACACTTACGCTTCATTGTGTAGTGCATAGAGACTGGCGAAGATGCTACTATGTGTAAAAGTGTATTGCCATTTTCATCTTTTTGATTAATTTGATTCTTCATAGCAGATGTCTTCCTCAGCACAAGTTCCAGGAGGTAGTAATCACCTGAAAAAAAATTACATAATACATTGCAGCTGACTGGTGATAAATATACACGTGTCAGAAGATCTGTTAGACAGAATCTACTGAAAGGCCAATTTCTGGGAGCGGTGGCAAATGCACAAGGTGGGATTATGCAGATTCCCCCTATGCATTTGCAAGGGGGGGGGAAAGAGACCATTCAGCTATCATATGTATTAAAGTGTATATGATGACTGGAGTGTCCTTTTTTTGGAGTATTGGTATTTTTATCATTTTAAAATAAAGGTACAATACAAAATGCTTGTACATTCTATCACAGAAACGATCTGGCTATTTATACACCTTTCCCATCATCTGTATTAGAAATTCCGCCAAATTTTTAAATATCTCTAGTTTGCAATGTTTTTTAACCTATTAACCAATGTCTCCAATATCTCATGTGACAATCCTTTTGTAATTATGATCTTCCTTTAAGAAGCAAGTTGTCAGCTTTAGAGAGGTTGGGTCATTTCTTAATATGGCAGGTTTGGCAAGATTTCCAGCCTGAACAAATCAGCTAGGAACCGACAGGCAAGTTCTGCATATAAGATCTGTTTGGTTCAATCAGGAGCAACGAGCATCACCAGCAATCCATGTTCTTTGATCTTGCAGACTACTTTTGAAAATAAAGGACAGCAATGGGACTAATTAAAGTTATCTAGGAAAGACCGTATTTATCACCAAGGGACACTCAATCATAATGTTATTTGAGACCTGTAGCCTGCCTCTTTCAGCTTGAGTCCCAAATGAGGTTTGGTTTTGGAGCTGCCCTGAAGACAAAAAAAGCATAACGAGCATAACAAGAAAGAAAAAAAAATGGTGCAAAAATAAAGGGTGAAGGGCTTATCCTATTTCATGATTATTATTAATTAATAAATAAATAAATTTACCTGCTTGAATGCAAAGCTTCAAAATGGAATGTAGAGGATACTTTCCAATGGTATCCACGTCTGCTCCCATAGTTAATAGCCACATTACAAGGCCATGTATGAGGGACATATCTCTGTAGTATAATGGGTTCAAAAATGTCTGGTATTGAAAAAAAGACAGAGAAAAGAAAAATGTGGGTGCGCTATGCTAGTCCCAGGCTCAAATAATACAAAATGTGTAAAATGAAAAAAGACAAAGTGTATTCATACTTTTCTTGGATTTATTGGATGATGTACTATTTACCACTTATGTGATACATGGAATACTGTGTACAGTACTGGGCACCAGTGTACAAGAAAGATATAGTGGAGCTGGAGAGGGTTCAAAGACGGGCAACCAGAGTAATAAGGGGAATGGGAGGACTACAGTACCCAGAAAGATTATCAGAATTAGGGTTATTTAGTTTGGAAAAAAGACGGTTTAGGGGGGACTTAATAACTATGTATAAATATATAAGGGGGCAGTACAGACATCACTCCCAGGACCTATTTATACCCAGGACTGTATCTATAACAAGGGGACATCCTCTACGGCTGGAGGAAAGAAGGTTTCTACACCAGCACAGACGGGGGTTCTTTACAGTAAGAGCGGTGAGATTATGGAACTCTCTGCCACAGGAAGTGGTAATGGTAAACTCAATAAAAGAGTTCAAAAGGAGCCTGGACGTGTTTCTTGAAAGCAATAATATTACAAGTTATGGATATTAGGGACAGAACATTGATCCAGGGATTTATTCTGATTGCCATATTTGGAGTCGGGAAGGAATTTTCCCCCTGGTATGGGGCAATTGGCATCTGCTTCATAAGGGTTTTTTGCCTTCCTCTGGATCAACACAGTAGGGACACAATATGTATATAGGTTGAACTTGATGGACTTTGGTCTTTTTTCAACCTTATGAACTATGTTACTATGTTACTATGACTGGCAAAGTGGACCCCAAAATGCTTGTAGTGCAGGGGAGCATCTGCAATGTTTAGGCACATATAGTAGACAGTCTTGAAGGAGGGGTTAAAGTGCATGTTGCCAGTTGATCTATTTAGATCAGCTGGCTGTCATGTTTAAAAAATAGCCTACTCCCTGCTACAACATTTTTTCTTTTTAATCAGTGAAATTCTGGATACTGGCCCAGAGCCAGAAGAATCCATAGCCTTAAAAGAATCCACTTTTCGTTTAATTGTTGTTCGCATACAAACATAGAATTTGATGGGAGATAAGAACCATTTGGCCCATTTACACTGCCTATTTTTTTCTATATATAAATATTCAGACTTAATCAGGATATCTTTATACCTAATCCTAAATCTCCTCACTGTATTAGCCTCTACAGCATTTAATGCAAGTGCATTTGTCTACCATCCTTAAAACTTCCTTATAATACACCTAAACAGGAATGTCCTGGCCATTTAGCACACAAGACAAATGTCCATCCAGTGACACTTACCTGCTGCAGCGTGGGACAAGTGGCCGGATATGACCTGTCGCATGCTACGTGAGTAGAAACATGCAGTGCGAGGCCACATATATCCAGGTGTCGGCTTAACTTGCCTCATTAGGCAGCCGCCAAACTAAAAGACCTTCTAATTTTAGATTTTAAACTCTTGTTCTAACATATATAGCACAGGAACGAAATTGCAAAAGATTTATCAGCTATAAGCATGAAAACATTCATCTGAAAAGGCTAACATGAAAACTCATAGTGTACCTCAAAAATGCCCTTGAGTGAAACTTGCAAGTCACTGATGCCCCTAGAAAGCTCGGTTGACATTAGAAAAAGACATGCCTGGAAAACATAACATACAACAGTTTAATATTTGAAGGTTGAAACAAACCATTATCCCTATGTGTAATTTCTAAAAGTTTATTTTCATTACACATTTTCTTTAAATCTGTTAAATCATGTATTACAAATTAAAATTGATTTGTTTCTTTCCACAAAATATTACGTTGCCATGATTTGGCCTCCACTTCAGTAGGGCACTACAATGGATATGCGGGTAATAGCAAAAGTTTGCATGTAGAAAGTAATACTAAAAAATGTCCAACATGCAATGAAAACATTAGTTATGCTAAAATCACTGTAGGTGACCGATCCCCGTGACCTTTAATCCATGAATCCAGACAGTCAGGAGGCAGAGACGAACATACATGCTGCATAAATTCCCCTAGTTACATACAGATGTTTTAAAGCTCACAGGGGGGCACTTACATATTTCACGGTCTATGGGATTAAGTATGTTGCCTTTATCTATGAATAATGCCCTTGTAAAATACAAAAACAAATGCTGGAGTGTGAGATAGAGTTTTATACAACCAGTGCAGACCTCCTCACAAGGCTTCTTCATTTGTGGCCGCATGCTGTCCGCTGTTGGGCTGATGTCCTATCTTGGAGCTCCACACTAACAGATCATGTGGCTATGAGGGGGGAAGTCTTTGTGTAGAGGTCTGCAAACGGTTGTTGAACTGGTCTCCAGGTTATGGTGGGTGTTAAGGGGCCCAAGGGGTAGCTGCCTTGGGAACAAAAGGTAAGCTTGGACGCTTTTGTCCAAGTGTTTACGGTAGCCTGGCTTTAAAAATGAGGTATATCTGGGAGGAAGCTTGCAAAATAAAACATTTTACATGGCTCTAATGATTTAGCTCCAACATTGTTAAAGTGTACAAATGTGCATTACAGGTATTAGGCAACCTTTCCTAACTAGGGAACACATAAAAACACCAGTACTGGTACTAGTGCCATTTATTTCATAATCTCTTGAAGGCATTACAGCACGCCTTTGAACATTTCATGTAATCTTTTAAAGAAAACTACAAATATGGATGCTGAACAGGTGGGTGCAATGTAGCCATGTGTAGGATGATGATCTCACCTTATACATCCCTCTTTGTACTAGTCTCTTGATGACCGTCTTCCAAATATGTTTACTGTATTGTTCTCTTAGAATATATTCAAAATTCGCAAGAAAAGCATGGTTGGCTCCTCCAACTGTAGAATAGCAAAAAATAGAATGCAGCAATGTATAGATTAGTACATAAAGTAAGGCATTAAAATAGTTGGCAGCATAATGAACCTCAATCATATTAGTGAACTCAGTAATTTATATTGAGAGGTACAAATTACTGAATTTGGTAAATTTATACTTAAAGAGAAGGTCAAAACACCTACTTGATTCTTGTTTTTGGTAATTTAATGTGAACTATTCAGTTGTAAATATTACACAAAGTACTGAAAACCAGGCTTGTTTTGATTTTGTATCTATAATGGGTTTGCATGGATTTACAAATCAAGCCATTTCTATGAGGCTGTACTTCCCCAATCCTCGCCATAAATATATAATATCATAAAGCAGTTGCATTCCTGACATCTAAAATCCAATACAATAGGCATTCTGGACATTAAAAGCCAACTACAGTGGTCTTTCTATTGTTAAGAAGAAATATTACAAATACCATATATTAGGTATATATAGTATATATCCTGTTTATATATATCGGAGTCACCAAATTTGTTTTGGATCTAGGAGACAGCTTTTTTCTTCCTCAATACACACACATTGAATTTGGCACTACAATACAGTAGACATACTGACTGGCACATGCACTGTTTCTAGCTCTATACAATGATACTACAGTATACACACACTCACAGACTGTTATGGTCTGGCTGCTTTTCTGCTTATCACCAGAGTCACTCCGCTAAATGCTAATTAACAGCCTGTCAGAGTTACCACAGCTTTCCTTCGGAGCAGCCCATTATCCAGCACACAGCCAACCCATTCAGGCTATTCAAGCAGCAATGGCTTTCCCTGATGTCCCTCCTGGTTCCTGGCTTGTTCCTGACATCGCTGACCTCTGTATTCTTTGTCTTTTGGTATACACTCCAGGATCACGATATGGCTTTGTTTGCTTGGTTATTATAATAAAGGATTTTTGCACTTTACGTTTGGTTCCTGGTCCCTAACACAGACTGACTCCAGCACTATACATATACACACATTCACACTGACACTACAGTATATATACACTGACTCTAGCACTATACATACTGTATGCACACACACTCACATACATTATATATAAACTACATTTTATAGTAAAAAAAAATACTATACTGCTACATGAAAGTAGCATGCAACATGAAGTTTACAATCATACACAGAATGGAAAAAGTCAAACAGCAAAAATCAGTACCTTCAAAGACCACCAATATTTCCGTCAGAAACTCTGCAATAATTTCTGGTTGAGATGTGCCATGCAGAAGTCCATTTAGAAACATCATTAGGGCTGTATCAGTTTGATTTAACTTTAGCATGCAACAACCAGCACGGTAATATGCCTACACCAGAAACAAAAATTATTTGAATTATCTGAGCAATTTTATAATCAAATATTTTTTTAAATAATTTGTTATATAAATGCCAAAAGACTTGTAGAACCAAATTTGGATCTAATTATTCTATGAGAACATGTATGATCATAGTTGCTTATTTGGCAAAACAACCTATACTTCATGCCACATTTGTTCAAAGAAATTGAAATTTAGTGCCACACAATCTGAAATCTGTGCCTAGAAACGAATGCAAAATTTTGGAAAAGGAGCATGGTGATCAGAAGCATTATTGCCTGGCGTAAAGCCGTGAGTTTCAGAAATGTATAATAATTAGTGAATGAATTAAATACTAATATGCACTCGTATTTTCTCCAGTTACTGAAACTATAAATAAGGTCTATAAGAGTCCAGCATTTTATGTCAAGGCTTGTACCTTAGTCATTAGACTAGTGTATTAAAGGAACAGCGATCACAGTTTTCTTTACATATAACATTATAGGGACACTATGGCCTACATGTGCACTTTTATGTTTATAATACAGTATCCAAGAAGTCCTTTTAATTTTGTTGTGGACACTGGCGTAACTACAGGGGCCAGTGCAACCCCTTCTTCCTGTTCCTAGTACTAGTATTAAATTGTTTAGAAACCGCCCTTGTGACCTGGGCCGCACCGATCCAGATCGAAAGGGCCTTTATTAAATTATTTTGATCCTGCAGGGGGAGACAGGAACGTGACCCCATAGTAAAGACGAGGCTGCCCGCACAGTGTGTGTGTGAGCAGCCAGAGGGAAAGCTGCATGAGCAGTAAGAGGTAAGCATATGCATTAGTGTTTGCATATATATATATATATAAATATATATATACAGTGAAGGAAAAAATATTTGATCCCCTGCTGATTTTGTATGTTTGCCCACTGACAAAGACATGATCGGTCTATAATTTTAATGGAAGGTTTATTTGAACAGTGAGAGACAGTATAACAACACAAAAATACTGAAAAACGCATTTCAAATTTATTTATAAATTGATTTGCATTTTACTCAATAAACTAAATATTTGACCCCATTGCAAAACATGACTTAGTACTTGGTGGCAAAACCCTTTTTGGTAATCACAGAGGCCACCAGGTTTGCACACATATCAGGAGGGATTTTGTCCCACTCGTCTTTGCAGATCCCCTCCAAGTCATTAATGTGTCAAGGCTAACGATTGGCAACTCGAACCTTCAGCTCCCTCCACAGACTTCCCATGGGACTAAGGTCTGGAGACTGGCTAGGCCGCTCCAGGACCTTAATGTGCTTCTTCTTGAGCCACTCCTTTGTTGCCTTGGCCGTGTGTTTTAGGTCATTGTCCTGCTGGAATACCCATACACGACCCATTTACAATGCCATGGCTGAAGCACAGAGGTTCTCACCCAAGATTTGACGGTACATGGCCCAATCCACTGTCCCTTTAATGCGGTGTCCTGTCCCCTTAGCAGAAAAACACCCCCAAAGAATAATGTTTCCACTGCCATGTTTAACGGTGGGGATGGTGTTCTTGGGGTCATAGGCAGCATTCCTCCTCTTCCAAACACGGCCAGTTGAGCTGATGCCAAATAACTCGATTTGGGTCTCATTCCACCACAACACTATCAGACAGTTCAGACGGGGCTGTACATGTGCTTTCTTGAGCAGGGGGACCTTGCGGGCGCTGCAGGATTTCAGTCCTTCACAGCATAGTGTGTTACCAATTGTTTTCTTGGTGACTATGATCCCAGCTGCTTTGAGATCATTAACAAGATCCTCCCGTGTAGTTCTGGGCTGATTCCTCACCATTCTCATGATCATTGAAACTCCACGAGGTGAGATCTTGCATGAAACCCCCGGCCCGAGTTTGCGAATAATCACACCAACTGTTGTCACTTCCTAACCAAGCTGCTTGGCAATGGTCTTGTAGCCCATTCCAGTCTTGTGCAGATCTACAATATTGTCCCTGACATCCTTGGACAGCTCTCTGGTCTTGGCCATGGTGGAGAGTTTGGAATCTGATTGATTGCTTCTGCGGACAGGTGTCTTTTATACAGGTAACAAACTGGGGCTGAGATTTGGAGCGCTCTTTTAAAAGGAGTGCTCCTAATCTCAGCCCCAGTTACCTGCATAAAAGACACCAGGGAGCCAGACATTTTGATGATTGATAGGGGATCAAATACTAATTTCACTGAGTAAAATGCAAATCAATTTATAATTTATTTGAAATGCATTATTCTGGATTCTGTTGTTATTCTGTCTCTCACTGTTCAAATAAATCTACCATTAAAATTATAGACTGATCAAGTCTTTGTCAGTGCGCAAACGTACAGCAGGGGATCAAATAATTTTTTCTTTCACTGTATGTATGTATGTATAGATATGATGGCATCACGTAGTTGCTGCAGATTTGTCGGCTACACAATCGTGATGCAAATCTCCCGTTCCACCACATCCCAAAGGTGCTCTATTCGATTGAGGTCTGGTGACTGTGGAATCCACTGGAGTACAGTAAACTCATTTCCATGTTCAAGAAACCAGTTTTAGAAGTTGTGAGCTTTGTGACATGGTGCGTTATCCTGCTGGAAGTAGCCATGAGAAGATGAGTACACTGTGGTCATAAAGGGATGGACATGGTCAGCAACAATACTCAGGTAGGCTGTCGCGTTTAAACGATTGGTACTAAGGGTCCCAAAGTATGCCAAGACAATGTTCCCCACACCATTACACCACCACCGGCCTGAACCATGGATACAAGGCAGGATGGATCCATGCTTTCATGTTGTTTACACCAAAGTCTGACCCTGCCATCTGAATGTCGCAACTGGAATTGAGACTCATCAGACCAGGCAATGTTCTTCCAGTCTTCCATTGTCCAACTCTGGTGAGCCTGTGGGAATTTTAGCCTCAGTTTCCTGTACTTAGCTGACAGGAGTGGCGCCTGGTGTGGTCTTCTACTGCTGTAGCCCATCTGCTTCAAGGTTTGACATGTGGTGCGTTCAGAGATGGTATTCTGCATACCTTGGTTGCAACAAGTTCCTGTTGCCTTTCTGTCATCTCGATCCAGTCTGCCCATTCTCCTCTGACCTCTGAGATCAACAAGGCATTTTCATCCACAGAATATTTTTTCTTTTCCGGAGCATTCTCTATAAATCCTTGGGATGGTTCCGTGTGAAAATCCCTGTAGATCAGCAGTTTCTGAAATACTAAGACCAGCCCATCAAAGTCAATGAAATCCCCTTTATTCCCCATTCTGATGCTTGGTTTCAACTTCAGCAAGTTGTTCTGACCCCATCTACGTGCCTAAATACATTGAGTTGCTGCCATGTGATTGGCTGATTAGCTATTTGTGTTAACAAGCAATTGAACAGGTGTACCTAATAAAGTGGCCAGTGAGTGTGTATGTGTGTATATATATATATATATATATATATATATATATATATATATATATAGATAGATAGATATGTACGTGTGTGTGAGCATGCATGTGTGTGTGTGTGAGCATGCATGTGTACTTGTGTGTGTGTGAGAGCATGGGTGTATAATTGTGTAAGTGAGGTGAGATGAAGTGTGTGTTAGTTAATATGAGTAAGTATACTTGTGTGTGAGCAACATACCTGGGAACTTTCAGGATTTGAAGCACCGTTTCTCCGGGTCACCACCCGAATCCTCCGGGTGGGGAGAGCTGGGTCTTGATACACGTCAGCGGATCAGCCACCGACGTCACAGGACCGCTCACCGACCAGTGGCAGTCCTGGCCACATACTGCAAGGGAAGGCTCCGCGTAGCCAGAGCTAAGAAGTTCCCACGTATGGTGTGCATACATGTGTACGTGTGTGTGTGTGAGAGCATGCATGTATACTTGTGTGTGTAATTGTGTAAGTGGGGTGAGATGGAGTGTGTTTTAGTAAATATGAGTGTCTAATTTGTGCAAGCGTGTTTGATTATGTTGTATGTTGGAAGGGGGGGTAAGGCACAGACTAGTTATGTGGGGGCAATGATGGAACAGACTAGCTGTTGAAGTTGGGGGGCATAGGCGAATTTTTCGCACCAGAGTCTGGTGGTTTCTAGTTATGCACCTGGTTGTAGAGTCCTCCCCAATATACATTTGCCCCTTTCCACTCTACCCAGGTATTTGACATGCAGGAAATGTGTTCGATCCTCCTTTTCTCTTTTATATTTTGAGATTCAGTTCTCTCCTGTATTTTTATTATTGTAGCACTACTTGTGTATAACATGTGACATACCTTAACATGAAATGTATCAATAGTTAGGCTCTGTTGTGCAGACAAAAAAGCCTCCTGGTATTTGCCAAGTTTGAACAGGGAGTTTGCCCTATTGCAAAAAAGTACAGCCATATCCTTTTGAAAATTCCTGAAAAGAGTAATAAAAAGAAAAGTGATGTGGTGAGTGGCAACAGTGTACTTTTTAGTTTTTTTTTATTTACCTCATTAGTCAATTGCTTAATTATTCCTATAAAAACGATGTCTGTGCTTTTAAAGCATATATATAACATGAGTTATATAAAAAAAAGATTTGTACTGTTACCCCATATAGTGAAACTGGATCAAAATGTTTATGGCTTCCTCATACTTCTTGGTAGCTTGTAAATAGTGTCCATTTTTGTAGAAATCATTCCCAAGCATTCGCATCCTACATACTTCCGCCAAGGGGTCCATTCTATAAAAAAAGGACATGTATCATGGTTCAGGTAGCAAGAGGACTTGCACACAAGATGGTCACTTTCAGAGCCAGCTTTAGGTGTTCAGGCGCCCACCTCGACAAAAAAGAAAGGGAATAAACCTAGTTTTCATTAGAGATTATTTATGTGCAAGTGCAAACAATATATATAACTGGAAACACTGGTAACAATAATATACCTTAAATACATTAAATATAGGAAAAAAGCACAGCTAACAGTGCAATCTTTGTAATAAAACATTTTCCCATTAAATGTTGAAAAAATTGGACCCTAGGCAATTATTTTCATTTGCACCCCATCCACACACCCTAGCATGCAATCACTCCCTCCGCTCCCAAACCAAAAAAAAATAAAAAATTCCACACTGACTGCAGATAAGGGGGACTGTGAGAGTTAGTGCAGTCTTCTCTCCTGACTCTTCCCCAGACTCCTTTTGTCCCCTCATTCACTAAGCCACTATAACAATCCGACGAGAGACGGGTCCCGTTTGCAGAATGGTGGGATATCAGGACGGGTAGTAGCAGGAGGAATAGCGGGACAACAGCAGGAAAGTTCCAATAGCATAAACAGGTCACAGTCCAAGGTCGAGGCAGGCAGCAAACAGGCAAAGTACAAAAAGCAATCCAAAGTCAATCCAGGCAGCGATCAGAGAGTAGTCAGGAACAAAGCAGGAGTCAGGAAACCAGTAAATTAGAATATAACACACTGAGACAGTGAAAACCTATGTACCACACAAGGGCTCAGATTAGAGTGAGCAGGGGGTTTAAATTTGGTGCCAAACAGCTGCAGCCAATAATCAGCCAATCAGATACAAAGCGGGAGGACCGCCCCCTAGCGTGACGTACCCAGTTGCTGGGTATGGGATTCCTGGCCGCCATGACAGCGTGCACGTGTCCAGAACCTCTCCAGGACCCCTGCCGCAGACCCCTGGCAGGAGAGACAGACGTCAGGACGGCGAAGAGGACATCGCTGGAGGACCCGACGGCAGGCACCATCGAGGACGCCCCCACCCGAGGGAGCAGGACGCAAGACGGACGGCAGCAGCGGAGCCCCCTGGACAGACTCGCCGGCGAAAGGTGACAGAACCCCCTCCGCAAGGGCCGGACCCCGGACGGGCACAACCAGGACGAGAAGGAAAGCGGCGATGGTAACCTTTCACCAGATGTGGGGCATGAAGATCCTTGGCCGACACCCAGGAACTTTCCTCGGGTCCATAACCCTTCCAATGGACCAAATACTGTAAAGAGCCCTTGTGGAAACGGGAGTCCAGTATAGAACGCACCTCATACTCTTCGTGACCATCAACCTGGACCTTATCCGGAACAGGATCCGGAGTGGTGTACCTGTTACAGTGAAGGGGTTTCAGGAGGGACACATGAAATACCCGGGGTATCCTAAGAGTTGGAGGCAGTTTCAACTCGTAAGCCACTGGGTTGATGCGTCTGAGGATCTTGTAAGGACCGATGTATCTAGGGGCAAGTTTGGATGAAGGAACACGTAACCTAATGTTCTTCGTGGATAGCCATACACGGTCACCCGGGAGATATGAGGGTGTATCACCTCTTCTTTTGTCTGCGTGTTTCTTTTGTTTCTCGGTAGCCCACTGTAGCGATTTCCGAACTGTATTCCAGGTCCTTCTTAATTCTGCCAATCTGTCATCCAGAGTAGGAATGTTACTGATTTGGAAGGAGTCGGGTAGGAAACGTGGATGTACACCGGAACAACAGAAGAACGGAGATGTTTTAGCGGACTCATGTGTAGCATTGTTGAAGGCAAATTCAGCCCAGGGAAGAAGATCGGACCAATTGTCCTGATGGTCTGAAATAAACAGCCGAAGGTACTGTTCCAGTGATTGGTTGGTCCTCTCTGCTGCCCCATTGGATTGGGGATGGTAGGCAGACGAAAACGATAACTTGTTTCCCATCTCAGAGCAGAACGTTCTCCAGAATCTTGACACGAATTGGCTCCCTCTGTCTGAGACAATTTCTTTAGGTAGTCCATGCAATCGGAAGATCTCTCTTATGAAGATAGAAGAAAGTGCTGCTGCTGTAGGTAAAGCAAGAAGTGGAACGAAATGAGCCATTTTCGAGTATCTATCGACCACAACCAGAATAGTAGTATATCTATTGGAAGGCAGCAAGTCCACAATAAAATCCATTGATAGATGGGTCCAAGGTTGTTCGGGTAGAGGAAGTGGTTGTAACAGACCAGAAGGTAGTGAGCGAGGTGTCTTCACTCTGGCGCAGGCATGACAGGATAACACATATTCCTTTATGTCCTTATTCATGGCAGGCCACCAGTATGATCTTTTGATCAAGGAAATGGTTCAAGAAATACCTGGATGTCCAGTAGGTAAAGTATTATGATGGATTGACATGATAGGAATCCTCTCCCGCATGGGCACAAACAATTTTCCCTGTGGTAGGTTGGTAGGAAGATGGTGTTGCATAGCCTTGAGTCTGGTTATCAGAGGAGACTCAAGGGTTCTTTTTTGACCTCTTCCTCCTCCATGATAGTAGCGTGTTGGCGGGATAAAGCATCAGCCTTGGTATTCTTGGAGTTGGGTCTGTAAGTAATGACATATTGAAAGTGTGACAAAAAGAGTGCCCACCGGGCCTGTGAAGGATTTAAGCGTTTAGCTGTGCTCAGATAGGATAGATCTGTGATCTGTAATGATGGTTATCGGAATGGTGGTGCCTTCCAAGAGGTGTCTCCACTTCTCCAACGCAAGAATGATGGCTAGGAGTTCCCGGTTTCCCACATCATAATTCCTTTCGGATGAATTGAATTTCTTAGAGAAGAAGCCACATGGGTGTAGTGGACTGGAGTAAGTTTTCCTTTGGGATAGTACAGCTCCCGCTCCACTCTCTGAGGCATCGACCTCAAGGATGAATGGAAGAGACGGGTCAGGGTGAACCAGGACTGGAGCAGAGGTAAATGCCTTTTTGAGTTTCTGAAAAGCTTGGTATGCTTCTTTAGGCCAGCTGTGTACGTCGGCCTCCTTCTTAGTAAGGGCTGTGAGAGGAGCTGCGACCCGTGAGAAATTCCGGATAAAACGCCTGTAATCATTTGCAAAGCCCAAGAATCGCTGAAGAGGTTTTAAGCCTTCCGGTTTAGGTCAGTGAAGGATGGCGTTCAATTTGGTAGGATCCATTTCGAAACTGATGATGTAACCAAGAAAAGCAACTTTGAAAACCTCAAACAGACATTTTTCAAGCTTAGCATATAGTCTGTTCTCCCTTAATCTTTGAAGAACAAGGGTAGTGTGCCGGCGATGGGTCTGGAGATCCGGTGAATATATTAGGATATTGTCAAGATATACTAAGACGAATTGGGAGAGGTAGTCTCTGAGGCAATCATTAATAAAGTCTTGGAACACTGCTGTGGCATTGCACAGCCCGAATGGCATGACCAGGTATTCATAGTGACCTGACCTGGTATTGAAGGCGGTCTTCCATTCATGTCCTTCACGTATCCGTACAAGTTTTCAGGCCCCTCTGAGATCAAGTTTTGTGAAGATAATAGCCCCCTTTAAACGGTCAACTAATTTAGGAATCAGAGGTATGGGATATTTGTTTTTTATTGTTATCTGGTTCAAACCACGGTAATCAATACATGGTCTTAAATCCCCCTCTTTCTTTTTCACAAAGAAGAATCCCGCTCCTGCCAGGGAAGTGGACCTTCTGATGAAGCCTTTCTCCAAATTCTCCTTGATGTAGGCTTCCATAGCCTCATTCTCTGGTTTCGAAAGAGGATATACCCTGCCCCTTGGAGGTGTGGTTCCAGGGAACAAGTCGATAGGGCAGTTGTAGGGACAATGGGGTGGTAGGTGATCCGCTTCCTTCTTACTGAACACATCCCCAAATGCCTGATACGGTTTCGGAATTCTGGTGGAGAGAGGAGACACTGTGTACGGGCGAGATTTTATAAAGACAGCGATTTTGACAGTCCTCACCCCAAGACACGATTTGAGCAGTTCTCCAGTCTATCGTCGGATTGTGTTTCTGGAGCCAAGGAAATCCAATCACCACAGGACAGGAAGGAGATGTAATCACATTGAAGTTCATAACCTCTTGATGCAGTGCTCCTACATGAAAGGAGATGGCCTCTGTCTCATGGGTAATGGTAGAACGTGAGAAATGTGAAACCAAGTGTCAAAAAGTGAAAATAAAGAAAAAAATATATAAATTACTTTCCTTTCTTGAGATCGGGTTTTTAGCTGCAGCCCTATATACACTCTCCACGGAATGTAGAAAAAGGGAACACAAATTTGACTTCTGTCTAGGGGCGCTTGCAAACCCACGATCCAGAATAACTCATATAAAAAAAATAAAAAAAGGAAAAAATAGTGTGATACAGTAACAAATGTAACTCCGGCACAACACTTCAATGAATACACTCACAATGTGAATGGATCTTTGGCGCGTGTATCAAAACCACTCCTCGGTATATGTGTTGATTTCTTGGCTCCACGTGTATGTAAGACAAGAGATATCTGATAGGGTGATACCTTTATAATCTGTATGTGTGCTATAAGGTAATGCACTCACATTTAGTTGGAAGATGTCAAGCTCGTCTGGTTTGTTGTCCTGGAGTGGAGCCGGTCTCTTGATGAAGTTCCTGGGGAGGCTTTGTTTGGATTCCACGAGAAGATTTCTTCAAAGATCCAGTGTGGGTGTTGGTAAAGTGCAAGTGCTATCTATAAATAGTGTATGTTCAGTAGTTTATGAACTGATAGTGTGTGCATTAAATAGATCAAAGGATACCAGGTTGAATAAATAAATAAATAATTTAATCTGGGACCAAGCCCTTACTAAACCCTGGTCGGCAACTACACCATATAGGTGTTTACAAAGTTGTCCGAACGGGATAAAAAGTAATGTAAATAATATAAAAAATGTAAGTAGAATAAAACAATTTGAAAGACGAAATGAAGTCCAAGGTAAAACAATCCTCAAAGTAAAAACAATCCTCAACGCGTTTCGCCAGGTAAAAAGGCTTCCTCAGGAGGTATAATGGTGGAAGGGCTTAGAGGTCTACCATCAATAGCCTCCAATGTCAGTGGTGTATGTCTCTTGACCAGCGGTATGTTATACCGGATAACAAACGTGGAGTCGATGAAATTACCGGCAGCACCGGAATCGATGAGTACCTCTACGTTTACCCTGGTGTTTTCCCAAGATAATGAGGCAGGAACCGTCATGCGTTTGATCTGGTGCTCAGGGGAGATACAAAGAACACCCAGAGTAGGTCCCCTGATCCTGCCTAGGTGCGGGCGTTTCCCGGCTTGTTCGCGCAATACCTAGCAAAATGTCCCCTACCTCCGCAGACAGTACAGACAGAGGCTTTCACTACGGCGATGAGTCTTTTCTTGCTCAGTTAAGGAGGTAGCACCCAATTGCATAGGTTCCTCCAGGTCTAGTCTCTGGGGTGTGGAATTGGAGAATCGGGGAGCTAGCCGTATAGGAGGTTTCCTTTGTTTCTCCTTTTGTGATTGTCGCTCTCTGAGGCGGAGATCTATGCACGATACGAATGATATTAGATCCTCTAGGTCCTCAGGCACTTCTCTGGCTGCTAATTCATCTTTCAACTTATCAGATAGGCCATGCATGAATGCAGCAACTAGGGCTTCATTGTTCCAACCCAGTTCAGCGGCTGCCGTTCTGAATTCTATGGCGTAGTCTGTTAAGGAACAGGAGCCTTGTTGGAGAGACATGAGTGATGCAGCAGCTGTAGCCTCACGACCTGGCAAGTTGAAGATTCTTTGCATGGTAGCCACAAAGTCATGGTAGTCACTGATTAAAGGCGACTCTTTTTGCCAAAGAGGCGAAGCCCAGGCTAGGGCTCGGTCTGTTAGGAGTGAAATAATATAGCCGATGCGGGCTCGGTCAGACGGAAACATAGAAGGCATTAGCTCAAACTGGATCGCACATTGATTGAGAAAACCTCTACAGGTGTTGGGATCCCCTCCATAACGGGGTGGAGGAGGTAGGCGTAACGGTATAGCAACAGCGGGCAGTGTGGTGACTTGTAGGTTAACAGGAGGAGTAGCGGTACCTGCCAGTGGATCAGTGCGTGTGAGGAGAGTTTGCAGGGCTTGCGCCAATTGATCCACACGATGATCCAGTCCTCCTGTAACCGAAACAGCTGATCCATTTCTGCGGGATCCATTAAATGGCCTTTGTGTACTATAACAGTCCGACGGGAGACGGGTCCCGTTTGCAGAATGGTGGGATATCAGGACGGGTAGTAGCAGGAGGAATAGCGGGACAACAGCAGGAAAGTTCCAATAACATAAACAGTACATAAACAGTAAAATAAAGTCCAAAAAGCAATCCAAAGTCAATCCAGGCGGCGATCAGAGAGTAGTCAGGAACAAAGCAGGAGTCAGGAAACCAGTAAATCAGAATATAACACACTGAGACAGTGATAACGTATGTACCACACAAGGGCTCATATTAGAGTGAGCAGGGGGTTTAAATTTGGTGCCAAACAGCTGCAGCCAATAATCAGCCAATCAGATAAAAAGCGAGAGGACCCACCCCCTAGCGTGACGTACCCAGTTGCTGGGTATGGGATCCCTGACCGCCATGACAACATGCACGTGTGCGCACACCGAGGACGGCAGAAGAACCTCTCCAGGACCCCCGCCGCAGACCCCTGGCAGGAGAGACAGACGCCAGGACGGACGAGGACGGCAAAGAGGGCGATCCCCGGCGGCGGGCACCATAGAGGACACCCCCACCTGAGGGAGCGGGACGCGAGAAGGACGGACGGCAGCAGCGGAGCCCCCTTGACAGACCCGCCAGCGAAAGGTGACAGCCACATCTCTCTTTTCCTTCCTCCCTGTAGTTCAGGTATAGATCAAATAAACAACACATGTAAACAACACTTGCGTGTATAGCATTGCGGGTATAGTCCAATAGATTAACACACAAACCCATCTTTGCAGGTATAGATCAACTGGGGATCACATGCAAACTCAGCACTGAAGGTATAGATTTAATAAACAACACATGGAAACAGCACTGCAGGTATAGATTAACTAAATACGATCTACAAACCCTGTATTTGCAGGTATACATAAATAATGTATGGAAACATAGCATAGCAGATATAAATCAACAGAATAACACACAAATCCGGCTTTGCTGGTATAGATCAACTGGAAATCACATTTAAACTCAGCATTAAAGGTATAGATACAAAAAACAAAATTACAGGCATAGATCACAGGTTGCACACCCCAAAGTGAGCCCTGGTGTCCACATAGAACTTGACCAGCACCCAGATTACACACACACAAATTACAGCCCAGCCTGAGCCATCTGTCCCCAAACACCCTGCCTGTGCCATCTTTGTCCCATAAACACCCTGCCTGTGCCATCTTTGTTCCATAAACACCCTGCCCGTGCCATCTTGGGCCCATAAACACCCTGCCCATGCCATCTTGGTCCCCAAAGCTCAAATACCCTGCTTGTGCCATCTTTGTCCCATAAACACCCTGCTTGTGCCATCTTTGTCCCATAAACACCCTGCCCGTGCCATCTTGGTCCCCAAAGCTCAAACTCCCTTCTTGTGCCATCTTTGCCTTCAAATCACTTATACATCTATTTTACACACAAAACACTTATACAGTCACTCTTTCAATCTGTCATTTACACAATTATTCATTCTCTCACTCATTCACACAAATCATTTACACATATTCATTAATGCATTCACACAATTCATCCACACATTATTTATTCTCTCTCATTCACCCAATTCATCCACACATTAATTAATTCATTATCTTCCTCATTCACACAATTCATACAGACATTAATTCATTTATTATCTCACGGTTTCACACAATTAATACAAACATGAATTAATTTATTATCTCACGTTTCACACAATTCATTCACATACGAATTCATTAATTCTCTTATTCATTCTCACTCTTTCTTTCAAGATTCTTACAACATCCCCCTTCTCACAATCTCCTCCCCCTTCTCATTATCTACCCCCTTCTTACTATCTACCCCCTCTCCCCCTTCTTACCATCTACCCCTCTCCCCCTTCTTACTATCTACTCCCCTTCTCACTATCAACCCCCCCTTCTTACTATCAACCTCCTCTCCCCTTCTTACTATCAACCCCCTCTCCCCCCTTCTTACTATCTACCCCCTCCTTACTATCTACCCCCTCCCTCCCCTTGCAATTCACTTACCTTGGGGAAGTCCTGTGGTGGGAACGCGAGGCCTGTCTCTCTGTCCTGCCGCGACACGTGCAGCTTTACTGCTGAGCATCAGAATATGACATCATATTCCGGTGCTCATCATGAAGCGCTGCACCGCAACAAAGGCCTCAAGCTCCCACCACCGCAGTCAGGGCAGCAGTAGGGAGCTGAGGAGACAAAGGGGGCCGAGTGGTTGCTAAAAACTTTTTCATGTGCGACCACTCGGCGCCCCTTTCTCTCCTCCTCCTCGCCCTGTGAGGTCGCACACCCCTAAGGCCGGCCCTGGTCACTTTAGCTGGTTTATTGCAGTACAATAATGAGCTAGTTGATGATAAAACATCTTGCCCACCTGATTAAAAAAAAATAAAAAAATTGGTACATTAGGCATAAGTGGCTGGATGTGTAGGGGGTTAGTAAGTAGTAGCATTGTTTTGAAGGGCTAGGGAGCTAGTAGGGAGTACAAGCAGTAAAAACATAACACACATTTTCAAAGAACATACTATAAATTCAGACTTATCTAGAAACAGTATTTAATCCTCAGTCAAGTTTAGCAAATTCTGTTAACCAATTTGCAACACATTATACATGTGCGTGTCTAACACTGAATTACATCAACAGGGACTTTTATGACATTGCATTCTAAATACATAGACATTAATATATGGTTGCCCCCCCCCCTTTGTAGCTATAACAGCTTCCACAAGATTTTGAAGTGTTTCTGTGGGAATGTTTGCGAGCATTTGTGAGGTCAGGCCCAATGTTGGACGAGAAGGCCTGGCTCACAATCTCCATTCCAGTTAATCCCAAAGCTGTTCAATGGGGTCAAGGTCAAGGCTCTGTGCGGACCAATCAAGTTCCATACCACACTGTGGAACAGTCATGCTGGAATAGAAATAGGCCTTTGTGGGGTTAGAAATAACCCCACAAAGTTGGAAGCATAGCATTGTCCAAAATATCTTGGTATGTCCTTGTTTGAGGAATTTTGAGGATATCCAGGGAGCTCACTAGGACCTTAGGTGTTTTAAGTTAGTTGTCTTTTGGTGGTTAGAAAACAACATCTAAGTAGAGTCAGGTTTTTTAGTGAAATTAACCCCTTAATGACAATACTGTTTCTTACTCGTAGTATTGTAGTAGTATTGTGGGACAAAGGCTCTTTTTAAATGTTTCAGTGTTGCTGTTTAGCTGTGATTTTCTTCTTTCTCATTTCCCACACATATTATATATTGTTTTTTTCAGGACACACAGGGCTTTCTTTAGATACCATTATTTTGTATCATATCATCTAATTTACTATAAAAAATGATAAAATATGGTGATTTTTTTGTAAAAAAAATTACTTTTTCTCACTTTTTAAACAAAAAACTTTTACTCATCTGCAAACACTAATGAAAAAACCTGCTAAATAGATTCTACTATTTGTCCTGAGTTTAGAAATACCCAATATTTTAATGTTTTTTTTGCTTTTTTCTGCACGTTATGGGGCAATAAGTACCAGTAGCGTTTTGCTATTTCAAAACCATTTTTTCCCTAAAGCTGGTCATTCTGCCCCATGTGCTATTTCGGGTATCTTTGAAGCCAATTAAATTTACCCCATCAAACCATATATATATAACTAGACACCCCAAGGTATTTCAAATGCTGGTGTTTTAACCATTTCGATGCTCTAGTTCTACCATCAGCCTTTGTCAAACTTTATGGTAGTAAAAATTTTTATTTTTTTCACACACGTTGTACTCCAGGTATAAATTTACAGCTCCTGGTATATGGCACTGCCAAACAACACCCCAATATGTGTAAGCTGGTGTGTGTATGTGTGTGTTTGGGCAGGTGTTTGTGAAAGCAGTGTGCAAGGGCAGTCGTGTGTGAGGGCAGTGTATGTATATATGTGTTCATGGGTTGGTGTGTGTGAGGGCAGTGTATGTGTACATGTGTGTTTATGGGCAGGTATGTGTAAAGGCAGCAAGGGAGCACAATTTTCAATTCTTGCATCAGGCGCAAAAGAAAAGTGAGGGCAGATAAGAACCATTCGAACCGTCCAGTCTGCCCAACCTCTGAATACTTTCCTTAGTCCCTGGTCTTACGCTATATCTAGCTTAGCATTATGCCTATCCCATGCTTGCTTAGATGTCTTCACTGTACGAACATCTACCACTGCTGCTGGAAGGCTATTCCATGCATCCACTACCCATTCAGTAAAGTAATATTTACCTTTAAATCTTTGCCCCTCTAGCTTAAGACTATGTGATCTTGTTGTGGTAGTATTTCTCATTTTAAATAAACTCTCTTCCTATATTGTGTTGATTCCCTTTAAGTATTTAAATGTTTCTATAATATCTGCCCTGTCACGTCTTTCTTCCAGGCTATATATATGTTAAGATCCTTTAACCTTTCCTGGTAAGTTTTATCCTGTAATCCATGAACCATTTTAGTAGCCCTTCTCTGAACTTTCTCCAACATATCTATATCCTTCTGGAGATACGATCTCCAGTACTGTACACAATACTCCAAGTGGGGTCTCACCAGTGCTCTGTATAAGCACTTCCCTCTTTCTACTGCTAATATCTCTCCCTATACAGCCAATCAATCTTCTAGCATTTCCTGCCTTTAAATCCTCTGAAATAATTACCCCTAAATCCCTTTCCTCACACGTTGAGGTTAGGGCAGTATCAAATATTCTATACTCTGCCCTTGGGTTTTTATGCCCTAGATGCATTACTTTGCATTTATCCACTTTAAATGTCAGTTGCCACACCTCTGACCATTTTCCCAGTTTACCTAAATTATTTGCCATTTGGCTTATCCAGGGATGAGGGAGCCAACTACAGCTCTGCTCACAACAACCAGGCAGTGCGATAGCCTGTTGCTTTGTCTCTGCACTTATTTGTAAACTATAAAGTTCTCTTTCTCAGGTCTGAAGCAATACCTGAGGAAGAGAAGAAAACTTTTGAAAGCTTGTCTTTTAAGTATTATGTTAATCCAATAAAAAAAATTATCATTGCATACTGCAATACTGTTTTGACTGTGGTATCTCCGCTATGTATAGTTCCTAGAGTCACCACTGCTTCTGTAAGTATATCATACGCAAATAGATAAAAGAATCAGAAAAAACTGAATTACTGGAGTACACAGTGTACAAGAAGATGTCCTGATCCTCTTCACCAACAAAAAATGGTAATTAAAAACTTAGGGGAGGACTTTTTTAAAACTTATTCCTGTAAATGTTATATTAGGATGCATTAAAAACCTAAAAAGTACAGTACCTGACCCCTCCAAAGAAATACTTCAGATGGTTGTAAGAGACGTGTTAGCTATTCCACTGTTCTGCTGTAGAGTGATGTTATTTCCTGCTTTTAATTTTAAGCCTTCCCTCCCTGTATTTCTTCTGATGTAAAAACGGGGAATTAGTTTTTGAAGTTTCACTTTCCATTTCTTGCTCTGAGATCAAGTCCTTGTAATGCACCACATGACACATACAAACACAACTTAAACGGACCAAAAGTATTCTTTTAGCTCAAATTCTATACTGTGCATATTTTCAGAGCTATGAATATTGTATTTTATTAATCAAAGTTTATGTGTAGTTTGGCTATTTGGATAAGTACATAAATAAAGCAATTTAATGCTTATTTTTAACCCCTTCAGTCCCAGTGGTTTTTTGTACCTCAAGTCCCAGAGCAATTTTGCCATTTTTGTGGTATGTTGGTTCAGCGCTTATTCTCCTTTCCTGTGAATAGTGTACAAACTATATATTGTTATTTTTTCAAGGAGAGAAAGGGCTTTCTTTGATACCATAGATAATTAGCTGAAAATTAAGGATGAGAAATTTAGTAAAAACTAGTGAAAATTTAAAAAAAAGTGTGCATTATGTTTTACAAAGCCGTAGAATTTTAAAATTAGGTATGATGGGATTGCAACTCAATAAACAAATAAACCAAAAATACCCACAAAAGTATATATTTCTGTAAAGCAGACAACCCAAACTATCCTATCAGGGGTATTTGGTAGGGCTGCAACAACTAATCGATAAAATCGATAATCGATAATGAAAATCGTTGCCAACGAATTTCATTATCGATTAGTTGAATCGATTTTTATCGATTATTAAATGAGGGTTTTTTCAGAGCAAACGCTCTGAAAAATACCCCTCATTATATAATCCGTTTCAGTGACTCACAGCAGCAGCTCCTACTTACCAGCCCCTCCCTGTAATCACTGTGACAACTGGCCCCGCCCCCTTCCTTCTCCCAGAAAGCCAGAACCACATGGCTGTGACACTCATCTAACTGCAAGTATAAAATTAATATTTGGGCTGCTGAAAGTTAGGGGAGGTGGGAGTTAATTTAGGGGCAGTTATGGTTAATGGGGTGTTTAGGGTTAATTTAGGGGCAGTTATGGTTAATGGGGTGTTTAGGGACAGTTATGGTTAATAGGGTGTTTAGGGTTAATTTAGGGGCAGCTATGGTTAATGGTGTGTTTAGGGTTAATTTAGGAGCAGCTGTGGTTAATGGGGTGTTTGGGGTTAATTTGAGGCAGTTTTGGTTAATGGTATGTTTAGGGTTAATTTAGGGGCTGTTGCGGTTCATGGGGTCTTTAGGGTTAATTTAGGGGATGCTGTGGTTGATGGGGTCTTTAGGGTTAATTTAGGGGCAGTTATGGTTAATGGGGTGTTTATGGTTAATTTAATGAGGACTGAGGGTTAATTTTATTAATTTATTAAAGTTAACTTAAGGTGCAGTTAGAGATAAAGGGGGGCAAACTAAGGGGAATCTAAATCCTGGGGGCAGTGAAGATTAACCCAGTACTTATTTATAAAAGTATGGTCTGTGACTCTATGAGGGGACTATGAGATATCTGGGGGGTATAAGGCATATCTGGGGAGGACGGAGTGACATATCTGGGGGTATAAGGCATATAGGGTATATAAGGCATATGTGGAGAGGGCAGTGTGGCATGTCTGGGGAGGACAGAGTGGTGTATCAGGGTGTATAAGGCAGATCTGGGGCCACAGTGGCATATCTGGGGGTAGAGTGGAGTGGCTTATCTGGGGGTAGAGTGGAGTGGCATATGTGGGGAGGGCAGTGTGGCATGTCTGGGAGGCAGTGTGGCATGTCTGGGGAGGATGGAGTGGTGTATCGGGGTATAAGGTGTATCAGGCACAGTGGCATATGTGGGGGTAGAGTGGAGTGACATGTGGGAGGCAGCGTGGAGTGACATATGTGGGAGGCAGCGTGGAGTGGCATATGTGGGAGGCAGCATGGAGTGGCATATGTGGGAGGCAGAGTGGAGTGGCATATGTGGGAGGCAGCGTGGAGTGGAATATGTGGGAGGCAGCGTGGAGTGGCATATGTGGGAGGCAGCGTGGAGTGGCATATGTGGGAGGCAGCGTGGAGTGGCGTATGTGGGAGGCAGAGTGGCATATGTGGGAGGCAGAGTGGCATATGTGGGAGGCAGAGTGGCATATGTGGGAGGCAGCGTGGAGTGACATATGTGGGAGGCAGCGTGGAGTGGCATATGTGGGAGGCAGCGTGGAGTGGCATATGTGGGAGGCAGAGTGGAGTGGCATATGTGGGAGGCAGCGTGGAGTGGCATATGTGGGAGGCAGCGTGGAGTGGCATATGTGGGAGGCAGCGTGGAGTGGTATGTGTGGGAGGCAGCGTGGAGTGGTATGTGTGGGAGGCAGCGTGGCAAGCCTGGGCTCAAACGTGCATAAATTGGGGGGGGGCTGGTTGCGAAATAAAGGCAAGAAATGCATTTTATCAAAGTTTTTTTATTCTGCTGTTTGTATTTAATATAATTTGTTTATTACATTATTTTAAATAAATGAAAAATTTACATTCATTTTTTTTTATCCGATTTTGGGCACTCTTCATGCAGCCTTTTGGCCATCAATCACTGTTAAAGGTGGCCACAGAAATTATTTCCTATGTTTTTTTCACCAAAACTTTTTAGTGTTTTTTAGGATTCGTAGATTTTTTGGCACAGGGTATGTTTTACGGCATAGAAATCCAGCCTAAATTGTTCAGCCGCTTCTCCTAATTACGGAAATACCCCACATGCATAGTGCATTTTTCTGGACATTACATGGCACCAATTGGTCCATGTGCGTTATAGATACCAAACATGAAATTTTCACATTTTCCTTTAGATGCCCTATGTTTCATTTGGGCCTGCTTAGCACCCCCCCTAGTTATAAATACCCCCATAAAAGTAGGGCTGCAACAACTAATCGATAATGAAATTCGTTGCCAACGAATTTCATTATCGATTAGTTGAATCGATTATTATCGATTATAAAATGAGGGTTTTTTCAGAGCAAACGCTCTGAAAAATCCCCCTCATTATATAAACCGTTTCAGTGACTCACAGCAGCAGCTCCTACTTACAGCCCCTCCCTGTAATCACTGTGACAACTGGCCCCGCCCCCTTCCTTCTCCCAGAACCACATGGCTGTGACACTCATCTAACTGTAAGTATAAAATTAATATTTGGGCTGCTGAAAGTTAGGGGAGGTGGGGGTTAATTTAGGGGCAGTTATGGTTAATGGGGTGTTTAGGGTTAATTTAGGGGCAGTTATGGTTAATGGGGTGTTTAGGGGCAGCTATGGTTAATGGGGTGTTTGGGGGCAGCTATGGTTAATGGGGTGTTTAGGGTTAATTTAGGAGCAGCTGTGGTTAATGGGGTGTTTGGGGTTAATTTGAGGCAGTTGTGGTTAATGGTGTGTTTAGGGTTAATTTAGGGGCTGTTGTGGTTGACAGGGTCTTTAGGGTTAATTTAGGGGATGCTGTGGTTAATGGGGTGTTTAGGGTTAATTTAGGGGCAGTTATGGTTAATGGGGTGTTTAGGGTTAATTTAGGGGCAGTTATGGTTAATGGGGTGTTTAGGGGCAGCTATGGTTAATGGGGTGTTTAGGGGCAGTTATGGTTAATGGGGTGTTTAGGGTTAATTTAGGAGCAGCTGTGGTTAATGGGGTGTTTGGGGTTAATTTGAGGCAGTTGTGGTTAATGGTGTGTTTAGGGTTAATTTAGGGGCTGTTGTGGTTGACAGGGTCTTTAGGGTTAATTTAGGTAATGCTGTGGTTAATGGGGTGTTTAGGGTTAATTTAGGGGCAGTTATGGTTAATGGGGTGTTTAGGGTTAATTTAATGATGAGGACTGAGGGTTAATTTGATTAATGTAATAAAGTTAACTTAAGGTGCAGTTAGAGATAAAGGGGGGCAAACTAAGGGGAATCTAAATCCTGGGGGCAGTGAAGATTAACCCAGTACTTATTTATTAAAGTATGGTGTCAGTGTGCTGTGAACGGGTCTGTGACTCTATGAGGGGACTATGAGATATCTGGGGGGTATAAGGCATATTGGGGTATAAGGCATATCAGGGGAGGACGGAGTGACATATCTGGGGGTATAAGGCATATACGGTGTATATAAGGCATATGTGGGGAGGGCAGCGTGGCATGTCTGGGGAGGACGGAGTGGTGTATCAGGGTGTATAAGGCATATCTGGGGCCACAGTGGCATATCTGGGGGTAGAGTGGAGTGGCATATGTGGGGAGGGCAGCGTGGCATGTCTGGGAGGTAGTGTGGCATGTCTGGGGAGGATGGAGTGGTGTATCAGGGGGTATAAGGCGTATCAGGCACAGTGGCATATGTGGGGGTGGAGTGGTATATGTGGGAGGCAGCGTGGAGTGGCATATGTGGGAGGCAGCTTGGCAAGCCTGGGCTCAAATGTGCATCAATTGGGGGGGCTGGTTGGGAAATAAAGACAAGAAATGTATTTTATCAAAGTTTTTTTTTTATTCTACTGTTTGTATTTAACATTTGTTTATTAAATTATTTTAAATAAATGAAAAATTTACATTCATTTTTTTTATCCGATTAATCGATTAATCAACAAAATAATCGGCCAACTAATCGATTATGAAAATAATCGTTAGTTGCAGCCCTACATAAAAGTATATATTTCTGTAAAGCAGACAACCCAGAGTATCTCATCAGGACAATTTTCATGTAACCATTTGGCCAGCAATCACTGCCAAAATCCCTGTGGCAATAATTTCCTCCACTTTTTTCACCAACACTTCTGTGTTGCTTAGATTTTTTTGCACAGGGTAAGTGTTACAGCAGAGAAATACAGCCTAACTGATTACCCCACATGCATAAGTTTTTTATGCATATGGTTATTTATGTTTTTTTTGGAATTTGCAGGACAATAACATATGGAATTGTGCCAATTGAAAATACCCCCCTTGTGGGTCACCCTAACGCAATGTAAAATTATACATTTATTTATATATATATATAAATAAATGTAATAATCTAACCTGTTATGGTAGATCATGAAACACTCATCGATGCAGAGTCCTGGCAAAGAGGGACAGGAAGGGCAGTGGTACCTGGAGTCCTTCCTAATACCCTTTTTTATAACAGACTCTGCATCTTTTCTGAGGCTTCTGTTTGGCACCAGTGTGGGGGGGATTGTGCAAGAAAAATGCCTGCAGGTAAGATGCAGGACATTCTCTTCTTGCACATTTATGAAGTGCGCACCGATGCGGCACGCCCGCGACAATTACGAGCCACTGACTACTGGTGTGTAGTCGGGGCAGCGGGTAGACAACTTCCGCTGCAGCCAGAAGGAGGTGCGGTTAGCAGCGGGGGTTGTCTGCGTCTACCCGCTCCCCCGACTACACACCTGGAAGAAAGACGCACCGGTAAGTTTTGGGGGGGGGGTGTTAAATGGGGGGCATAAGGCATTTCTGTAGGCAAAGCACTCTATGATATGCCTTTTAACACCCTTAATGCCACGCTTCCTCCAGATATGCGCTTTAACCCTCTATACGCCTGAAATGCCTTATACCTCCCTATATGCCACTCTGCCCCATAATATGCCTTTTAACCCCCTAAATGCCAGAGTGGCATATAGGGGTATATGGCATTTCTAGAGGCAGAGTGGCACATAGGGGGTCAAAGGCATATCATGGGGCACAGTGGCATATAGAGGGTTAAAAGGCATATCATGGGGCACAGTGGCATATAGGAGGTATAAGGCATTTCTGGGGCAAAGTGTCAAGCCTGGGGGCAGATGTGCATAACTGGGGTGCAGGTTGGAAAATAAAAGGAAATTAAAAAAATATTTTTCTCAATCACAGCTTTTATTTAAAAAAAAAATAGTTTACATAGTTCACATGAATTAACGTTTACTAGTAAAAGTTTTTTCCTATAGGGTCGTCTTATATTCAGGCTTTTTTTTCTAAATTAATCTTCAGATTTTGGGGGGTCGTCTTATAATCGAGCAAATACGGTGTATATATACACACATATGAACAGACATATATCTACATATGGAATAATATATCTTAATAATTTTTGTAACAATATTGACACAATCATAACAGGAAATAAAACAATGTACATAATAACACGAAACCATGCGTCATATTGCTTATTAACAATTTCCTCCTACGCTTCTCAGTTTTGTTTCTTTGTTTAGGGTGCAACCAAATGTTAGTGTCACGTGAGCTGCTCTATAATATCAAAGGTCTTTAAAGTAAGATAAGTAAGAGAGCCAGGAGACATAATTGACTCACATAGTATCGTTGTTTACATGAAATAATTTTAACAAAAGAAACAAAAATAACTAGTCCGGCCCTGGTGGGATGGAAATGATGGTTGTACAAAGACATAGCAAAAGTCCTTTTAAAAACAACTTTGTTCTGTAAATGTGAAGAAACGTAAAACAACTTTGGTCCTTGAGGGGTTAGAAAAAAGAATGGCTTAAAAACTTTATTCTGTGTTAAAGATGCATTCATGACAGTTTTTCTATAAATTTGTATTTATTAATAAGACCATAATAATAAAAAAATGTTAATGAAGTTTAATTAAGTTGGCTTTATAGTCTCTAGTTTATTTTTATTGTGAGGTGTATGAGAGTATTGGATTGATCTTTCAGCTGGTTGGTAAGCAGGTCAACTGTTTTGCAGATCTTAGGCTGTTCATCTTCTAGTATAGCCACGCGGTCCCCAATATGGCGTATGTCATTTTGTATTTCCGCCAAACTGACATGGATCCCTTGCGTAGCTCTGGCTTTAATAGCGGCGATATCAGCCTTTGTAGGCAAGGAATCAATCTTCTGCCAATGTTGACTGGCAATGGGAAGGATGGTGTCACGGTCTGCCCAGGCTGCGGAGCTGCATATCTGTCCTGCTTTAGTTTCTCTGCTTTGCTTTGATCCATTCCTGGATTTCCTTTTGCTTTGTTCTATTTTCCATTCCTTGCTTCTGCTCCGACTCTTTGCTTCAGCTCTGCTTCCTTTATTAGGTGTGCCCCACCTGTGTTCTGTTTGTCTCAGTCTGCAGTCTGCAGTCTGCGGTATGTCTCTGTGCTGTGTTTGGTTTACATGTGTGGTTTGTTTTGTATCTTGTCAGCAGGGATTAGCGTTAGGACCCACCGTCATTGGAGTACTTTGGCGTAGTGGTGGGCTAAGCATACTATGGCCATATCATGTGACGAAATCTCCAATAGTTATCTTGTAGTCCTAGGCTAGTTTCTGTAGTCATGTTTGTGTGTCTTTATGTACCTTTGCCCTTCTTCCTTGAATCATCTGAGGATTCCGGTTCCTCTCTCCTCTCCCCATGTCCCTGTTAATATGTCCTATCCTTGCTTATAGGAGAAGCGTCCGAGGGTTCCGGCTCCTCACTCCTTCCCCTGTGTTCCTTGCCTTCTTCCCTGTCCTTTGTTGTGCCCTGTACTATGTATGTCTTGTCTAGTTATGTTTATTCCTCGTCTAGTGCCTGTTTATATTTTGCTCTATTCATATCTTGTTTCTAGCCACTTCTCATGTATATTCTATATCATGTTTCTTGCCTGGTCTCCCTTTCCTTTGCTGTGTTATGTGTCTGCTACATTAACCCTTTGCTTAGCCTTCATTCTCCCAGCTTGCAGCATCCTGCTCGTGATCCGTGTGATATGCTTCATGCCTGCTCCTGGGTGCCTGCAGGATTCGTTTTATTCTGGACTACATCTGCTGCCATATCAGGGCGCTGGTGTTTGGCTGCACTTCCTAGGTGCTCAACGCCTGGGTGAGTGTGGTCACCCTGCACCAGGCCCTGCCCCAGACTCCACTGCTGCATCGAGACTCTTGCAAACAACCATCGGGCGCGCTGGGTCCTTCTGCCATCAGCTTGGACCCAGTCCGTGACAGATGGTTGTGGATCTCGGGAGTCGTCTGCGTCCACATCGCTAAGGGCACTGGCTGGCGAGGATGGAGGCCTGTGAGGAGAGTCGCGGGAATCGTGGTCCGAGGATGCCGCGAAATAAGAGCGAACCGAGGTAAGTGTCGGTTTTTGTTTTGACCCCGAAGGTTTGGGGGTGTTGTTGGATCTATTATTTTTGCCCATGATGGAATGTAACCTGTTGTGGAAATCAAACGTTGTGCTGACCACCAGACTTCTTGGAATGCATAAAAGTTTATTCCGGATACAAGCAGCTGCAGGGAGATCTGCACAAAAGCAGGCAAATCTGCCAGCTTTACATTTTCACACACTATATATACATTGATAACAAAAGAAATAAGTAAACTCCTACTAAAGGCTGGCACACTTGTAATATCTCTGGGTTTACCATAAAAGGCAAAAGCCTAACCTACATATCATTAATATATATGATATGGGTGGGGTTTCAGTTATTTAAAGCAGACATCCTGTGCCCTGAAGTTGACCCTGAGTCTACACTTATGGTCCAGTTTCTCACCAGCTGTGTAATATGACCTATGCCCTCTACCATATATCATGTTCCTCAACAGAACAATACTACCTCCCAGTGTATCAGACTCTTATCACCAAATTGCAGAAAACAGTTAACCTCTTCCTACCCACACTCTCCACATCCTAAGATTCCACAAACCGGTGAACTGAAGCATAAAGTCAGGCTAGGTGCGCTGGAGCTCTGGACTTAAGCGTCCATCTTGGTTGCCGGTTGGCCACACACCCCCATAGGCATAGTTTTAACACGCCTATCCAAATGCACACAAGATAGACTTATATTTCCAAGGCCTGTGTGTAAGAAAAAGGGAGAGCTCATAAATGTTACTTCTCCTCAGACTTGCTTCCTAGTTTATTTTTATTAACTATTTTTTTTCACGTCTATGATGTGTTGGTTATTGTAGCTATTTTTTTGTCATAAAAATATTTATTCATACGCGTTTAGTTGCAATGTTCTCCTCTGCCATATAGTGAACCCACACAAGTTAAATATTGTTTTTTTTTCAGGACACGAGGGGCTTTTTTGATCATATCATCTAATTTCCTATAAAAAAAATGGTTTATTATCACACAAATTATACTTCAGGTGTGAATTTAAAGCTCCTTTGTCATTGGTAAAACCACACCCAATACATGTTCAGCAACATTTTCCGAGTACAGTGATACCAACCATGCGTGGGTTTGTCTGGTTGTTTGGGAGGTAAAATGTCACATTTGGGAAGTGCACATTTTTTGACGAGGAAATTTTACATATGGTCCTTCTGCCACCATGTCCTATTTGGGACATCTTTGAAGCTGGTCAGCTCACCCCATCAAATCATATATATTTTTTAAAACTAGACACCCCACAGAATTTCAAACGCTGGTATTTTAATCCTATCTATGCACTTATTTTACCCCCAGTCTTTGTCAAAATTTGTGGTGGTATTTTTTGAGACATGGGCCCAGTAAAGTGATCTGTCAAAATTCCAAGTCTGAAAAAGAAAATGTGCATGTTCCACAACACTTGGAAATGCAGAAGGTGCTGGTGAGGAATAAACTGTATGGGACAAATGCCCCAATCAGATTCCCTGCGCTGTCTACGTTTTAAAAATATATAGTTTTATGCAGTTAAATCTGTCAAACTTCCATGTTTGAAAACTGTAATGTGCATTTTGCAATTTTGAACCGGCAGGCCTAAAAAAACATGCCCTACCCATACATGTGGGGTATTCCTGTTACTTGGGGGCTCTTTCTTAATACATGGTAAACCAGCCCTGGTCCTGAACGGCTTAAGCTGAGTGTTGAAACCTGCGACTAGGGGGTATTTAATACGTCTGTTTATTTTTCTCTGAAAAACACCTTTTATTTTCTCTAAATGCTATCATTCACCTCAGTAGAAAACAGCAGTGCCTCACAACTGTCCCGCTTTGTAGGGTATCTTTGCTATATCTCAGGGGTTTGTTGGAAAAACACTTTATTTCCCATCCTATCCTGTCATTCCCTAGGACACATCTACAATACCACCTAATCTGACTCCCAGAACACGTGGCTGTACTAGAGGGGTATATGTACTAAAGATCTATACGATATCTCTTAAGGTTTTATAAAGGTTCACTTTTTCTTCTCCTTAGACTCCTTTCTATTACAGTCTATGAGCACTCCATTTCGTCATTCGTTTCAGTATGTCCCGAACTGAGTTCTTCACAGACACCACCCTGCTGATGCAAAAATCACATAACCAAGTGGTTGTTGCCACCACGTTTTTACGACACAAATGTGCATCCATACGGCCATGAACAAGTTAATAACATAGCACTGAAACTTTCGGTTTAACCCATCAGTGACTGCCTTCATGTAACATTCCCTGAAAGATGACGAACGGCGCACGATCCTTAATTCTACGAAGAGTACCTTCAGTGCTGTTTCTTAGGTCGCTTTCTTTACTATGCTCCTCTCTTTGCGCACAGGGAACACAAGCGCCAACACTAATAGCCCCGCCCATTTCATGACAGCGCCTGTCAGAAAAAATACTGAGGCCGGCCTCGGTCGGCTGTCTGCGAGTGACGTAATCGCACTCATACCGCTGCGTTAAGCGTTCGTGCAGAGGCGCCAAATCTTTTGTGATCAATAAAAGCGCTTAAGCAAAATTAAAAAATACAGTTGTTTATGGTGATGTTTACGGATGTAATGGCCGCTAACCATTAGATGTCGAAGCGGACCCTTGCTTCTCCGGAGTAGTTGGAGGCTAGGTTTCATTTAGTAGTGTTTGCGCAGACCGGCTGGTATCTTGTAGGCCTGTGGTAAACATGCCGCTAACGGCCGGTGTAATTCGTCGGCTGGACGAGACCGTAGTGAACCGGATCGCCGCAGGGGAGGTCATCCAGCGACCCGCCAATGCGATCAAGGAGATGATGGAGAACTGGTAACTCAATCACATTACGAGCTATCTAAATGCCCTTGTTGTAGTGACTTTATGGTACAGGCAAAGCTAATTACACGAAATTGGGCCATGCTGCGTTATGAGGAATGTCAACACTTCATTAATTTGCTTTTCAGCCATTCATTTAAATCAGTGAGCCGCTTTATGACATTCAAAGGGAAAGTGTCAAGTCAATCTTTGTTTGGTAACTTTTCGCGATGCTTAAATGTTCTTTTGTTGGATTCTGTATCTGAGCTGAGAGGATGATAGATAAATTGAACAGCATTCCATCAAAAGTGGTAGAGACTAATACAGTAAAGGAATTTAAACATCCGTGGGCTAGACATAAATCTGTCCTAAATCTGAGTTAGACAAGACTGACTGATTATGGTTTCGCTCTTTACATCGGGCGGTCAAGCAAGCAGACTGGATAGCCCAAATGGCTCATCTGCTTTAAATTCAATGTTTCTATGGGTCATCATTTCTCATGAATTCCCCGTCTTAAAATTCTTTCCCTTCACCCAGACCAATAAATGGTGGCTGATCTACAACCGGTAGATCAATGGTTGGGACAAGATGATGCAAACAATGTTATAGATCTTGACTAAAGATGGGCGCTCCCACTATTGCTATATTACAGATTAAAAATACAATTTTAAAAGAATTGTGCTGGGTTTTTTTGTTAACCATTCTGATGCATGTTAGCGATTAAACACTCTGGCTCCTTGTCATATTTCTTTGTGGTAGTAAATAAAAATAGAATGACTTAAAAACATAGCTGGACACACTTTCTAATGAGAACATACAAAGTGTAACTCTTGGAAGTGTTTGTAGTACTGATTTTTGAGAGGTGAACTTTTGCAGGCAGTGGGGTTTGAGGGCCAGTTGGGGAGATCATCTGATGTCCCCTGACCGACCCAGTGAGGTGGAAAGTCTGTAACCATTTGTCCTATTACTGCTTCCGTCTGGCCTCCTCTCGATGCTCAGCTACAGCTCGTCACATGGTGGCTCTTTGGGTAGCCACAACACTGGGTTAGGATACCTGAAAGCCTCCTCTTAGGTTGTCATTGAGAATATTGAAAATATCACGATTGATAAAAATGGCAGCCTCTGTGTCTTTTATATAAAGGAAGTTGATTGGAGCAAAATAATTTCCATAGGACATATGCTTTAATAATACTATTCCTAATTGTGTACATATGCAATTACATATAAATTTTTATCTGTAAACAGTAACACAGGTTTATTTAGTGTATAACCCCTTCGCTAGCAATGACGATACGGCAGAATGGTAAAGGCAGCGCTTGGAACCACTACCTTTTGCACCTCCCCCGGGTTAGCCCCCCCATATTAAATTTTTTTACAAAAGATCATTGCATTTGTTAGATCTTTGTTAGATCAGGTTTGATCAACTGTTTTTTTCGTTAGATCTACGCTAAAATAGGCAATATTAACAATCTTTTTCGGGGGGGCTAACCCGTAGCCAGCCCCCCCTCAACAAAAATTTCAACAAAATGTTACTGATTATGATAGCTCTGCGTTAGATCAGGTTTGATCAGACAAAATTTTTGTTAGATCTAGTCTAATTACTGAGATATTGCATATTTAATGGGCTGGCCCCCCTCAACTGAAATTTGGAATTTTTTTTATGGATTTTGGTAGATATTCGTTAGATCAACAGTTTTTTTCGTTAGATCTATCACGCAGGAGGTGGTATTCACAATCCTATTTTGTGTGCGGGGGATGGTATACATACAAGTTGGCCCCCCTCAACTGAAATTTGGATTTTTTTAATGGATTTTGGTAGATATTCGTTAGATCCGGTTAGAGCAACTGTTTTTTTCGTTAGATCTATGACGCAGGAGGCGGTATTCACAATCCTATTTTGTGTGCCGGGGGTGGGTATACATATAGGCTGGACCCCCCTCAACTGAAATTTGGAAAAAAAATTATGGATTTTGGTAGATATTCGTTAGATCCGGTTAGATCAACTGTTTTTTTCGTTAGATCTATGACGCAGGAGGCGGTATTCACAATCCTATTTTGTGTGCCGGGGGTGGGTATACATATAGGCTGGACCCCCCTCAACTGAAATTTGGAAAAAAAATTATGGATTTTGGTAGATATTCGTTAGATCCGGTTAGATCAACTGTTTTTTTCGTTAGATCATCACGCAGGAGGCGGTATTCACAATCCTATTTTGTGTGCGGGGGATGGGTATACATACGAGTTGGCCCCCCTTCAACTGAAATTTTGAATTTTTTTTTATGGATTTTGGTAGATATTCGTTAGATCCGGTTAGATCAACTGTTTTTTTCGTTAGATCATCACGCAGGAGGCGGTATTCACAATCCTATTTTGTGTGCGGGGGATGGGTATACATACGAGTTGGCCCCCCCTCAACTGAAATTTTGAATTTTTTTTTATGGATTTTGGTAGATATTCGGTAGATCCGGTTAGATCAACTGTTTTTTTCGTTAGATCTATCACGCAGGAGGCGTGCATTATCGATTTTATCTTACTTGTTCTCTTTTCCCTTATTCATGAATCGTTATTAAAACAAAAAAAACCCTTTATGTAAGTAAAGGTGCAGTTGCTGGATTTTATATTTAACGTTTTTTTTTTGCCAATCTTGTTTATTACAGTATAGATGCAAAGTCAACAAGCATCCAGGTGACTGTTAAAGAAGGTGGAATGAAATTAATCCAGATTCAAGACAATGGATGTGGAATAAGGGTGAGCTCTTTATTCCTTTAGAATTGAATTTAGTTTGTATTGCTGCAAGTAGCATGCTATGTGGAGGCCACTGTAAATTGTGCAATTTAGGTAGCTGTCATGCAAACCAAGTTCTTAAAATAGACTTTCCAGTCGCTTCATTTGTGAATTTTATTTAATGCAGATCGGAGTTCATTTTGCATGGAGTCCTGTGCTTCCTACGTCATACAAATAAATCAGTAGGCCCAGACTTGCCATTTGGCACATCAGGCAGCTGGCTAGCATCTCTCGATACACACCTGATCTGCCACTCCAGCAGCAGATCGGTTGCTACAATGTTCCAGCGGATATGAGCGGCCAAGATGCTATGTGAGCATCACCCACACCATATATGGCCTCCAGCCTTAATGTGCCAAGGTTGCATCGTTGTCCCCAGTCCGGCCCTGAAAATCAGTGCCAACTCATTTCAAAGACAGTTAAAGTGGACTTGCATAGACTGCATGCCAGCTTACTTTGCCATTACCAAGTATGTGAGTTGAGTTTTCATTAAAGTCATGTATTTGTAGAAGCAGATGGTGCAGAAGAAAATTAAATCTTGTTAATAGTAAAAATATATATGAGATTTACATCTCGTTTCGCCTTATAAGTTGAAATATCCACACTAATTTCATATGTAGAAATACAATACATGCTGCAGACGTGAAGTTTGGGTTTTTTTTACCAAAAATATAATAAAACACAGGAACCATGTAAAATGTTTAGTTGTAGGAATTAGGGATTCCTATTTCATGTATTAATACAAGTGCAATTGAAAAGCCTAATTTGTTCCCTGCTTGTTTTACTGATCTGATAATTTGTTTGAAATGTTTTTTTCCTTTTGTGTGTTTCTCCCTTTCTTATTCTTCTAATGAAATTTGTGTCTCGCAGTATGAACAAAACTTTCAGCTTTTTGAACTGCAAACTCACTTTTCTTTGTAGAAAGAAGACTTGGATATAGTGTGTGAGCGATTTACCACAAGCAAACTTCAATCCTTCGAAGACTTGTCTAACATTGCTACTTATGGATTTCGAGGCGAAGTAAGCTCTAATTGGTTGCACAGGAAGCATTTGTACAGACATGCATATAATAATTATTTTAAAGTTGCTGGTGTTACTCTCTATTACGTGGGCATCCAACATGCTGCCCGCGGGCCAAATGCTGCCCGCGGGCCAAATGCTGCCCGCGGGCCAAATGCGGCCCGTGGCACCTCGAGATGTCCAATTGTGGTGTGTTACTTACTTTTAAAAGTGTGGTTAACACACCAAAACTGGACAAAAAAATACAATAACAATATTAATTTATATATGATTGTTGACAGCAATCACACTCCTGTCATGCCCAGCCAACATATACATGCTGGAATCTGGGTATGCCTGAGATTGCTGTTAACAATCCTAATATATATATATATATATATATATATATATATATATATATATATAACATTATTAAAATAAAGGTGGGGGGTGGTTTTTCGATTTCAGCTAAGTGAACCCTGAATTTTCGGTGTATCCCAAGGATAAATAGGGATATATTATCCAGAATCCTGAATTTGTAGTCACGAAACTTTCTAGGCCCAGAAATCAGTGAGAGGAAAAGTTGTGTCATTTAATTTATTTTAACCCCTTGATGACAATTGCCGGTCCGGGCACGTCACAGGAAAAACAAGTCGTTTACGACAAATGACATGCCAGGACCGTCGTTTGTTAAAACGGGTGAAAAAATCGATCCGTGATCTTTCCGTGATCACGGAAAGAAAAAATCAATCCGTGATTTTTCACTCAAACGGTGTTGCTCTAATGCCTCGACCTCGAGGCATTCAGCAACGCCACGATTGGCATCAGGGGCCCCTGCCCGGGGCATCAACATCCACCATACCTTGTATGGTGGCGGACTCGCGTTTAGGAGGCGATCAACGATCACCTCCTAAACTTAAAAGGTGTCGCTGGAATGCCTCGATCAGGAGGCATCCAGCGACACCAAACACTTACCCCAGGATGGACTGTGACCGCTCCGGAGTGCGGTCACAGCCGCAGCTGCACACAATCTTCACCATCCGCAAGATGGTGGCGGCCCGGGAAAAAAAAACCCAATAACGATGAAAAAGTTCGCTAGAAGGTCTCCAGACCCTCTAGAGAACTCTGGCTCCACTTGCAGGTTGAATACAGGTACTGCATTCAACCATGCAAGTCAAAAGAGCCCAGCTTTCTAATCACAGTGCGATTAGTAAAAATAAAATAAAATTAATAATTAGAAAAAAAATAGTAAAAAAAACAGTAAAATGTAAAAATAATTTCCCTCTGATGTCACTATCAGGGGAACCTTCAAGTTGAAAAAAAAGTAAAAAATTTTTTTGAAAAAAAAGGCAAAAAAAAATTAAATATATATATAAAAAAATATATTTTTCCTGCCATACAGTGGCAGTACGATCGGGTAAAGCCTCTTCCTGGACAAGAAGACGCTACGGCAAAACAAAGGGTTAACAGAGAGGAACCCTACCCATAAAGCCAGGCTCACCCTGAACGAATCAGTTTCTTCTTGTCCCGTTACAGGGACGGACGTTTCCTTCGGCTGGGGATGTTTCCCCAAAGATCGTCAGTCTGGTGAGGCGCACGGGTTGCTACCTGGGGGTCTTCGTCCTCCGTTTGCTCCCCGGGTGGTGAGCAGAGAGAGAGGTCCCCTCCGTAGCGTTTGAGTTACGGAGGGGTTTGGACGGATCAAGCTTTATTTCTTCCGGCTGTGCGCAGTGAGTGGAACGCATGCCCGGGTGGCGTTGCGTTCCACTGAAGATCCGATCGCGCTACTGCGCATGCGCGTATCGGATCTTCTGGAGGGCGCCAAATTCAAACCTTTAAAAGGTTTGAAATCATCCTGTCTGCCTGCATGGGCAAGATTTTTTTATCTTTTCCTTAATTTTTTCTCTGCCTCCAGAAGATTATTTAGTTTTTATATATTATTTGTTTTTGTGTTGTTTTTTTGGGGGGGTTTGTTTCTACTCTCACTATTTGTTGTCTTTTGCCAGATGTCTAGTCCGGTTTCTCCGGAGGATAAAGACAAGAAACCTGCTCCCACTCCGAGGAAGGCCACTTTTAAGTCAAAGCCTGCAACTTGCTCTGAGTTTGCTACCCCTCTTCCTGACGGATGCAGGAAAAAGATGTGTAATGCCTGCGTGGCAGAGCAACTTTCTAAAGAAAAACAAAAAAGACTTGCAATCCTTCCTGGGATGGTTCCAGGAAAACCTAGAGCAGACCTTTGAGGCTTTTCAGGTTTCTGCAGCTCGAGCCCAGTCAAAGGTTTCGAGTAGGTCCTCAAACGAAAAAGATCTCGGTCACCTTCCAGATCAGAGCTATCATCTGGTGAAATCTCTGTCCTCAAGCTCTTCAACTTCGTTCAGTTCAGAGGAGGAGGCCGTTTTCACCAAGGAGGTGACTCGTATTGTTTCGGACGAAGAGGTTAATAAAATTAAGGGCTTTCCTGTTCTTCCCAAGCTGAAGCAACTTATGGAAAGAGAATGGAAATACCCGGGGAATGGGGTTTTTCTATCCAGGCATTTTAAACACCTTTTCAGGCTCCAGAGTGATGAGCGTTGGGATGAGCCCCCCCAAGGTTGACGTCCAAATAGCTCGACTGTCGAAAAAAAAATACCATTCCCGTTAGAGGAGTCTCCGGCCTTAAAGACTCGATGGATAGGAGGATTGAAACTTCCTGCAGGCGTATATTCCAAGCATCAGGTGCCCAATGCAAAGCTGCTGTAGTCAGTGCAGCGGTCTCCATGGCTCAAAGCTATTGGCTACAGGCCTTGGAAGAGTGCTTACCATACGATCAAGACTCCGAAATTTCTCAACTACTAAAGAATTTGAGATTGTCCAATAGTCTTCTTACGGATTCATCTCAGGAAATGGTGAAGATTTCAGCTCGCAATATGGGCTTATCCTCCGTGGCCCGCAGAACTTTATGGTTACGATCCTGGTCGGCAGATACGGCTTCTAAGGCATCACTCTGTGATTTACCCTTTGAAAGGAATAAATTGTTCGGAGCTCCGTTGGCCGACTTGATAAAAAAAATGTCTGACACTAAGAGGGCTCTTCCTCAGGATAAACGTTCCAGATGGAATAGAAGGTATCCATTTAAAACCTCCAGGCCCTTCCAGTCATCTTCCAGATCGCAGAATTTTCGGAGTTCCTTTGGAGACCGAAAGTTCCAGGATCGTCACAAGAAAAGAGAAAATTCTGAGAAAGTAGGGGGAAGGCTGCAGCGGTTCACTCATTTCAGAGGGATACAAGATCCAGTTTTTCGTCACTACCCAGAAGTCAGTTCCTGATTTCCTCATACCCATCCCAATTAAAAAATTTGGCACTTCATTCGGCTTGCCTGTCTCTCCTTTCAAAAGGAGTCATAGAGAGGGTTCAGGCTTCACTACACTTCCAAGGAGTGTATTCCAGACTCTTCCTAGTCCCAAAACCGGACGGATCCTTTCGCCCCGTTTTGGATCTAAAGAAAGTGAACAGCTGCATACCGTATCGCCACTTCCGGATGGAGAATTTATCTTCGGTCGCCCAGTTGCTTCAGCAAGGAGATGTTATGGCAACCTTGGACCTGAAGGACGCATACCTTCACGTCCCAATTGCACAGTCTTCCAGAAGATTTCTGAGGTTTGCAATCCGAATTTGTGGAGTCGTTCATCATTTCCAATTCAAGGCACTCCCGTTCGGTCTATTCTCAGCCCCAAGAATCTTCACAAAGATTTTGTGTCCGTTGACTGCATTGCTACGGGAAAAGGGGATTTACATAGTTCCCTACCTCGACGACTGGCTCATCAAGGCCGAATCTCCAAGGAAACTCTGGGCAGACCTTGCCACCACGATGCAGTTTCTGGAAAATCATGGCTGGATTATCAACCGCAAGAAGTCCAACCTCATCCCTTCCACCAGGATCCAGTTCCTTGGCTTAGGAGTGGATTCAATATCTCAACAATTTTTTCTACCGTCATCAAAAATCAAGAAGATCAAAAAGGAGATCAGGTCCCTTCAATTACACCCAACTTGCATCAGGAAAGCCATGAGCATCCTTGGTCTCCTTACGGCTTCCATCCCAGCGGTCAAGTAGGCAAGAGCTCAACTGCGGCCCCTTCAATGGGATATTCTACGGAATTGGTCAAGGCGAGAGGAAGACCTGGATCTAGATGTTACGATCGCGAGTCAAGTCTTATCCCACCTTACCTGGTGGAGGACGCCTTCAAATCTTTCCAGAGGCCTTTCTTTTCGTTCCCCCAAATGGGTAATACTTACCACGGATGCTTCCGGCATCGGATGGGGCGCCCATTTAAATTGTCTCTTCCGACAAGGCATATGGTCTCCAGCAGATTCGCGTCGTTCATCCAATTTTCGGGAATTAAAAGCGGTTCTTCTTGCCCTCGTAGCCTTCAGAACCCTGTTGGAGGGTCGTGCAGTGAGGATTCAGTCGGACAACGCCATGACGGTTGCATACATAAACAGGCAAGGGGGTACTCGGGTAAGGAGCCTTCAGGTTCTGTGGTCTGTGCTGATGAGTTGGACCCAGCGGCATCTGGAAGACATATCGGCTACACACATAAGAGGATGCGACAATACCATTGCGGACGATCTCAGCAGGCTAAGATGGTCACAAGCAGAGTGGTCTTTAACCAAGGGGACTTTCGCCTCCCTGGTGTCAAGATTTGGCCTCCCGGAGATAGATCTGATGGCGTCCAGAAGCAACAGGAAAGTTCCAATTTTTGCCTCTCTCAACTGGCAAGATTCTCCAGATTTCCTGGACGGTCTGTCCATGAAGTGGGATTTCCGTCTGGCTTATGTTTTTCCTCCGGTCGCATTGATTCCCCGCGTCCTCCAGAAGATCCGTTCAGACAGAGCGCGGGTCTTAGCCGTCATCCCATATTGGCCAAACCGCAGCTGGTTCTCCCTCCTAAAACAACTAAGTCTAACGTGTTGGGAACTGCCTCCTTCAGATCACTTGCTGGATGATGGGGCTCTGCATCTGGATCGGCTCCAGATGTTCAAGTTGACGGCCTGGCTACTGCAAGGATGATTCTGCGGGGTCAAGGTGTTGAGGATGATTTGTCTGACTTGCTGTTAAAATCCGTTAGAGGCTCTACTTCTAAGATTTATTTTCGGATCTAGAAGAAGTTCCTTCTCTGGTATGCCTCAAGGGACTTTTCGGTTTTTCCTCCTACAGTCAACTCCATTTTGCTGTTTTTGAAGGATGGATTTTCCGCGGGACTCAGTGTCTCTACCCTTAAAGGTCAGGTTTCAGCCCTTAGTCATTTTTTTCTGGAAGACCTAGCTTCTCATTTGCTGGTCAGACGATTTTTGAAGGCTATCACCATTCAGCGTCCGCCAAGGAGTGCTCACTTTCCAGCTTGGGATCTTACGGTGGTTCTTCACGCTCTCTGCTCGCCTCCGTTTGAACTCTTGGAGGAAGTTCCGTTGAAGATCTTATCGTTTAAGACGGTGTTTTTGGTGGCCATTACTTCTGCCAAACGTGTGGGAGAAATCCAAGCCCTTTCTTCCTCGGAGAAGTTTACCATCTTCCATCAGGATAAAGTTGTTCTCCACCTTCAGCCTTCCTTTCTGCCGAAGGTCTTATCCAAATCTGCTATAAATCAACCTCTGTTTCTTCCATCGTTTTTTTCCATCTCCCTCCTCTCCGGAAGAAGTTAAATGGCACATATTAGATGTCAAGAGAGCCCTTGTTGTATATTTCTAGGACTGCCTCCATCCGTTCCACTGACCAATTGTTAATTTCTTGGTCTGGTCGTTCGGCAGGGAAAGCTGCCTCAAAGGCTTCCCTGGCAAGATGGATCACGGGAACTATTCGTATGGGCTATCAAGTCTCTGACATCCTCTTTTGTCTCCTGTCACGGCCCACTCCACCAGGGCTGTGTCTGCTTCATGGGCTGAGAAGGCTTCTGCTTTACCGGAAGATATTTGCAAAGTAGCTACGTGGTCATCATTCAATACCTTTGTTCGTCACTACCGGCTAGACGTCTTTTCATCCTCTGCAGCGGATTTCGGGCGTAAGGTGCTCCAGGCGGTTGTTTCCTAGGAGTTGGTTGCCCTCCCATTCTTTAGGGATCTTGGTACATCCTGATCATACTGCCACTGTATGGCAGGAAAAATGGAAATTTTTTACTCACCGTAAATTCCTTTTTCCTTAATACAGTGGCAGTACGGATTTCCCTCCCTAAATAAATTAATTTTTTGCATTCAGTTTTGGTGTTCTTGTTATTTACTGATTCGTTCAGGGTGAGCCTGGCTTTATGGGTAGGGGGGAGGGTTCCTCTCTGTTAACCCTTTGTTTTGCCGTAGCGTCTTCTTGTCCAGGAAGAGGCTTTACCCGATCGTACTGCCACTGTATTAAGGAAAAAGACATTTACGGTGAGTAAAAAATTTCCATTTTTGTGAGCAAGTTAAAATACTGGCATATTAAATGCCCATGGGGTGTCTACTTTTAAAAAATTTATTATTTGATGGGGTAAATTGAATTGGCCGGGTTCAACAATGTCCCAATTAACACAGGGGAAGGATGGCCACGCATCTAATTTCCAATTAGAAAAATGCACACGTACCAAATGTGGCCTTTTAGTTCCCCAAAAAAATGACAAACCCATGCATGTGGGGTATCACTGTACTCAGGAGATGTTGATGAACACGTATTGGGGTGTCGTGTGACAGCGGCATATACCAGGAGCTGTAAATTCATACATAAAGTAGGTGTGTGGGGGAAAAATACACACACAAAAATTCTACTGCAAACTTTGAAAAAATGCTGGTGGTAAAATGTGTGCATGCAAAGAGTTAAAATACCAGCATTTAAAATACCCTGTGGTGTCTAGTTTTCAAAAATATATGGTTTTGTTGGGCACACTGAAATGGCCCGGCTCAAAGATGTACCAAATAGGGCATGGGCAGTGGATCTCCAAATGCCAAAGTTCAACATTGAAAAAATGCGCATGCCCAAAATGTGGCTCTTTTGCCCCCAAACAGCCAGGCAAAATCATTCATGTGAGGTATCGCTGTACTCAGGAGATGTTGCTGAACACATATTGGGGTGTTTTGTGATAGTGACATATACGAGAACCTTTTAATTCATACCTGAAGTAAAATGTGTGTGACAAAACAAATGCAAAAAAATTACTACCACAAAGTTTGACAAAGACTGGTGGTAGATATGGTGCATGGAAAGAGTTAAAATACTAGCATTTGAAATACCCTGGGGTGTCTAGTTTTCAAAAATATATGGCTTTATTGGGCATACTGAAATGGCCCGGCTCAAAGATGTACCAAATAGGGCATGGGCAGTGGATCCCCAAATGCCAAAGTTCAACATTGAAAATGCGCATGCCCCAAATGTTGGCCCTTTTGCCCCCAAACAGCCAGGCAAAATCATTCATGTGAGGTATCGCTGTACTCAGGAGATGTTGCTAAACACATATTGGGGTGTTTTATGATAGTGACATATACCAGAACCTGTTTGTTCATACCTGAATTAAAATGTGTGTGAAAAAACTAATGCAAAAAAAATTAGTGCTTGGAAAGGGTTAAAATACTAGCATTTGGAATACCCTGGGTATAGCAAAACGCTATCTGTACTTATTGCCCCATAAAGTGTAGAAAAAAGCAAAAAAACATAAAAACATTGGGCATTTCTAAACTCAGGACAAATAGTAGAATCTATTTAGCAGGTTTTTTCATTACCTTTTATAGATGAGTAAAAGATTTTTCAACTAAAAGTTAGAAACAGTCATTTTTTTCTAAATTTTTCACCATATTTTATACTTTTTTTAATAGTAAATGATACAATCAAAACAATGTCATCTAAAGAAAGCCCTTCTTGTCCTGAAAAAAAACAATATCTAATGTGTGTGGGTTCAGTAAACGGGAAAGAAGAAAATTACAGCTAAACACGAGCGGCGCAGAAATGTTAAAACGGCCATTGTCACGAAGGGTACAAAAAGTAAAATCAGCCTTTGTCACGAAGGGGTTAATCTGCATATTTTATTACAGGCCATATTTTCTCACAGTGAAAAATGAGTGCGACCCTCGCACGTATACAATTCTGATGTAGTGGCCCACTGCAGAAAAAACTTGGACACCCCTGCTCTATTAACTAGAGGACATGATATCCCCTGCAGGCATCGCAGGGAGGAGAGTGAGAAACCATGTTTCTCACACTCCTCACATGCTGAAAAACAAAGAAAAAAAAAAAAAAAGTGCAGGCTAAAGTGATGTCACTGGCATTAATAACATGTTCAAGAGGTCCCTAAGAGGACCTCTAGCCATTTAAAAAAAAAAAATATATATCTAAAAAAGGAAAAACCCTTACATCCCATTGCCCTATCTAAAACATCCGGCCCCGTTCACAACCCCAAAACCTGTTAAGCCATAAGCATAAATATTCTACAAATAATGTACACCTTATAGTATGTTCCCTATAAGTGCTGGGAAGGTGTGGAAAATCTATAGAAATTAGGTATTTCTGAAATCAGGACACCTGAATTGATAAACTTGATAGGGAATTTCCATCGCTTTACCTAATTTTGTGAGGATTCAGAGGGAAAATTTATAAAAAATTTGTGTTTTTTTTCCCGCTAGTTTTTACTAAGTTTCTCATCCTAAATTTTCAGCTAATCCTCTAACTATGAAAGCACTATCTCTCCTTGAAAAAACAATATATAGTTTACACGGGTACACTATTCACAGGAAAGGATAATAATCGCAGAACCGACATAGCACAAAAATGGCAAAATTGCTCCAGGACTTGAGGTACCAAAACCCCCTGGGACTGAAGGGGTTAAGGACCAGACTGTTTTTATTTTTTGTACCCTTTGACAATGGCTGTTTTAAGATTGCTGTGGTGCTTATCATGGACGCCGCAAAACTAACACAACACAAGAGGACCTCACCATGACGTTAAGTGGAACGTGGACCTGAAAGGGGTTAATGGCAAAAGCAGGCTCACTCGTCGCTCTCCCCACAGGGCCCAGAGACACTACTCTGGAACCCGAAACCTGTTCACCCCACGACCCCCAAACTTTATTCACTGTCACTACTAAGTTCTTTGTATATCTTCAAAAAATACGTAAGGAGTCTTCAGTAACCCCCTGAACCACTCAAACTTTAGAAAAGCCCAATTTGGTTAAAGAAGAAAAAAAAATAGCCCTTCCAAATTATAACGTGTAACGTATACGTTATAGCTAACGTATAACTCCGTCTATCGCTGGAAGCTAGGAGTTCAAAATTAGAGCACAAAAACGGATACATTTTAAATTTAACTTGACAAAAATAGATACAGAAATACATACAAAACCATATGAAAATAAACAGGGATAAAACACAGAAAACTTACATAAAACAAAAATAAAAGAATTCGTGGGAATTTCTTAATGTTACAGGCCCTTGTCAAAATATAAAGAAATTCAAAGTTTTAATCCCATGTTCCTATTCTTATAGAACCCTTATTAGCTTTTCTCTGGGAGTCTGCCCATTTGGTGTCACATGGGGAGGGGAGTGTGTAGCCCAGGCACTTTACGACCTGGGTCGTAAAACCTGGCAGCAAACTCCTGTCTGATATCTCACATTTTGCTGTTATGTCACCATGTATGTTAATAACTTGGGGGTAATCGTGCCCACCATGTTATTTGAAGTGTACAGGTACCAAACACCCTCTACCTGCCTGATAGCTAGGTGACCTATTCTTATTTCTCATTTAAATTTCCTGTTAAATTCCCTCGATTTCAATCTGAAGGGCACATGGCCAACACAGAGAACATCTTTATCTCATAATTCTACTATGGAAACTTAACCATATTATAAGTCATAACTCTGAAGATGCTTGGTGCTGTGGCCCCCGTGCCTGGTATTCTGTAAGAGTTTATGGTACCTAAGACAGGACATCTGGTATCCTTTGAAGATGCCTTGCTTAGGTCCTCTTCCTGCCTCACTAATTTTATGCTAGGATCTGACCAGAACTCTAGATAGATGTGGCCTAAGAAAAACTATTTTTTTATTCTTCATGCAATATGCCTTGCTAACCCTTTAACATAAGAATTTTGCATGACACTTATGTTTAGCTGTAATTTTCTTCTCTCTCATTATTATTACTACTCATTAAATAAATATTTTTTTCAGAACAAGAAGGGCTTTCTTCAGATACCATTCTTTTGGATCATATATAATAAAATGTGGTGAAAACATTGAAAAGCTGTTTTTCTCACTTTTAGTTGAAAAATATTTTTAGGGCTGCAACTAACGATTATTTTAATAATCGATTAGTTGGCCGATTAGTTTTTCGATTCATCGATTAATCAGATAAAAAAGCTATTTTTTTTTAATTTAAAATAATGTAATAAAAAACGTACAATTTACACTTTCATCTCTTTATTGCAATGGCCTCTCTCTATTCACCTTATTTTACTGACATAATAATAAAAGCTACAAGAACCCAAACACTGTTTCTCCAACTAGGGTTTAATGCAAAGTTATTAGTAAATATTAATTCATGTTAACTATTTTTCATATTTAATAAAAACTGAGAAAAAAGCCTTGTTTATATTTTCTTTTATTTACCAAACTGCCCCCAGTTATATACATCTGACCCCCAGCTTGCCACTCTGCCCCCATAAATGCCTTATACCTCTTATATGCCAGAGATTCCACTGTGCCCCCGATATGCCTTATACTCCTTATATGCCAGTGATATGCAACTGAGCCCCCTGATATACCTTTTACCCCCAGATATGTCTTATGCCCCCCTGATAGGCCTAATATCGATATGCCTTATACCCTTAAATGCCTTATTACTTCCAATATGCCACTCGCCCCCATTTATGCCTTATACCTCCCTATATGCCACTGTGTACCCTGATATGCCACTCCGCTCCCCATAAATGCCCTGCACCACCCTGATATTAATTATACTCCCTGATTCACCACTCTACCTCCCCTAGATATGCTACTCTGAAATTCATTATACCCCCCATACACCACTCTAACGCCCCCAGATATGCCATTCTGCCTCCCTAAAATTCATTACACCCCCATACACCACTCTGCTACCCTGAAATTCATTATACCCCCCATACACCACTATAACCCACCCATACACCACTCTGCCTCCTCCCCCCTCCCATACTCCACTCTGGCTCCTCCCCCTCCCATACTCCACTCTGGCTCCTCCCCCTCCCATACTCCACTCTGCCTCCTCCCCCTCCCATACACCACTCTGCTTCCTCCCATACACCACTCTGCCTCCTCCCCCCTCCCATACACCACTCTGCCCCCTCCCCCCTCCCATACACCACTCTGCTTCCTCCCATACACCACTCTGCCTCCTCCCCCCTCCCATACACCACTCTGGCTCCTCCCCCCTCCCATACTCCACTCTGCCTCCTCCCCCCTCCCATACTCCACTCTGCCTCCTCTACCCTCACATACTCCACTCTGCCACTTCCCCCCCTTCCATACTCCACTCTGCCTCCTCCCCCCTTCCATACTCCACTCTGCCGTATGGGAGGGGGAGGAGCCAGAGTGGTGTATGGGAGGGTGGCTCCCATACACCACTCTGCCTCTCTCCCGACTCCCTGGTGTTTTGTGAACCTCCGTTGCTGACAGGCACTTTCACTGCAGCTTCATAGAAGCCTCAGCGTAAGTGAAGGGCAGTAACGGAGGCTGTCTCTGCGATGCAGACCCCCACCAGCTGACAGAGAGGATGATCCTCTGCAGGAGACCTCGATTCTCTGTCAGCCGGTGGGGGTCTGCACGATGCGCACAGACAGCCTCCGTTACTGCCCTTCACTTACGCTGAGGCTTCTATGAAGCTGCAGTGTAAGTGCCTGTCAGCAACAGAGGTTCACAAAACACCAGGGAGTCGGGAGAGAGGCAGAGTGGTGTATGGGAGGGGGAGGAGTCAGAGGGGTGTATGGGAGGGGGGAGAGAGACGGAAGTGAGAGACCAGCCGACAGTGAGGGGAATCCAGGTCCCCTGCAGCGTTGTGGGGGATCTGGATTCTAGTGTTATAATGAGATATCTGTTTGAGGTCGGATTATATGAGAGGAAAACAACTCTTTTTATAATCGATAAAAATCAATTCGACTAATCGATTTTATCAATTAGTTGTTTCAGCCCTAAATATTTTACTCATCCACAAACACTAATTAAAAAAACTTGCTAAATAGATTCTACTATATGTACTGAATTCATTTTTTTGTGAGTTATAGGGCAATAAGTACAAGTAGCGTTTTTATGTTTCAAAACCATTTTGTTTCCAAATCTGGTCATTCAGCCCCATGTGCTCTTTGGAACATCTCTGAAGTCGACCAATGCATTTTACCCCCATCAAATCATAGAATTTTGAAAACTACACACCCCAGGGTGTTTTAAATGCTGTTATTTTAACCCTTTCCATGCAAGAGATTCTACCACACGTTGTACTAAAGGCATGGATTTATAACTCCTGGTATGTGTTGCAGCCAAACACTACAATATCTATTCAGCAACATTTCCTGAGTACAGTGATACCACCCATTCATAGGTTTGCTGGGCTGGTGTGCATTTTTTCTTTCATTTGGATATCCAGTCAGTCACCCACTTTTTTGTGCTGGGCCAATTCAGTTTACCCCATCAAACCATACATTTAAAAAAAAAATAAAAATAGAAAATGCTAGTATTTTAACTCTTCTTATGTCATGATTTTTGGGAAGATAGATTGCTAATTTTATAATTATATTTATAATATAATTTTTAAAAAAATGTATTAAATTTTCTTGGACCTGGATGGTTCCCCCGGTGGTGACATCATTGCATAATTATTTTTAAATGTTACCAAATGTTTTAATTTTTTGTAACAATTTTTTTTTTTTGTTTATATTTTACTAATACAGTTTTTGCTCGATTATAAGACTACCCTGATTATAAGCCGACCCCCCAAAATTTGAATATTAATTTAGAAAAAAAATGTGAATATAAGACTACCCTATAAGAAAAATTTTATTAGTTAATATTCACATGTAAACAATTTTTTCATATTTAATAAAAACAATGATTGGCAAAAATGATTTATTTTTTTTTGCCAACCTGCCCCCAGTTATGCACATCTGCCCCCCAGATATGCCTTATACCCCCCTATATGGCACTCTGCCTCCCAGATATGCCTTTTAACCCTTCTATATGCCATTCTGCCCCAGAAATGCCTTATACCCCCTATATGCCACTCTGCCTCCCTGATATTCCTTTTTACCCCCTATATGCCACTCTGCCTCCCTGATATTCCTTTTAACCTTCTATTTGCCACTCTACCTCCCTGATATTCCTTTTAACCCCCTATATGACACTCTGCCTCCCTGATATTCTTTTTAACCCCTATATGCTACTCTGCCTCCAGAAAGCCCTTTAAAGCCCCCCATATGCCCCCGACTTACCAGTGCTTCTTTAGACTTCTCCCTGCGCTCCAGATTCCTTGGTGTCTAGTGGGGCAGCTGATGAAGGACCTGAGCTGCTGCTGCCCGCACTTCCTCCGGAGCTTCTATGAATGAGCACCGGAAGGTCATCTGCTGTCATACAAGCCCCGGCAGAAGTGGAGGTTGCAGATGCCCACCGGCTGCCAGAGAGAAGGATCCAGGTTCCCTGCAGCGCTGCGGGGTATCTGGATCTTAGTCTTGTAGTCAGACCTCAGTTTGAGGTCTGATTAGAAGACGACCTCGAATATAAGACGATGGTCATCCTTCAGAGCCTTTGCTCTGAAAAAAACCTTGTCTAATAATAGAGCAAATATGGTACTATTGTGATTAGATAGCTGAACTCCATTGACTTATATTCAACCTGCAGGGTTCTTAGAGGGGTTTGGTCGCCGCCATCTTACGAGAGGAAAATATCTCACAATGGTACTTGTCGCCACTCTGCGGCAGGTGGTAGAATTAGTGCAGGGGTGTCCAAGCTTTTTCTGCAGTGGGCCACATCATCAGAAACGTATGTGTGCATGGGCCGCGCTCATTTTTCAGAATATGGCCTTTGGCTTTCTAATGCATATTAATTTGGCAATAATTTTTTAAAAAAAGCAGTCGACAAACTGGTTTTTGATCAACTTTTATATATCATTCTATCAATACTAAAACAAAGTCAGTCCACAAACCATTTAATAAAAATTTTAGCCAATTAAAACTGCACAAGGCTGGAGCACGCTGCGAGTACAGGCTGGATTCTGGCTGACAGACGCACACTGTGGGTATTGACTGGGGGCAGGGCCGGATTAAGAGCATCATGGGCCTGGTGCTGAGGATTTTAATGAGCCTTTTTATGGAAATAAATAAAATAGACAGAATCTTAACTCGTCTACATCCACAGGATGCACAGGATAAAGATGACATCAGTGCAAGGCAGATAATACATGATAGAATCTTATGTGATGGAATTGGGAGTACATCAGTACACTAAAAAGTATCATACATGGGACGACTGAAGTCACGATTTAGTACCACTGATCCTTTTTAATAAAAGATGCAGATTGAAATAGAGTAAATAACAAAACCTTTATTTTTCCTCTTGCTGGTTTCTGGGGCTAGACATGTTTGTCCTCTGAAGTGACTACGAATTCAGGAGGGCCTTTCATATCTGTATATGTAAAAATGTAATAGTTCTATTTATTCCTACAGAAAGTAAAGCGCCAGGAAACAGATAACCAAAAACACACCAGGACAGGCACTGGCTAAGCTACAAAAATAAAAAAAAAAAACAATTCCACACTGCTTTATCGCCTCCCCCCCTTTTTTGTGTTTGCCCCCTTGTGTATGGCACCCAGCCTGCTCCTCCTTTTAGTAGTGATTTATGTAATGGCCCCAGCTGCCCGCTGCCCCCCCTTTGTGTATTGATGGCGCCAGCACAAATAGAATGCAGCCTTGCAGTATGCAGAATGTATATCTGACTAATTGGTTTCCTTTCCATGAGCCCTGATAAAAGGCTGTCTTGCTGTGTGGAAGGAGTATATCCTTCCACACAGCAAGACAGTCTTTTATCAGGGCTAGTCAGCAATATGTAAAAGTTATATATGACCTGGAAAACATCACCGATGTGGTCACCCTAATGTCCCCACACCCTTGTGTATTGACCCCAGCTAGCCCCACATTGTATATTTATCCAAGCGCCCAGATTGCATCCCCAGGACCTGCTCAAGCATAGGACTTGTCATGCCCCCCCACATACATATCTATGCTATCACACACATATTCATTCATTCACTCACTCATTCATATATTTGTTTACAGATATTCATTCAGAGATACTCCTTCATTCCCTCAATTACGCATACTCATTCTTACACCCTCCCCTATCCCCTTACCTGCACTGCTGATCTCTCATTGCTCCTCGCAGACTTCCGCAGGGGGGCGCTGCTTCCATCATAAAGTTTGCAACCATGATCGCAAGGGCCCTGCTGCTTACCTGTGCGTTGCTCGCACACACTGTGCGAGCAGCGTCTTTTGTACAGTCCAGGGGAAGTAGGAACCCAGCAGAGTCATGTGAATATACGTCAGATGACCCTGCTCTGTTCCTGCTTCCCTCGTGTGTGTGTATGCACAGTGTGTGCGAGCAACGCACAGGTAAGCAGCAAGGCCCTTGATCACAGTTGCTATGGGGATTTGCCCCGCATTAAAGACAGCCCTGGCGGTTGTGCGGCCACATCTGCCACTTCAGTGTGCGGCCGGCGCACGGGTTCGCCAGCCCGGCCCTGGCTGTGCCTGTTTTCAGGTAGGGGCCTGGAGCTACAGCTCCGTCAGCCCCTACGTTAATCCGGCCCTGACTACAGATTTCACATGGACCGCACCTCAAGGTCCGGCGGGCCGCATTTGGACTGCGGGCGACATGTTGGACGCCCTTGAATTAGTGCATGGAGAGAGTTAACATACCAACATTTGAAATACCCTGGAGTGTCTAGTTTTCAAAAATATATGGTTTGATGGGTTAAATTGAAGTGGCCGGCCTTAAAGATGTCCTAAATAGGACATGGGACAAAAAAAATTTTGAAATAGGAATGTGCAAGTAGCAAATAAGCATTGGGTATTTCTAAACTCATGACAAATGCTAAAATCTTTTTAGCAAGTTTTTTCACTGGCTTTTGTGGAGAACTAAAAGATTTTTCTAGTAAAAGTCAGAAAAGGGAGGGATTTCTTTTTATCAGCCTCTCACCATATTTTAAAATAGTTACCCTTTAACCCCTTAACGTCCATTGCCGGGTCAGGCATGTCATGCAAAACGGTCACTTAACGACCTATGACGTGCCTGACACGTCATGAGACTTAAACAAGCTTAGAAAGTGATCAACGATCACTTTCTAAGCTTAAACGGTGTTGCTGTAATGCCTCGATGTCGAGGCATTCAGCAACACCGAGATCGGCATCATGGGCCATGTCTGGCCCCTCCCCGGTCACAGCCGCCACTGCCAGTGATCTTTGCCATCCGCAAGATGGCGGCCGCCCGGTAAAAAAAATAAAGTTGAAAAAGTTCGCTAGATGGTCTCCAGACCCTCTAGAGAACTCTGGCTCCACTTGCAGGTTGAATACAGGTACTGCATTCGACCATACAAGTCAATGGAGCCCAGCTTTCTAATCACTATGTGATTAGTAAAATATTTAAAAAAATAAAATAAAAAGCTTAAAAAAAACATGGTAACATTTAAAAATTATTATGCATCAGAGGAACTATCCAGTTCCAGCAAAATGTAAAAAAAAAAAAAAGTCCAAAAAGAGTAAAATTAATAAAATGAAAAAATTAAGTTTATTATTATGAGCAAGTGCTAAAATTAGCGCTGTATCTTCCCAAGAATCCTGACATGGAAAATTTTTTATAAAAGCATTTCAAATACCCAAGGGGTGTCTAATTTAAAAAAATGAATGGTTTTATGGGGTAAATTGGAGTGGCCGGGCTCAAAGATAGGGCATAGGCACAGATTGACCAAAATTGGGGAAAAAAAACTTCCCAAATGTGGCCTTTTAACCCCAAACAGCAGTCAAACCCATGCATGGGTGGTATCACTGTACTCGAGAGATGTTGTTGAACACATATTAGGGTGTTGTTTGATAGTATCGTATACCTGGAGCTATAAATTTATACCCAAAGTACAATTTGTGTAAAAAAAATACTACCACAAAGTGTGGCAAAGGCTGGTGGTAGAATCTCATGCGTGGAAAGGGTTAAAATACTAGCATTTGAAATACCTTGGGGTGTCTAGTTTTCAAAAATATATAGTATGATGGGGTAAATTGAATTAGCCGGCTTCAAAGATGGTCCTATTAGGGCATGGGGGCAGAATGACCAGATGTAAATGTTCCAAGTTAAAAAAATGTGCACTTCCTAAATGTGGCGTTTTACCTCCCAAACAACCCGACAAACCCATGCGTGGGGGGGTATCACTGCGCTCGGGAGATGTTACTGAACACATATTGGGGTGTTGTTTGAAAGTGATGTATACCAGGAGCTGTAAATCCATACCTGAAGAGCAATTTTAGCGATAAACACAAAATAAATTACTACCACAAAGTTTGACAAAGACGGGTGGTAGAATTAGTGCATGGAAAGAGTTAAAATTCTAGCCTTTGAAATACCTTGGGGTGTCTAGTTTTCAAAAATATATGATTTGATGGGGTAAATTGCATTGGCCGGCTTCAAAAATACCCAAAATGGCACATGGGGGGAAGAATTACCAGATTTGGAAAAAATGGTTTTGAAACGCTACTTGTACTTAATGCTCCATAACGTGCAGAAAAAAACATAAAAACATTGGGTATTTCTAAACTCAGGACAAATAGTAGAATATATTTAGTAGGTGTTTTGTCATTAGCTTTTTTGGATGAGTAAAAGATTTTTGGGGTAAAAGTCAGAAAATGTGTTTTGTTTTGTTTTTTACATTTTTTCATCATATTTTATTTTTTTTATGGGAAATTAGAATCATAACAGAGATTCTTTTTGTTCATGAAGCCTTATAGACTAAAAATGTTAAGATCCCAGGTAGTCGTTTACATAGAGAATTTCAGTCAATGAGCCCAAGAAAACCTGCTTCTATTTTTACCACAGATTAGTTAACTATTGTCATGAAAACTAGCATAATAAATGTGACAACCTGTGTTGTGTACAACAAATAAAGGGTTGCCGTGCTTGCCTCTTTTCCTTATCACACATCATTTTCACATGTTGCTTAGTGGCACGCAGTGTAATGCTCTGCAGTACATGGCATGTTTAAACTTATATTTAAAATAAGAATTTTATTTAAAATTTGCCTTTTTGAACTTATACTTCTCATATACTGAATGTAGTGATACCTTGCAGCAACATAGACCTGGGAAAAATGTCCATTGTGGTATACCTATATTTGGATAGGAGCATGCTTTAAAAAAGAGAGCCTTGCATTTGCACCTCCAATGTTCCCCCAGCTATTTACGGTGCAGGGGGGGTGTTCAGTTAAACACATCTCCCTACATGTGATCCAAGGAGAACTCTGACTGCCATTTTGGGGTCAAGAAGGATTTTTTCCCCTGGTTAGTGCAGAATTGGAAAGAGCCAAACTGGGGTTTTTTGCCTTTTGGATCAACAACAAAACATTAACAGATATAGGAAAGGCTGAACTTGATGGACGCATGTCTTTCTTCAGCCTATATAACTATGTAACTATGTAACTCTTCTGGTTGGGGAACTCTGTAGGCAGGGATCTGTTCAGACCCCGTTCGCAAGAAGTGCTTACATTGATTTTAATGGGAGTGCTTCCCTGACACTTATTGGCTGCAGGGCTGGGGTTTTTTCTTGTTTGTTTTCTGTGTTACTATTGGGGGGGGGGTTTGGGGTTCCCCCTTGAAGAATGCATATTGCTTACAGAGTACTTTTTAATGTGCATTTTTAGTAAGACACTTAGCTGTCCTTTTAACCCCTTCAATCCCCTATGGACGTACCGGGACGTCCAAAAAACGCCTAGTAAAAAACCCCTATGGACGTACCGGGACGTCCAGCCCTTCGTGCAGCGTCAGGGACACATCCCTGCCGCTGCACGGGAGACCAAGCTGTCGTTTGACAGCCTTGACTCCCCACTGACAGCAGAAGCCGGCATCGCCGGCTTTCTGCTGTCCGATCTGCTGTAACAGCTCCCGGCATGAAAGCCGGAATGCTGTTACGTTTCAAACTGCCCGTTCGCGCGATCGGGCAGTTTCAAATGCGCGGGGATGCAGGGGATATCCTGTCCTCCGATGAGGCACAGACACTGCGATCTCTATGCACGTCTGTGAGGACCTGCATAGAGATCACAGTGTGATCGGTGGAGGGGGATCGCGGGGAGGGTAGTGAGAAACCATGTCTCTCACCCCCGCTCCTGTCCTGAAACAAAAAAGCTAGGGGGAAAAACCGCCGTTATTCATTTAAAAAATATTAAAAAAATCAATAAAATAATGATATACATAATAAAAAAAAAAAATAATAATGTGAGCTGTGATGTCATTGGGACATCACTGGCATGCTCAGGAGGTCCCTAAGAGGACCTCTAACCATTTGTCTGTAAAAAGAAAATATATAAAAAATGCAAAAAAAATAATAATTAAAAAAAAAAATATATATATATATAAAAAATAATTATTTATAAAAAAAAAACAAAAAAACCTTACATCTCATTGCCCTAGCATAACATCTAGCCAGTATAACCCTCCTGCCCCTGTTCACAACCCCCCAAACCCGTTAAGCCATAGGCATAAAAATTATACAAAAAATGTACACCTTATAGTATGCTCCCTGGTGCTGGGAAAGTATGGATAATCTATATAAATCAGGTATTTCTGAAATCAGGACACCTGAATTGATAAACTTGCAGGGGATTTTCCATCAGTTTACCTACATTTGTGAGGATTCAGAGGGAAAATTTAAAAAAAAAAAAATAGGTTTTTTTTTCAAATTTTCGCTAGTTTTTACTAAATTTCTCATTCTAAATTTTCAGCTAATCATCCAACTATGGTAGCAAAAGAAAACTCTCTCTCCTTGAAAAAACAATATATAGTTTACATGGGTACACTATTCACAGGAAAAGAGAATCATCTCTGAACTGACAGCGCAAAAAATGGCAAAATTGCTCTGGGCTTTGAGGTACCAAAAACCCCTGGGATTGAAGGGGTTAATACCTATCTATAATGCATAGAATGTGATATTTGCAACTGTTCTTGCTTCCAAAGTCAATCATTCCGTGTTCTCTTCTGAAATGTCGCTCTTCTAGTGCAAAATATGCTTTCCCTACATACACATGGCTCACGGTTTTTATGCTGAAGTAATATTTCAGTATCATTCTCAGTGTGGTAATTCCTTTGTGTGCCATGGTTCTTAGCAAGCCTTTAACAGATTGTGCCAGGCTTGTGGTTAGGGCTATAGCCATTGAATTCTTGCTCCAGGTGAAGTGTGACTTTGTTAGATGGATACCTGCTTTTTTCCAGTTGACTCTCTGACGAAAAAACACTATGGCGGAAAACAATTTTCAAGGCTGCTGCAGATTACTCGTGTGTGTATTTTAGCCTAGCCTCCTAGACAAACACCATGATGAGTCTTCATACTTCCTTATGGTAAAGAATACAATGCCTGAATGTCTATGAAGGAGAGGATTTTACTGTAAAAAAAAACAAAAACGGGATCCATTCATAAAGAATCACTTCAGCATGGTGTTTGGGCAGGAAAAGTTACCAAAAGCAGCCTCCATGTCTGCAGATAAAGAATGTTTATAGAGAGCAAAGTTTTTTTTTTTGCTTTTTTTTTGATAATGTTTACCTATGTTAGTGTATACAGCACTGTATATTAAGCCTTACGTGTTACCCCATTTAAACTAATTGTCCCAACTGCATAAAGGGAACTGGTTGGTAAACGGGATTTTCAATTTTATTCCCCAATATTTCACTTTCCTTTTATTGAACAGGCACTGGCAAGTATCAGTCATGTGGCTCATGTTACTATAACCACAAAAACAGCAGATGGAAAATGTGCTTACAGGTGAGAATTTGCCACTGGATCTTCATTATTTTAAATCTCCGTTTTGATAACACCGGCTTAATAAAGTACGGTAAAAGTTAACTGCTTTTCTTCAAATATTTTTTTTTTTAAACTCTTTTTTTCTTTAAAACGCTGTTTTTGGACTCGTGCAAAATGACTTTACGTTTTGCTTTCCAGGACAGAAACACTGGTCACCTATCAGGCTCATTCCGATTATGTAAAAACTAAACTATATAATCTAGTCTGCCTCTCAAACCCACATGTTAAGTACTGGTGAAGAAAATATTTTTTTATTTTATATAGACTTTAACATAGGTATTCAATTATATTTTGTACTATATTTTGTGTATCTCAGGCACTCTGTGGTTATGAAGCCAGCCAACACTGGTCTGTTTGTTGCATTCATGTTTTACATTATCTTTAGAGAGTCAGCCATTTATTAATATAAATGCGCTTTACATGTAATAGCACAGATGAGCCTTGCTGGTGGGATTTTATAATCTGTTAGATCAGTGCTCCTCAATCTTCTCCTCAAAGCATACTTCACAGTCCAGGATTTAGGAATTACTCAGGGGTGTCTAAGGTGTTTTTGTTTAATTGTGCAACACCTTAGACAATCCCGAGTAATACCTAAATCCTGGACTGTTAGGTGTGCCTTGAAAGGGTTAAGGAGCACGTCGTTAGACCATGCTACTGCAAATGCTTGTGAAGAAAGCATGTATTCCTCATTATCAAAATATTTGTCAAAGCTCATGCAAGAAAGTTGGGTTTTTTATGTTTCCTTTAGTTCCAAATGTGAAATATATTGAAGTGTGCCCCTAATAAGAGTCTTATTTGGTGATAAGGATGCTCCTCGGGCATAGGGTCCTTTTTTCCGTCCCCAGAGTTCATTGCTTGTTATGTTTCACTCGTGCTGCCACAGTGGCCATAAAGAAGAGTGAGAATTTACTGTCATTGTTCTGTGCCTTTCTTTTTTTGTGTTAGCAGTGATTATTTTTTCCCCTCCTCAGGGCTTGTTATGCAGATGGCAAATTAAAAGCACCCCCCAAACCATGTGCAGGCAATCAAGGAACTCAGATTATGGTACGTAGAATAATTATCTGCCTTTATGTTTATTGAATATAGTCAATAAATCCCAGAATCCCTTGTTGTTGTCGAAGCACCATGAGATTTCTGAGGGAAAAACAAGCCTTCTGGCTTGTCTGGTGTCTGTAGATGAGTGTTTAATAATACTTCTACTACCCCTTGAATATAGTCAAAAATATAACGATCCCAAATACACAGGTCACTAAGCATTACACGGGTATCAGAAAATATTGTATAAAGCAAAAAGCCTACTGGAAAAGAAGATCATAAATCAAAATTGCCAGTTATTTCAACCCTTAGGTGAGAATAAATGAGTAATCTTACCCATTTTCATTTCATTGTTGATGGCTCATAACTAAGAAATGTTTGATTGCCCAAGTGCCTGGCAGGATTTTACACATTATATAGATCAACATCAGTATAGCCCTGAGCAGTATCCCATTGGATCCATATCTTTACAAAGGTTCCTATAATGTTGCTGATGGAATGAGTTATATTTTCCTGATGTACATGATGATCTCTATTATGTCTAGTATTGTGGGCACAAGCCACTGTCTCCATTTCCTGGCAATGGAGACCTTAACCCCTTCGTTCCCCTATAGACGTCCAAAAAACGCCCACAAAGAAACCCCTATGGACGTCCCGGTACGTCCAGCCCTTCGTCCAGCGTCAGGGACACATCCCTGCCACGGCACGGGAGACCAGGCTGTCTGTTTGACAGCCTGAACTCCCCACTGACAGCAGAAGCCGGCTTTGCCGGCTTTCTGCTGTCCGATCGCCTGTAACAGCTTCCGGCATGAAAGCCGGTAAGCTGTTACACTGTAAACTGCCCGATCGCGCGATCGCGCAGTTGCAAACGCTGCGGGGATATCCTGCCCTCCGATGAGGCACAGAGACGCTACGATCTCAGTGTGATCGTTGCAGGGGGATCGCGGGGAGGGGAGTGAGAAACCATCTCTCTCACTCCCCCTCCTGTCCTGTAACAGAAAAGCTGAAAAAAACAAAACGGTTAGTGATTTAAAAATAGTATTAAATAACTGATTAAAATAATAATATAAATAATACTAAAAAAAATTATAATGTGAGCTGTGATGTCACTGTGACATCATTGGCATGTTCAGGAGGTCCCTAGGAGGACCTCTTACTTAAAAAATACAAAAAAAATTTAAAAAAATTCAAATAAAAAAATTTACAAAAATATCAAAATAAAAAAAGATAATAAAAAAAATTCTTAAAAAAAACTTACATCCCATTGCCCTAGCATATAACATCTAGCCAGTATAACCCTCCTGCCCCCGTTCACAACCCCCAAACCCGTTAAGCCATAGGCATAAAAATTATACAAAATTGTACACCTAATAGTATGCTCCCTGGTGCTGGGAAAGTCTGGAAAATCTATATAAATTAGGTATTTCTGAAATCGGGACACCTGAATTGATAAACTTGGAGGGGATTTTCCATCACTTTACCTAATTTTGTGAGGATTCAGAGGGAAAATGTAAAAAAAAATTAGTTTATTTTTCTAATCATCCAACTATGGTATCAAACAAAATCTCTCCTTGAAAAAACAATATATAGTTTTACATGGGTACACTATTCACAGGAACAGAGAATAATCGCTAAACCGACATACCCCAAAAATGACAAAATTGCTCTGGGCTTTGAGGTACCAAAAACCCCTGGGATTGAAGGGGTTAAGCACAAGAAACCGGTACCATAGCAAATAGTGAAATTTGTTTGGAAATAATTCTGTAATGATTCCAAATAGGACACATTCTGGATTTTGAGACAAGTGGCATGAAATTATTTTTTCCCTGTCATCCTTGGTGACGCACGTGAAACTCCTCCTTACCGGTAGTAGGGCAGGACTTAAAACAATATAAAAGAAAACTCCTCCCCGTTAGCTCTCAATCTTTTTCTGCCTTCCTACGGGTGGGGAGGACGTCTCTTTGTAGACTGTAGAGCCCTTTTCCTTTTAGTTGCACTTCATGGTTCCTGAGGCAGCCGTATGCTTTTTCTTGCTGGCTTATACATCTCATATACTGGAATGTAGTGATACTTGACAGCAAAATACATAATCCTGGGAAAAAGAGCATGCTTTAAACAAAAAAGAGAGAGACATGCATTTGCCCCTTACATTCCCCCCAACTATTTACAGTGCAGGGGAGGTGTTCAGTCGGACACATCTCCCTACATGTGATAAACCCGTGGCATGTATAGTTATACGTTTGGCAGGCTCCTGCCAGAATACATCTTATTTGCATCCCTTTTTTATTGCTCTTAGATATGTCTAATCAGTAGTGAGTTTATATGCCCCCTGAAAGGCCAACGTCTACTTACATTTGTCCTGTTCGGGCTGTCATAAGATCATCCAGGATCCCTGCAAGAACTTCTGCCAGGCTTGTTTAAAGGCTATTTCACCCTTCTCGCTGCTATCCAATTCGGTGCTTCCGTTCGCCCCTAGCAGATCGGACCACATCTTTCGGAGTGCTTGGCCTCCCCGCCATCGCTCTCCCCGATCTCTGCTGATACATGCCTATACACGCCCATCGGGCTTCCACGTGTTTGCGTATTGTGTGTTTCGTCTCCCTGTGGTGTGTTCCCCTTCCTCCTTTCCCTATCCTTCCTTTCCCTCTCCTTCCTTTCCCTTCTCGCCCCCTCCTTCCTAGGATCCCCTTCCCGACTTTCTCCCCCTTCTCTCTCCCTTTCTCTCTCCAAGATCCCCTCCCCCCTGCTCTCCTCTGCTCTGCGTGCACTTTTTCGTTCACGCATAATGCCCTGCCCGGCCCCTGCCTTCCGCGTGTCGAACTTGGCGGTCTTGAGCCTTAACGTTCGAGGACTCAATTCGCCGGAGAAACGGTCGAGGGTCTTTCGGACCCTCCGCAGCTCCGCTCCCTCGGTGGTCCTCCTGCAGGAGACGCATCTACGTGGTGCTGATGTGCCCCGACTCCGACACCCGGCCTTCCCGCAGGTCTTCAGCAGCCATTTCACGGGTTCTAAATCACGTGGTACGGCTATCCTGTTTTCCCGCTATACCCCCTTTCTCCCGACTGCTTTGAAGGATGATCCCAATGGTCGATTCACGTTTGTCAAGGGTACTATACGTGAACAACTGTTTACCTTTGCGTCTGTGTACCTTCCCAACCGGGGGCAATGTTCAGCCCTGTCCCGTATCCTCCGTGCGCTAATGGACTTCAAAAAGGGCATATTAGTCGTGGGGGGTGACTTCAATGTGGCGCCGGATCCTCGCGTGGATTCCACTACGGGCCCATCTGGGGCCCTGCCGTCTCACGTACGGCAATTTAATTAGGTTCTGAGGAAATATAGACTTGTAGATTGCTGGAGGGCGTTCCACGCGGGGGAGCAAGACTTCACCTGCTACTCGGCCCCACACCGCTCATATTCCAGGATTGACCTCTTCCTGATGGAGCACTACCACCTTGGTCAGGTGGAAGGCTGCGCTATTGGCTCGGCAGCGGTCTCAGACCACTCCCCGGTGGCTTTGAATCTCCGGGCTCGGCTCTTTCGGCCTACCTTGACTTCTTGGCGTCTTAACGACTCCCTCCTGTCTAATGAGGAGGTGATTCAGGAGGTCTCTGAGCAACTGTCGCACTTTTTTCGAGAACACGCTGACTCAGAGGTAAATTGTCCCACGGTATGGGAAGCCCACAAGAGCATGATTAGGAGTGTCTTTATCGGCAAGGCTTCCTACCTTAAAAAGCTCCGGACGCAGGAGATCTTCGATCTTACGCAGTGTATAGCCGCGCTGGAATCGATCCACAAGCGCTCCTGTGACGAACAGACTTATCTTGAACTGTCTGACTTAAGGCGCCGTCTGACCCCATTGCTTAACTATGATGTCCAGAGGACGTTTCTGCGTACCCGCTCTCTCTTTTTTGAACACGGGAACAAAATTGGCCGTCTCTTGGCCAGAGCGCTGCGGGCTAGACAACAAACTCTTTATATCGATAGGATTAAAACGCCTGCCGGATTGGTTTCCAGCTCCCCCGCTGATATCGCGGAGTCTTTTTGTCATTATTATCGTTCTCTGTACAATCTTCCATGCTCCTCCACTGATGCCCACCGTGCCACCCTTATCCGGGCCTATTTGGACGAATGTCAGTAGTAAACTGACTGCAGAGCAGTTGGAGGGGGAGATTGGGGAAGCTGAGGTGTGGGCAGCGTTGAAGTTAATGGCAACGGGGAAGGCGCCGGGGCCTGACGGTCTCCCTTTGAGATATTATCGTATCTTTTGGGAGCAGTTAAAGACTCCCTTCACGACGCTCCTCAATGCTATCCGGACGGGTGAACTTTTGCACCCGCACTCCCTGATGGCGACGATCACTGTCTTACCAAAGGACGGACAAAGACCCGCTGCTGTGTCAGTTATCGACCCATATCTCTCTTAAATGACGATCTGAAGATATTCACCAAGGTGTTGGCTACTCGACTGCAGGGAGTGTTGGGCTCATTGATACACCCTGACCAATCGGGGTTCATCTTGGGGAGGGAGGGGCGTGATGGGACATATAGAGCCCTCAATACCATACCCAGTCGACGGGCCAGAAGATTCTTCTCCTGTCTACGGACGCGGAGAAGGCGTTCGACAGGGTGGCCTGGGACTTCATGTTTCTAACACTCCAGGTCATGGGCTTTGGTCGATCCTGGCTTCATTGGATTATGTCTCTTTATTCTGCCCCGTCAGCACGTATTCGCCTGAATGGGGCCCTCACAGCCTCCTTCCCCATTCGCAATGGCACCCGCCAAGGGTGCCCCTTGTCACCCCTGCTTTTCGCTATCTCTCTGGAGCCCTTCTTGCAGGCTATCCGGAATAATTCCAGCATCCATGGCTTATCCTGCTCCGGCCGCGAGCTTAAGGTGTCTGCTTACGCGGAAGACCTGCTTTTCTCGGTTTCTCAGCCGGTTGTCTCGCTTCCGCACTACCATGACGCGTTGGGGGTCTAAGGCTCCCTCTCCCATTTCAAGATTAACGCGGACAAATCTGAGGTTCCGGATGTTTCCTTGTCCACTGCGGAGTCTCGGGCTGTGGGTGTTTCCTTCCCGTATAGATGGTGTCGAGACCATATCAAATATCTGGGAGTGTGGCTCCCACGGGACCTTTCGTCGACTTACAGGGTGAACTTCCCAAAGCTCCTACAACAACTGCAGGCTGACCTCCCTCACGTATCATGGCACGGACGAGTTAATGTGATAAAGATGAATGTCCTCCCGCGGGTTTTATATCTTTATCAAACCTTGCCAGAGACGGTCCCGAGGTCGTTCTTTACGGATCTGCACACGTTAGTGACTAGATATCTCTGGAGGAGCGGCCGCCCCAGACTCGGCTATAACGTACTTACGCGTCCCAAGGACAGGGCTGGCCTCTCCCTACCTGACTTCTTCGGCTATTACTGTGCCGCTCATTTGTTACGCTTCCTCAAGTGGAGGTATCATCCTGTTCCTAAGATCTGGGTAGCCATGGAGCAGGCTGATACCCAGATCCCCTTTTCTGGCTGCATTGGGCTTCGGCCCGAAGCTCTCCAGCCCTCCCTTAGCTCCAATCCCTTCTCCTGTCCCTCCCTCCTCCCCTCCTTCCTCCCCTCACCGATTTCCCCCCCCCCCTTTTTTTTTTTCCTTTTCTTTTTTCCTTTCTCTTCCTTCTCCCTCGCCCGTCTATGTTCTCCTCCTTTCTGTCTTGTGTGTTGCATGTTTGTCTTGGTCTGTCTGTCCCTCCCCACCATAATTTTTTTTTTTTTCTTCTCGCGATGTCCGGGGCATGCAGCGACTTCAATTTTGTGTTTACTTTTATGGGCTCACCACTCCGCATTGCTCCACAACTCCTGTTTCTTGTCTCAGAGGAGAGGTGCGGTCTTTGCAAGGCCCCTCTGTATGATCACCTCTAGTCCTCAAGCCCCTACTTGCTTAGGGGACATTGTCTTTTCTGATATCGCCCTGTTTACATTTTGTTTTTTCCATTTGTCTCGATGTTTATTGTACTTTATTCTAAAAACTTAATAAACTTTAATTTACCTAAAAGCTATTTCAGTATGTGAATCTGCCAGCTCAAACACGGAATTTTTATCATGGTTAAGACAAGACACACTTCATTGTTGCCATCAACATCTTTTTTGCCATACCTGATCATCGCTGGACCCGATCCGACTTTTTCAGTAAAGGGGCTATTTATCTGAAGAGGAAGGTGACGTTAGAGAGGAAGCGTACCGCCTTTCCAGCTGAAGAAATCAATACCCTTGTCTTGGCAGTTAAGTCAGCCTCAGTGTTCAGCAGTAGAACATTGGTTACCTCCCAGAGATATGTAGACATTTGGGGTACATTTTTAACCTGGTACGGATACATGAGCCGACCGATCCCAGTTCCATACCTTTGATACTTGACATCCTGCAAGACATCTGATAGAGGCCTGCAACAAAAGTTCATGTTCTCAGTGCCTTCTCTGGTCTCACGTAAGCTGAGAACTCTGCTATTCCGCATTTGCTTTAGCCCTTGCCTGACTGTGACCTAGAAGTCGTAAGTTTTCCCCTGGATCCTGGAGGCTAAGTTGGAACCTCCCTTGGGTCTCTGTGCCCACTCTACTAGGGCGGTGGCTATGTCTTATGCTGTACGGTCTAATCCCCATATCTGTCTTGGTTTTTCAAATATATCTGAAGCACCCGTGTAGATTGCATCTCCCACCCTAGTCAGACCTATTCCTCCTGAGGACTGTATGTGTCGCTGTCATGTTCTTTAGTATGAATAAACTCTTAGCAGAAACTAGCCTAAAGCACTTCTGAGCCACATCATCACAATATCTAATGGACCCCTGGATTGATAGGAAGTTTTTAGCGGTTTGGTTACCAGGAATCATGGTATGAAATAAATATAAATACCAGCTTTTTCATAAGATAAAGATGTGCATGATTCACATGTTCATCCTATATAAATACTGCTTGACTAATTAATGTGTGTGTGTGTATGAGATAATATAATATTGTTTCTTATGTATTGTTACTAAGATTTCTGTGGTTGTCTTACAGGTTGAAGATCTATTTTATAATGTATCTACAAGGAGAAAAGCTCTGAAGAGCCCCAGTGAAGAACATGCAAGAATAGTTGAAGTTGTGAGCAGGTACTACACATAAGCCTTCAAAACCTTATCATAAATAATGTAAATCAGGATGAATATATTATATCTCCAACCTCCCTTGACGTTTCCTCAGCAGCAAATGTGTTTAATCCATTTCATGAATATATTGTCAAAGTATTGTAATGTATTTGAGATAATGTAATTATTTATTCAGTAACAACTAGGGTGCTGTCTTTTAACTAGCCAAGTTGCAGCCTCTGTAGAGCTCAGTCCTAGAGTCCAGTTGTATGTCCTACATTTTTTTTCTTAGTGTTGAGATCATTCTGCTTATCACGTGGACTTTCACCTTCCTTAGAAGGGCTGTTACAGTAATAAAAGCCCTCACTTTGTTAGGTGAACATGCCAATGCTGCTTAGTTTTGATTCATATATTTTTACACATCATGAGTTAAAGGAATTCCCCTTGATTATTGGACTATTAACATTTTGGTCTGATTTTATTTACAGGTATGCCATCCACAACTCTGGCATCAGTTTCTCAGTTAAAAAAGTAAGTTGACACATACACATATGCTATTGCATAATTTACCACAGATGAAGATGGGCCCCTATTTAAATTATTGGCGTCTCTTAATTTACTTTTAAATATGCTCCTGTCAGGGCTGAAACTTTCTTTGTGCCCCCCTTTTTTGCCAAGAAAGCGGACACCTATAGCGGTCAGCATAAAAATCTATAAGCTATTGCTAGTAGTATGTGATCAGGCAGAGTGATTTATCTGGAACTGCAAATGCCACCTGTTTAATGTGCGTAAAAAAAGTTAATTCACTGACGTGATTTGACAGGGGAGTTCACTGACTTCACTATATAGTTGGTGAAGGCTTACCCCAGTGAGCTTCACTTCAAAAAGCTTGGATTACCCTGTGCATATGTGTTATATTACCCATGACTTAGCATAAATAAATTGCAGTTTAATATATATAATATATATATATATATATATATATATATATATATATATATATATTAGGGCTGCAACTAACGATTATTTTAATAATCGATTAGTTGGCCGATTATTTTTTCGATTAATCTATTGATCGGAAAAAAATGCAATTTTTTTTTTTAATTTAAAATAATGTAATAAAAAACGTACAATTTATACTTTCATCTCTTTATTGCAATGGCCTCTCGTTATTCACCTTCTTATTTTACTGACATAATAAAAGCTACAAGAACCCAAACAGTGTTTCTCAAACTAGGTTTTAATACAAAGTTATTAGTAAATATTCATATGTTAACTATTTTTCATATTTAATAAAAACTGAGAAAAATACCTTGTTTATATTTTCTTTTATTTACCAAACTGCCCCCAGTTATGCACATCTGACCCCCAGCTTGCCACTCTGCCCCATATATGCCTTATACCTCTTATATGCCAGATATTCCACTGTGCCCCTGATATGCCTTATACTCCTTATTTGCCAGTGATATCCAACTGAGCCCCCTTATATACCTTTTACCCCCAGATATGTCTTATGCCCCCTGATATGCCTTATAACTGATATGCCACTCGCCCCCATTTATGCTTTATACCTCCCTATATGCCACTTTGCACCCTGATATGCCACTCCGCTCCCCATAAATGCCCTGCACCACCCTGAAATTCATTATACTCCTGATTCACCACTCTGCCTCCCCCAGATATGCCACTCTGAAATTCATTATACCCACCATACTCCACTCTACCTCCCCTATACACCACTCTAACTCCCCCAGATATGCCATTCTGCCTCCCTGAAATTCATTATACCCCCCATACACCACTATAACTCACCCATACACCACTCTGCCTCCTCCCCCCTCCCATACTCCACTCTGCCTCCTCCCCCTCACATACTCCACTCTGCCTCCTCTACCCTCACATACTCCACTCTGCCACTTCCCCCCCTTCCATACTCCACTCTGCCTCCTCCCCCCTTCCATACTCCACTCTGCCTCCTCCCATACTCCACTCTGCCTCCTGTCAGCAACGGAGGTTCACAAGACACAAGGGAGCCGGGTAGAGAGGCAGAGTGGCGTATGGGAGGGTGGCTCCCATACACCCCTCTGACTCCTCCCCCCCCATACACCACTCTGCCTCTCTCCCGACTCCCTGGTATTTTGTGAACCTCCGTTGCTGACAGGAATTTACACTGCAGCTTCATAGAAGCCTCAGCGGAAGTGAAGGGCAGTAACAGAGGCTGTCTGTGCACTTCGTGCAGACCCCCACCGGCTGACAGAGAATAGAGGTCTCCTGCAGAGGATCATCCTCTCTGTCAGCTGGTGGGGGTCTGCGCGATGCGCACAGACAGCCTCCGTTACTCCCCTTCACTTCCGCGGAGGCTTCTATGAAGCTGCAGTGAAAGTGCCTGTCAGCAACGGAGGTTCACAAAACACCAGGGGGTCGGGAGAGAGGCAGAGCAGTGTATGGGAGAGGGGAGGACTCAGAGGGGTGTATGGGAGGGGGGAGAGAGACGGAAGTGAGAGACCGGCCGACAGTGAGGGGAATCCAGGTCCCCTGCAGCGTTGCGGGGGATCTGGATTCTAGTGTTATAATCCGATCTCTGTTTGAGGTCGGATTATATAAGGATAAAATCGATAAAAATCGATTTGACTAATCGATAATGAAAATCGTTGACACCGATTTTCATTATCAATTATTATCGATTTTATCGATTAGTTGTTTCAGCCCTAATATATATATATATATATATATATATATATATATATATATATATATATATATATATATATATATATATATATAATATAATAAAATGTGTGTGTGTGTATATGTATGTGATCTTTTTAAGAGGAAAAAAAAGCATGTGCTGCATTAAACATCAGTACAGAGTCGAAACTGTCCTGATCTCAATAGCATCCTGTGATCAGACTCAATAATGTGTGCGTGATTTAAAAAAAAAAAATTTGTATTCTCCATAAATCAAAGGCTCCTTAATCCAAATTCCCAGAATCGGAAACAAAATTACTGCAAATCTGTATACTGTCCACATATATTTGGATTGTTTTCCCTAAAGCTTTTTGACAAATAAATAAAAAAACATGTTCTCTTTGATTTTCTCAGCAAGGCGAGACAATGGCAGATGTGAGGACATTATCAAGTGCAACAACTGTAGATAATATCCGGTCTATATATGGAAATGCTGTGAGCAGGTACACTACTATTATTAACTTTGGAGACTTTGTATAGTGCTATGCTTTGCATTCTTTTAGGTAAATGTAAACAAATCCAGAAGAGTCACTTAGCAACCAATGACGTGCCTTGTACATCATGACATTAGATCAAGCGATCTAAGATCGTGTGTCCCCTCCCTGGGACGCCCATTTTAAAGGAGTTTAGGAGGCGTTTTTACCTCTCGCAAGATGGCGGTAGCCTTTAAAAGAAAAAACAAGTCTCTCCAGGTACTGCACTCAACCTTACAAGCCAAGTGAGCCGAGCTTTCTAATCGCAATGTAATTGTAAAAAGAATATTTTTGTGAGCAAGTGCTAAACTTAACGCTGTTTCTTCCCAGACCTCCTGACATGGAAAGAGCTAAGATACTAGCATTTCAAATACCCAAGGGTTGTCTACTAAATGAATGGTTTGATGGAGTAAATTGTAGTGGCCAGATTCAAAGATGTCCCAAATAGGGCATAGGCACAGACTTACCAAATGGGGGGGGGGGGGGCACACTTCCCAAATGTGGCCTTTTAGCCGCAAACAGCCAGACAAACCGGTGCATGGAGGGTATAACTCTACTCGGGAGATGTTGCTTGTCACGGAGCTGGATAGTCCGACCGACTACCTCCGCTGACTTGTGCTCCCTTAGCCTGGGACACCACACTTTCCCTAGTTCACCAGTCACTAGCCAAAGCTCAGTGTAGGGTAAAACCAAAACAAAGACTGATTTATTTCTCACACACAGTGCTGGATACTCCAACAAAACACACATTAACATAGTCAAGATATTGAGATACAAACTGCCCCCTTAATCTGCCTCCCAGAGACAACAGGGGTAGTAAAGGGATTAACAGTACAATAGGGTCCCAACCTCCACTATCTATTACTGGCCCAAATCAGTTCCAGGGATGGCCGGGGTAAATGTCTGTAGTGGTGGAACTGGGGGAGAGGAGGGGGGGGGACTGATTTATACAATATTAAACTAAAACAATGGTGGTCACTCCCTACTGGCAGATCCTGGCTTGCAGATCCCGGTCAGACCCTAATCTTACAGCTGCTTCCTCCACGTCTCACATGTTTTCCTCCGAAAAGGCCAAAGTAGGATACATTATCTCCCTCCTGTTTTCTCCATTATGGGAAAAGAATTCCCCACTTATCTACAATTGCGCGGCCTTCATCTCCACCTTTCGGAAGACGTTTGATGTTCCAGGGAAGGCGGCCACTGCCTCTCTTTCTTTGCTACATGTTTCTCAGGGCTTTAAGACTGTGGCGGAATATGCCATCGAATTCAAGACTCTTGCTGCCGAAGTGAACTGGTCTCCTGAGGCGCTTATCGCAGCCTTCTACGATGGTTTATCGGAACGATTGAAAGATGAATTATCCACCAAAGATCTCCCTGTGGATTTTGAGGAATTCGTGGCTTTGGCCTCCGATTTCTGATGACCGATTCCTTATTTCGGTCTCCGTGGGATGGAGCAGTCACCAGATTTGTACCACAGCTATGATTGACTCGGGGGCCGCTGGTTCATTCATCGATGCCAGTTTCGTTAAGCAATATCATGTTCCCTGTGACCCTCTCAGTTCGCCCATTGCCATCTCTGCCATAGATGGATTTCCGTTACACCCCGCTGCTGTCACTCATAGTACTTTGCCTCTCCTGCTGCACATTGGACTACTTCACCAAGAGACTATTTCCCTTATGGTCATCTCGTCGCCCAAGTGCCCCATTATCCTGGGGCTCCCGTGGTTGCAATTACACAACCCTTCCATTCATTGGAGACTTAAAGATATCACAGCCTGGGGGTTCCACTGCCAGAAGAATTGCCTCTTGAAACCTTCCCGTACCAAGGCTAATCTAGCCTATGTTGCTGTTGCACCGTTGCCTGCCTACTGCATCCCTGCGCCTATTTTTCCCGGAAATTCTCCTCTACTGAAGCTAATTATGATGTCGGTAACCGGGAATTGCTTGGTATTGTTTGGGCTCTACAAGAATGGCGACATCTTCTCGAGGGTGCTCGTAATCCCATCACTATCTTCACTGATCACAAGAACCTGGAATATCTCAGTACGGCCAAACGCCTTAACCCTAGACAAGCCCGATGGACACTGTTCTTGTCCAGGTTTAATTTTATTATCTCCTACAGACCGGGATCCAAAAATGTTAAGGCCGACGCGCTTTCCAGACAGTTTATTTCTACCTCAGAGGACAATCCAGTTCCTGAACCTATTATCCCTCCAGCTCATATAATTTCTTCTATTACCACGCAACTTGATTCTTCATTGACTAAGCGCATCATGAAGGCTCAGTCTCGTTCTCCTGTTCATAGTGCTTGGCCCATGGGTACTCTAGTTGTACCTGAATCCGAAAGGCATAAAGTGCTATACTGGGCTCATTCATCTCTTACCGCTGGACATCCCAATGCTCGGCGCACGGCAGACATCATCTCTAGGGACTTTTGGTGGCCTGAGCTTCGATCCGACTGTCATGATTTTGTGGTCGCTTGTCTTCAATGTACTACTGCCAAAGCTTCTCACTCCCGTCCTGCAGGATTATTACTACCTCTGCCTGTTCCTGTTCGTCCCTGGTCCCACATCGGTATGGATTTTATGGTGGACTTACCTGTTTCTGAAGGTTGTACCGTTATTCTTGTCGTCGTTGATAGGTTTTTGAAGATGGCACATTTTATCCCTTTGCCCAAACTCCCCTCTGCGCCCGAATTGGTACCTGTCTTTGTACGAGAAATCGTTAGACTCCATGGTCTCCCGATGCAGATTGTGTCTGATAGAGGAGTTCAGTTCACTGCCATCTTCTGGAGGACATTCTGTAAAGCACTAGGGATCTCTCTAGCCCTCTCATCTGCTTACCATCCTCAAACTAATGGTTGCACCGAGAGAACCAATCAATCCCTGGAACAGATCCTTCGCTGTTTTATTGGAGACCATCACTCCGACTGGGCCAGATTGCTCCCGTGGGCTGAATTTGCGAGAAATAATGTCACGCATGAAGCCTCTAAAGTTTCTCCCTTTTTTTGTAACTACGGCTTTCACCCTGCCACCTTGCCATCAGCGTTTCCGGAGACTCCTGTTCCCGCTGTTGACCATTATTTGCTTCAACTCCCTTCCATTTGGGCCAAGGCACGTCAATGTTTATCTACAGCATCTGAAACCTATAATTGCCAGGTCAATAGGCATCGTCGGATGGGTCCATCTTATATGGCAGGTGATCGTGTCTGGCTTTCCACAAAGAACATCGAGCTCAAGGTCGCCGCATCCAAACTGGCTCCTCGTTTTATTGGTCCCTTTCGTGTACTTCGGAGAATTAACCCGGTTGCTTATGAACTTCAACTTCCCGCTGGTCTTCGTATTCCTAGAGTTTTTCATGTATCCCTACTGAAGCCTCTTGTCTGTAATCGCTATACCAAAAGTATCCCGCGTCCTCGTCCAGTTTTGATTGATACTCACCTTGAATATGAGATCCAATCGATTCTGGATTCTCGTAGATTCCGGAATACTGTTCAATATCTGGTACACTGGAAAGGTTATAGTCCAGAAGAAAGATCTTGGGTATCCGTCAAGGACGTTCATGCTCCTCGTCTTTTACAGAAATTCCACAAGAAATTTCCTGATAAACCAGGCAACTTTCGGCCTTCAGCCGGCCCTCGAGAGGGGGGTAATGTCACCCGCTCCCGCAGATCCGCTGTCCCCCGTCGTCCTGTGTCCGTCTGTCCGGCTCCCAGTTCGCCGCTACACTTACCTCGTGGCGAGGTCAGGAGGAAGCGTCGGCCAGGTGCTCGGCATGGCGGTCGTGCTCGCCTTGCTGGACACGCGAGCTACTGCAGCTAGTTTTAGCAGCAGCTGCCGCGTTCTGGCAGGTAGGGGGCGTGCGTGGTGGCTACCGGCGCCAAATGTAAAAATCCGGAAGCCCTGTTACCTGTACCCTGGTGTGGTCTTTTGCTGTTAACCTGTTCAGTTGCGTTCTATGGTAAATCTGACCTTTGGCTTGTCCTGACTACCCTCTGATCTGTGATTTTGGCTGTGTTCGTTCCTCCACGTGTATGACCTGGATCGTCTGACTACCCGCTTTGGATTTGACCCATCTTCTGGCTGACTACCCGTCCTGTGTATGACCTCTGGCTCGTCTGACTCTGCATTTGGTTTTGCTCTCCGCCATTCCCTGCACTTTTGTACCGCCTCATTTAGCGAATTGTGCCCCGACCAATTATCTCCGCTTTCCATATTTTGTGTGGATCTCTCCAGCTATACCCAGAGACTATCTACCTCTCCATATCTACCTACTCCGGGCCTCCTCACTGTTGGGATCATTGAATACCTGGGGGTTGCTTCTCTGCGCACTCCTCCAGGAGAAGAACTTCCGCGGTGAGTGCTCTGGTTTATGGTAGACGTGACAAATACTTAGTGCTGAAAGTCTTAAGTCTTTTACTTAGATTATTTACGGGCTGTGTACACAAGCATTTGAGGCCCAAGTGCAGATTACATATATATAAATTTTGTTTAATTGAACTAGCACAGTTATACATATACAACAATACTTTTATAGATGTAATCTATAAAAATCTTAATTTGCTTAGAATGTTTTTCACAACATAGAGGCCACTACTAATGTTCTCACTGTGCTGTGGGCAATAAACTTTTTTTTATTCTTTTACTGGGAGACATAATGGATATTAAGGTTTTTTGGGGTTTTTACCCTTTTTTTTCTTTCATATTTTTACAAGTTATCTTGTTGCTGTAGTACTCTGATGAGTAGCTCAAAAAAGTTGAGATTCCTGGCACATACTCCAGGTATCTTTCTTGTAACTAGCAGGTACTGCTAAAGATGTCATGGCAACTGGAGTTTACCATTTTCTTTTTGTTTCTCCCTTTTCTCATGGAGATCTCACCGGGGGCTGTTCACTGAAGGGAGAGTCAGCAGGAGACTTTGCAGGAAAGTTGATGTTTCAACTTCCTCGCTTCATTATTCATTATGAGGGGCCAACACTTGCAGGCTTCTGCAGGAAGAACAGCTGAGCTGACCCTGCATTTTACATAATTCAAGGACTTCCATTGATTTAGCTATGCACTATACATGATTAGCAGAGCTATTCCTGCAGCAGAAGCTTTTTGGGGAGTCTGCTGGCTCTTGCTGACAAAGTGGAGAGTTGACTCTCTGCATGAGCGATGGGCAAAAAAAGCAAATTCTGTTCTGTTCAAGCACAGCAGTTTTGGTTATGGCATAGAAAAGCTTTGTCACAAAGGTTAATGGTATTTTGTATTTAACTGCTTTTGTGAAATGCAAATAGTGGTGTATGGGGAGGCAGAACAGAAGAAAGTGAGAGGGGAGAGAGAGAAGGCGGTATGAGGGGACATAAAGGGAGGGAGAGCAAGTCTGAAAGAAGAGGAGGGGGAGAAAAGAGAGAGTACAGATGGGGCAATAATAAGAGATATGTGGGAAAGGAGGGGGGATTAGAGAAGTGGACAGATAAAGGAAAAAATAGATGATTCTAGCTTAAAAAATTACAATTATGAGGACTAGGCTGTTCCTTTAATATTGGAAAGGTGCAGTCATATTAAAATGTCACTGTTTGTATCAGGGAGCTAATAGAAGTTGGATGTGAAGATGCCAAGCTTGCTTTTAAAATGAAAGGATATGTGACTAATGCCAACTATTCATTGAAGAAATGCATTTTCTTACTCTTCATTAATGGTAAGTGTGACCTGAGAGTACATTATGCTAGAGCTTATTTGGTGACCTTAGCAATTTTTATGCATTGTTAGCCTTTGTATTGTCGGTTATAATCTCAACTAATGTTATGGAACCCTTATGTGTCCTGAAACACAATTTTCCATATATTTACTTGTAGGTTTAAAATGTAGACACATATGATATTTAGTGAAGAGTAAACTGCCTACAATAAAACTATGCTCTTTTCTTAACATTACTGACAGCAAGACTGGTTGAATCGACAGCTTTAAAAAAAGCTATAGAGTCTGTGTATGCTGCCTATTTACCAAAGAATACTCATCCATTTCTGTATCTGAGGTGAGTTAGCATATTGTCTATATTGACATGGGTGTATTGTATAGTGTGTGTGTGTGTGTGTATATATATATGTATATATGTATTGTGTATATATATATATATATATAACATGTACCTAAAGTGGATTTATTTGACTCGGTGCGATCAATGATGTCTCAGAAAGATTGGACTTCATTCTCGTTTTTACCTTGAATATTGAGGGCATTAAAAGATTGCAAAATATACGGTTTTAATAAATTTTTTTACTCTTCTATAAAAAACATATTCCACTTTGTTTTTGTCTGGTGTCAGAACATGAAAGATCAGTTAATTAGTACCCTATAGAATCAGAAGAGATGCTCAAGCCATACTCTGTGTTGTATGATGTGTAAGCATTCTGAAAACCACTAAATGGTTGGCTCCAGTTATCAGCCATTGCACTTGCGGGATTTTCTTGCAGCCTTGAAATATCTCCTCAAAATGTTGATGTGAATGTCCACCCGACAAAACATGAAGTTCATTTTTTGCATGAAGACAGTATCATTGAGAAGGCACAGCAGCACATAGAGAGCAAATTGCTGGGATCCAACTCTTCAAGAATGTATTTCACTCAGGTGAGGAATAAACAAAATAGCATTCTCATTACCACTTTATTTTCAAATCATTATTGTTACATTTGTTTGTGTCTATATGTATACATATATTTTAGGTGTTTCCAAGATTTAATGTATTCTACATTCTATTTTATTTATGATTGTGTTGATTTGTCCAATTACACTTGAGCCAATATTAGTGCAGGGTACTGTACAAGCTTTTTAGTGATTTTTGCCCATTTGTTTTGGCAGATTTATTTTAGATTGGTTTATTTACTTAGCGTGCTAGAGAGTGCAGCACCTTTAACAAACAGTGCATTGCATTTTGAAAAATCTTACAATCACTGTGCCATATTTCTATGAGTGGATTCAAAGACCAATCTTGTGGTACTAATGTCCATGGTTGTTTTCAGAATTATTTTCAGAATTCAGTTTGACAATTTATACATTTAACCCAGTGACGACAATTGATGGTCCGGTCTCGTCACGCAAAAACATTCAGTTAATAACAATTGACGTGCCAGGACAGTCTTGACTTTAAAAGGGTGTAGAAAGCGATCTACGTTGGCTTTCTGCACCCAAACCTTGTCGCTGTAATGCCTCATTGGCAAGGCCTAGAGCAACACCGAGATCGGCATCAGGGGCCGTGTCTGGCCCCTCCCAGTGTCGTCAATATACAACATATACTATATGGCGGCAGATGCCTGTTTTAAAAGTTTAGGAGCCGATCAACAATTGTCAATGATTTTCATAATCTATTTTACCGATTATAAGATGAGGATTTTTCCAGAGTATATGCTTTTATAGTGACAAACACCAAGATCTAGTTCCCCCTCAGCGCTGCAGGGGACCTGTATTCTCTGGCGTGGCGTGACGTGACCTTCCAGTGGTCAGTCGCAGAAGTCCTGGCCAGCAGCAGCAGAGGTTGTCTGAGCGCATTGCACATACTTTTACCAGCTGCCAGAGAGGAGGATCCAGGTCCCCTGCAGCTCTACGGAGGATACTTTACAATGAAAAAACCCTCATCTTATAATCGATAAAATCGATTCAACTAATCGATAATGAAAATCATTGACTTTGATTTTCATTATCGATTTTATCTATTAGTTGTTGCAACCCTAAAGACATTGTCACGAAGGGGTTAAGGAAATATTGTATTTGTGTTGATTCTTAAATAATAACAAACATACTAAAGACATTCCAGTAGATCTGCGTATACCTACAAATCAGGAAACCTCTGACATTTGTTTCCCATTTCTGTTTGTTTTAACAAAATGTACTCAAATAAAATCCTGTAATTTCAAATCTGCTTTCTTTATTTTCTTCTACATTGTGTACTAGACCTTGTTGCCTGGAGCCTCTATATCTGCTAGCGAGGTTATTAAACCATTGGCAGGTTCTTCTCAGAATCCAGGAGAGAAGGTGTATGCTCATCAGATGATCCGAACAGACGCCAAGGACCAAAAGCTGGATGCTTTTCTTCAGCCTCTTTCCAGGTCTCTGCCATCAACTGCCCTTGCAAGTCAGAAGGAGGAAAATTGCCCAAAAGAAATTATGGAAGATATAAACATGCATGATGTGTCTGATGTCTCTAATAGTAGAAGTGACAATGACAAAAATACAGATGGAACCGCTTGCACTTCTGGGGACACTGCACCACCCAGGTACATCACAAAAACAGGCTATGATTTAAATCCAAGGAGGCCTTTTTATATTTTGGAGTGTTATCAGGGAGACTTTTAATGAACAAACATCCTCACAATAATTAAGAGTGAGCTTTTGGTTAGATATAGGTGTTGTATTTGTAAAGCAGCTAAAGCTTGAGCTCAGCGGTGAACAACTCTAGCCTTTAGTGGTTGCAAAAAGGCGTTTTTTTTGTTTATCCCAGCATGTGCAAAGGCATCTCAATTGAAATTTCCTTAAACTACTTGTTTTCAGGCATGGATACCCTGAATTCCTAGCCTGTTTTTGTTCGTCAAGGGTATGGAGTTGGGCACTTTTCAAATATTACCTTTAGCACAAACATTTATGAATGAAGTATGTTATAAGATTAATTGTCTGTTGAAAATAGACCTATTCCATAATGGACAAGCAGGGACAGGAATATGTAGCTCTGGACTTATGACATTCAGAGCAAGAATACATATGGTGATGCAAGTTGATAATTGTATGGCTAATTTGCAGTTGCGACAATTAGACATTGTTTCTGGAACTACATTTTCCAGAGCAATTCTGTCTTTTTGTTTTTTTTTTTACCCTTTCTTATTGCCTCAGATAACACTACCTTACTACCTCTCTGCACTTTAACTTCAGACTCATTAAAAGTTGAAGGGAGCTCTTTAACAACCTTACTTAATTGAAGATAAATATGTGCATGAACACTACATAATTTGGTTAGTCATTTTGTTTTGGCAATACCTTATGCTTAATAAGGTTTGTGTTACTTTTTACCTGGGTGTTATTTTGGGTTGGGTGGCAAAATACTTTTTTTGTAAAAAAACTTTAAACTGAAATACATAGTTTGTATTTATCATTTTGAAGGAAGAAGAGAGTGCGCACTGACTCTGATGAAGAGATGGCGGAGGTTGAAACAGACAATTATATGACCGCTGCCTCCACTCCAAGGAGAAGGATTATAAATTTAACTAGTGTTTTGACCCTTCGGAAAGAAATTGAGGAAAGGGCACATGAAGGTAATTGTTTGGGCTCAAGGCAGTGGAAATTGCGAAATTACATAAGAACGTAGCATATGCAATAAATAAGTACACTGACACCCCTCCTAATTTGAGTTTGTGTTTTAGTCACACCCATTGCTAACAAGTGTATAAAATCAAGCACATAGGCAGCCATTTCAGTAGACACATTGGCAGTAGAATGGGTCTTACAGAGGAGCTCACTGACTACAAGTTTACTACCGCCTACTGTGCGTAGCGAGTTTCATGAAATGGGTTTCCATAGCCAAGCACCCTGTCACTGGACTCTGGAGCTGTGGAAACATGTTCTTTTGGAGTGATGAATGTACTTCACATAGTATACTTCCAAATAGTGATTTGGCAGATGCTAGGAGAATGCTGCCTACTGTACAGTTTGCTGGAGGAGGGATAGTGGTCTGGTGCTGGTTTTCAGGATTTGGACTAGACCTCTTAATTCCAGTGAAGGGTAATGCTTAATGCTACAACATACTAGACATTTTACACCATTTTATGTTTCCTATTTTGTGGCACCAGTTTGGGGAAGGCCCTTTCCTGTTCTAGCATGACTGGGCCCCTGTGCACAAAGCAAGGTCTATAAAGTCATGGTTTGACAAGTTTGTGAAGCAAACTTAAGTTCCTCATGACCTTAACCCCATTAAACGCAGATTGTGAGCCAGACACTCCAAAATCTTGTAGAAGGCCTTCGCAGAAGAGCTGCCAAGAGGGGTGGGGTAGAGTTGCAATGGGACAACTCTAAATTAATGCCCATGGTTCTGGAATGGGATGTCCAATAAGCTCATATAGGTGCAGTATTCAGGTCTCCACATACTCTTGGTCATATAGTGTAGAAAAGATACATACATTGTGAATGTGATGACCATTACAATGTGTTTCTAGTTTCCCACTAACCATGTACCCTTCGAAGGCATTATTGAATTTCCCTACTAATTATCGGTTAAAAGTAACAATTACGACTCCAAATCCAGTCCTATTTTTAAATTCTGGTTGGAGACATGTTCTAGCACAGTAAATCCAATAACAAGAGTTGCAAAATATAAGGACGTTTTACTTTATTGAGGGAGTGGTAGATAAGCAGAACAATCTCTTAGCAGAAATGATAGCGGTAAATACAGTAAGAAAATTAAAATTTAAACATTCATGGGATAGGCTAAATGGCTAGCCTGAATGTAAGACAAGCCCTATAAGGAACAAAACAGGCAGACTAAAAGGCGCCAAATGGTTATTTGCTGTCAAAATGATACTTAGTACCAGCAAATGTACAAAGAACCGTGCGCTTCCCTTTTCTGTCTTTTTCTTTCTTCAAAGGCCTCCAGGACATGCTGCGTAATCACTCGTTTGTTGGCTGTGTTAGTCCCCAGTGGTCTTTAGTTCAATATCAGACAAAGTTGTATCTGCTAAATACAACAAAGCTGAGGTAAGAAACTCTCAACAGAGCTAAATTTTCTCTATTTTTTATTTAATATTAATTCTTTCATAGAAGTGGCTTTTCCAATCTGTTTTTTTACTTCTTGATATAAGTAGTAGAATCACTTAAACAGTAGCTGTAAAGTAAGAGAATTTTACTGACGATACTTAAGGATATCAATATTTAAAATGAATAAATAAAATGAGAGAGAGATTCTTGTGTTTAGGCTGACAGTATGTAGGGTTTTGAATATATATTCCTGAGGAAAGTCCACGAGGTGGACTGAAACGTTGACATGCAAATAAAAATGAAGCACTATTGAAGACGGTGAGTGCTGGCTTTACTACTTTTAGATTATATATATATATATATATATATATATATATATATATATATATATATATATATATATATATATATATATATATATTATGCACCACATGGTTGTGCATTTTAAGGTTTATAATCCATGTGTACGTGAATATTATTAATTAAAATATTTTATCTGTAAGTCATAAAAAAATGGCCATAACCTTTCCTGAGATATACTATAAAATGTGCAAAATGACAATAAAACACTTAAGGTTTTTGTTAAGCTTTAAAAACCAAAGTGTTTTTCCATTCTTTCCAGCCAGGAGCTCTTTTATCAAATACTTATTTATGACTTTGGCAACTTTGGCATTCTGAAACTATCTGTAAGTATCCATACATTTTTCTACCCCAAATTTGTTAGAAATGTTTTTTTTATTGATGTGAACGCTTGAATATAATATGATATAGTACAGTATGTGTATATGGTGGGAATAGTAGGAAGCAGGCACCCTACTGCTTCCAATATTCCATCTGAAAATATACTTCTCGTCTCCTGCTACAGATTAGATGCAATTAAAGTATATCCCTCTGTTTGTTTTTTTTACATTTCATTAGCAGAAAAGATTTTTGACAGCAAGCTTTTTTTTTTAGCATAAATAATGCATTATCTAAAAGAAGCCCAATGGAAATTTAGGATTTGTAATTCCAATTTGTGGTCTAGTCCATTTTGTGAGTTATTTTTTGATTCAATGTGGGTTCAATCGTTTATGATCATGTACATGTTTTTCATGAATTTTAAACCAGGAATCTGCACCGCTTTATGACTTGGCAATGCTAGCTTTGGACAGCTCCGAAAGTGGATGGACAGAAGAAGATGGACCAAAGGAAGGACTTGCTGAGTACATTGTTCAATTCTTGCAGAAGAAGTGTGAGATGTTAAAAGATTATTTTTCACTTGAACTTGATGAGGTGAGCCAGAGTTTTTTGAAAATGTTCTGGTGCGCCTGAGGCAGGCTTTGTTGTCTTTAACCCCTTGACGATATTGACATGCCTGGCATGTCATAACTTGAAAGGTGTTGCTGTAATGGCTCGCACTGTGGCCGCTCCGGAGGGTCTGGAGAACTCTTGAGTTCCCCCTGTAGGGGGACTAAATTCATCAATGCAAGTCAATGGAGCCCAGCTTACTAATTACAATGTAATTTGTCACAATCCTCGCTGATGTCTCCATCAAAAGAATCATCCTGTTCCAACAATTTTTTTTTAAAAGTCTATATATATATATACACACACAGACACACACTCACTGGCGACTTTTAGGTACACCTGTTCAATTGCTTGTTAACACAAATAGCTAATCAGCTAATCAGCCAATCACATGGCAGCAACTCAATGCATTTAGTCATGTAGACGTGGTCAAGACAACTTGCTGAAGTTCAAACCGAGCATCAGAATGGGGAAAGGGGATTTATGTGACTTTGAAAGTGGCAGATTTGTTGGCAGAGTATTTCAGAAACTGCTGATCTACTGGGATTTTCACGCATAACCATCTCTAGGGTTTACAGAGAATGGTCTGACAAAGAGAAAATATCCAGTGAGAGGCAGTTGCGTGGATGGAATTACCTTGTTGATGTCAGAGGAGAATGGGCAGAATGGTTTGAGATGACAGAAAGGCAATAGTAACTCAAATAACACTTGCTATAACCAAGAATATGAAACAGAGGCTAAAATTCGCACAGACAAAATTGGACAATGGAAGACTGGAAGAACATTGCCTGGTCTGATAAGTCTTGATTCCAGCTGCAGCATTCAGATGGCAGGGTCAGACTTTGGCGTAAACAACATGAAAGCATGGATCTATCCTGCCGTATCATCAGTTCAGTCTGGTGGTGGTGTAATGGTGTGGGGGAAGTTTTCTTAGCACACTTTGGGCCCCTAAGTATCGATTGAGTATCGTTTAAATGCGACAGAGTATTGTGGCTGACCATGTCCATCCCTTTATGACCACAGTGTACCCATCTTCTGATGGCTACTTCCAGCAAGATAATGCACCATGTCACAAAGCTCACATCAACTCAAACTGGTTTCATGAGTTCACTGTACTCCAATTGCCTCCACGGTCACCAGATCTCAATCCAATAGAGCACCGTTGGAATGTTGTGGATTGGGAGATTTGCATTATGGATGGGCAGCCGACAAATCTGCAGCAACTGCGTGATGCCATCATGTCCATATAGACCATAATCTCTGAGGAATGTTTCCAACACCTTGTAGAAAGTATGCCACGAAGAATGAAGGCAGTCCTGAAGGCAAAAGGAGGTCAAACCTTGTACTAGCAAGGTGTACCTAATAGTGGCCAGCGTGTGTGTGTATATGTATGTTTGTCTTAATGAGCAAGTCCTAAAATTAGCCCTATTATCTTCACAAAAAACCTTGTATTGAATGAGTTAAAATACTAGCATTTTAAATGCCCGTGGGGTTTCTAGATCTAAAAATTTTTTGAAGGGGTTCAAAGATGTTCCAAAAATAAGACTGTCAGGAACCAATTTTTCACTGCCTGAACCATGGCTTTTTTATACCTGTGGCATTTACATCTGCGACCACTAGTGGCCACCCTCCGCCCTCTGGAGCACTCAGAACTCAGGTGTGCCTTGTTACCTGGGTTGAGCCCTAGTCTACATCCAGCTGGGTCTTGTTATCTGGATTACCCTGCCTTTATGAACCTGCCCTGCCCTTCAGTCAGGGCCTTTGTATTGAAGTCTATGGACCTTCCTGCTGTGGCTCTGCACCTGTACTGTTCCTGGTTCCCTGCTTTGTGTCCTTCCAAGTGGACTCCCTGCTTTGTGTCCTTCCAAGTGGACTCCCTGCTTTGTGTCCTTCCAAGCGGGCTGTGTGCCTTTTGTACCCTTCCAAGCGGGCTGTGTGCCTTTTGTACCCTTCCAAGCGGGCTGTGTGCCTTTTGTGCCCTTCCAAGCGGGCTCTCTGTCTGTCGTGCCCTTCCAAGCGGGCTCTCTGTCTGTCGCGCCCTTCCAAGCGGAGTCTCTCTGTCGCGCCCTTCCAAGCGGGCTCTCTGTCTGTCGCGCCCTTCCAAGCGGGCTCCCTGCCAAAAGACTTATTACCTGTATTTTATTTTGCCATACGTCCGGTTACTTGCTTAGACTAGATTACCCTTATTTGCTGGTCCTGTTATATACATGAAATACACTGCATTACCTGGATTTCTGTTTGTGGTGTCTTTGTTTGCATAATCATGCACCGTGGGTTACATACTGAACCCCAAGTATCCCCTGCGCATGGGCTCCTACCTGACCTGATCACCCGAGTCCTGACAAAGACATGGCAAAGACTGACCAGATGTTGAAATTCCAAAAAAATTTACCCACCCCTCCAAAAACAACCTAACAAACCCATGCATGGTATCCCTGTACTCAGGAGATGTTGCTGAACACATATTGGGGTGTTTGACAGTGACATATACTAGGAGCTGTAAATTCATTCCTATATTAGAATGTGTGTGGGAAAAACACACAAAAAATACTAAATAGAAAGGGTTAAAATACCAGCATTTCAAATACCCTGGAGTGTCTAGTTTTCAAACATATATGATGGGGTAAATTGAATTGGCCAGCTTTAAAGATGTCCCAAAAAGACATGGGGCAGGGTGATCACATGTCAAAATTTCAATTTGAAAAATGCACACCTCTCATGCATGGGTGGTATCACTGTACTCGGGAGATATTGCTGAACACATTTATTTGGAGACTTACAAAACTCCCCTACCAGATTTCATAGTATTGGTTCATAACAGTACTTTTGTCACCTCTTAACACAAATGTTACATACACAAAGAAATGTGGTGCTGCTTTCTTATTAAGATAGATTGTGTATTGATCTTTTATGTATATTATAGAAAGGAAACCTTACTGGACTCCCACTATTGATAGACAACTATATTCCACCTTTGGAAGGACTGCCTATGTTTATTTTGCGCTTAGCCACTGAGGTAAGATAAACAAAACATGCTTTGTAAGCTGTCCTATGTTGTGTGTGTGTATATGTGTATGTGTATGTGTATATATATATATATATATATATATATATATATATATATATATATATATATATATATATATAATCCAAAATTAACAATTAGACTCCAATTACCACTCCAGGGACTTCTTTAAATAATCACTCGAGAAACTCCAGTTTTCCAATCAACGTTTCAGTCTGTTTATTAGACTTTCATCGGGACATGTCAGAAAAACAACGTGAGTCATATTTATACCAAAAAAGGATCATTAACAAGACCTACCACACCTGTAGTGCTCGTGGTGTTCCTGTAGTGCTCGGCGTGTACCATTCCCGAATACGCATGTGCCGAGCGTCAGCAATACTTCCGGATCCAGGGCCGGCCCAAGACAAAATGTCGCCTGGGGCGAATTTTAAAATGCCGCCCCCCCCCCTTATCTACCCTTCCTCTCCCTCCGTCCCTGCCGCCCCCCCCATTATCTACCCTTCCTCCCTCCCTCCCTATTATCCACCCTTACCCCCCCCTCCTTGTACTTACCTTTCAGCAGTCCTGCGGCGAGTCTCCCTGTTCAGTCTCGGTGCCGGCTTGTAATGCTGAGCGCCGGAAATGAGGTAATCTTCCGGCGCTCAACATTACAAGCCGGGACCGAGACAGAACAGGGAGACTCACCGCAGAGGAGAGAGAGAGAGGGGCGCCGAGCAGGTACTGACAGCTTGGTAAGGGAAAACCACTCGGCGCCCCTTTCTCTCTCTTTCGCTTTAAAAAAAAAAAAAAGGGTTTGGGGCGGCAAAGTGCCGCCCCTTCAAAAGTGCCGCCCCTTCAAAAGTGCCGCCCCTTCAAAAGTGCCGCCCCTTCAAAAGTGCCGCCCCTTCAAAAGTGCCGCCTGGAGCGGTTGCCCCACTCGGCTCCATTGTCGGGCCGGCCCTGTCTGGATCTCGGACGCACGGTCTGAGTTCCGGATTGTCATGGCAACGCTTACATTTAATCTGCATAATACGTCTCCTATGCCGGTCTGTAAACCTCTTATTTGTCCCTGATTATAAGACGACCCCCCAAAATCTGAATATTAACTTAGGAAAAAAAAGAAAAAGCCTGAATATAAGATGACCCTAAAGGAAAAAAGTTTTACCAGTAAATGTTAATTCATGTAAACTATTTTTTTTTAATAAAAGCTATGATTGAGAAAAATATTTTTTTTGTTTTTATTTCCTTGTATTTTCCAACCTGTCCCCCAGTTACGCACATCTGCCCCCAGGCTTGTGGCCCATGATATGCCTTTTAACCCTCTATGTGCCACTGTGCCCCATGGTATGCCTTTTGACCCCCTATGTGCCACTCTGCCTCCAGAAATGCCGTATACCCCTATATCCCATTCTGGCATTTAGGGGGTTAAAATGCATATTATGGGGCAGAGTGGCATATAGGGAGGTATAAGGTATTCCAGGAGGCAGAGTGGCATTAAGGGAGTTAAAAGGCATTGTATAGAGCACTCTGCCTCCAGAAATGCCATATACCCCTATATGCCACTCTGGCATTTAGGCGGTTAAAAGGCATATTATGGGGCAGAGTGGCATATAGGGAGGTATAAGGCATTTTAGGAGGCAGAGTGCTCTATTAAATGCCCCCTTAACGCCACTCTGCCTCCTGAAATGCCTTATACCTCCCTATATGCCACTCTGCCCCATAATATGCCTTTTAACCCCCTAAGTGCCAGAGTGGCATATAGGGGTATAAGGCATTCCAGAAATGCCCTATGCCCCCATTTAACACACACACACACACTTACCGGTGCTTCCAATTTCCTGCCGTATTGCCGGGGCAGCGGGTTGACGTCTCCTTCCGCTGCAGCCGGAAGGAGGTGGAGTTGGCAGCGGGGGTTTGTCTGCGTCCGTCGCGCATACCTTTCCCGGCTGTCAGAGAGAGTTCCCCGCACCGGTGCCCTTCAAGGGGTTAATTCCCGTTTTTTTAGGGGGTTCTGCTGCTGGTGGTCTGCCTGGATGCCCAGGCAGACCAGCAACAGCAAAAACGAGCCCCCAGAAGTCCTCTGATCAGTCCTGTAGGACTGATCAGAGAGACTCCTCCCCTACAATCTCCAGTCTATTGGAGATTGTGTCCCAGCTGCCAGAGGCAGCTACAGGGACAGGGAGACAGGGTTCTTTGGTCTCCACATGAGTGTGGAGACCAGACCCCCCACCCCCACCCTTCCTCAGTTAACCCCTACCCCCCTCTTCCTCAATTAACCTCTTCAATGCTGCGATTGTGTATGACCCCCATCGCAGCATTGCAGGGGTTAATATTAGTCCCCACAAGCTTGTGGGGACTAAATATCAATCAATGCTGTGCTTCAATGGAGCATCAGCATTGAAAGAGTTAAAAAAAAATAATGTAAAAAATAATAATAATTAAAAAAAAAAAAATTAAAAAAAAATTAATAAAATAATAATAATAATAATAAAAAAAATAACAGCACTGACCTGAAAGTCCAGGGTGCTTCCAGGTCAAATGCTGGGCTGATCAGATCGCCCCTGGCCAATAGGAGTGATCGGATCATTATGGCAGCCCACGGATGACCCTGCTCTACAAAGAGAGAGGGGTCATCTAGGGTAATTATGAAAAAACACAAATTATTAATAAAATGAAAAAATCATAATTATTACCTGATCACTTGGTGACATTTTAAGTCGCTGATTATTGATCGGTCTCCCTGATTGATGTCAGCGGCCTAAACCTGTCACTTACAAGTAATCTGATGAAAAAAAATATTTAAAAAAATGTAAATGCACATGTTCCAGTTTTGCCCTCATAGCTTCCTCAAAAAATACATGAACCATGCATGTGAGACCTTGTTGGAACCGGGGGGTGTTGGTGAACAAAATGTGGTGCTTTCTTCCACTGTTGCACATATGCTGTGCAAGAAATAAATTTTAACATTGAAATGTATTTGTTAAAAACGCAATAAAATAAATTTTCCGTGAACTTTGGCAGACATCAGTGAAGAAAAGGCTAGCTGAAAACTGTCAAAACTACCCTAGTTGAACACCTTGACTTGTCTACTGTTCATAAATATATACTTTTATGGGGTAATTTACAGCAGGGGGCTTCCAAAATGTCCCAAATGGGATATGGGCCCAGGAAACCAATTTCTGAAAATTCCAAATGTGAAAACGAAAATGCGCATGTTCCAGTTTTGCCCTCATAGCTTCTTTAAAAAATGCATGAACCATGCATGTGAGGCCTTGTTGGAACCGGGGGATGTTGGTGAACACAATTTGGTGTTTTGTTCTGCAGTTGCACATATTCTATACAAAATATAATATAAAATCTAAAGCAACATTGCAACATATGCAAAAAAAAAACAAAAAAATATAAAAATACCTCAAAATTTGGCAGCAATTGGCGATAAAATCCCTGTTTGAAAAGTGTCAAAATGACCCTAGTTGTACACCTTGACTTATCTACTGTTCATAAACATATAATTTTGGGGGGGTAATCAGTATCTGTGACAACTATTGCAGTTATTAGACTGCCATGCCAAATTTGAAAAAAATTACATTTCAAAAACGTGATGCATGCCTTGCAATATTTGCCCTATACTGGTCAAAATAGATAAAAATCCTGGCCATGTTGGGTGGTTTCCAAATCAGGACAAGTTAATGAATATATTTGGGATAATTTTTTCCCATTGGTTTAATGTGTGTACAATTTGTATGTATACAAAACTGTAAAAAAAAATGCGTTTTTTCATTTTTTCCCCACCTTTTCCAGTTTTTTTCAAACAAAACAATGTACTACCCAGCTTACTATGGTTTCAAATGAAAGCCCTACTTGTGCTGAAAAAAACAATATATGATTTGTGTGGGTGCACCAATTGATAAGAGAGAAATTACAGTTGAAGAAAGACATGGCAAAAACACAAAAACGGCTCCGGTCCTTTAGCGACACCTTAGTATCAAAATCCCGGTCCTGAAGGGGTTAATGATCCTTTTTTGGTATAAATATGACTCACATTGTTTTTCTGACATGTCCTTATTAAAGTCTAATATACTGACTGAAACGTTGATTGGAAAACTGGAGTTTCTTGAGTGATTATTTAAAGAAGTCCCTGGAGTGCCGGTAACTATTTTTGGATATTATATATATATATATATATATATATATATATATATATATATATATATATATACACAATTTTCCTTAAACAATTATAAAATTATAGCATTCTCACTATAAAATGTAGTACCAAGAAAAGCATATAATGTACTTTATATTATGCAAAACCTACAAATAAAAAAAAAAAAAAAAAACCGATACATTTACTAACATATAATACTAATCTGGGCTGTGTGTCTTTTTATAAGATACATACATTTACTAACATACACATATATATATATATATATATATATATATATATATATATATATATATATATATATATATATAAAAAAAAAAAGACACAGCCTACATCAGTATTATATTTTCATAGTAGAGAGAAGCAAGCCATTACTTAAGTCTAATGCTAAATATACTCTTAAGTAGGACATGTAAGCATATTGTAGCTCTCTTAAATTAAGGCAGTAATGCATTTCAAGATTCCTGCAACTTTAACCCTATCCTTCCTGTACGTCTCCTAGTCGAGACCCCCAGTATTTCTGAGTGTGCTTCCAGACAGGAAGCTTTTTATTCTCAAAAAAGGTGAAAAACCTTAAGTTTAACATCTAACATTAAATCTTTTAATTTATATCAATCCAGCTCTCAATATGCAAATCTTCTATACAGTAATTTTAATAACTTAATAGGAGCATCAGGCTATAAACCTTCCTTAAATCCCCGCTTCTTCCTAAATCTATTCCAAAATAATCCTAGGTGATCCATTATGTAATTTTTGCCAAGCAGAAGTTGGGAGCTCCCATTAGCTATTGACCACCATATGACTATGTCAAGGTCTTGGTTAAGCATATATCTTTCTATTAGTTTCCATGCCTCTAGATCGGCATCATGGCTAACCCATCTAGTAATATGTGTAATCATGGCGGTATCGTGATATTTTTTTTAAATGTGGGACCGCTACTTGTCCCCTCACAGACAATTTTTGATAGGCATTACTTCCACTGATTTGTGCCCCAAATGTGGTATGATTGCCGCCGACTTATTTCATAACTTATGGGTTTGCCTACCTATACGTGAGTTTTGGAAACGCGTTCAAGCTTTCCTAGTGAGCCTCAATATCCGGGACTTCCAAGTAAGTCCGGAGGCTGCCCTTTTTGGCCATCTCGATGATCGAGGAGTGCTAAGGCCTTGATTTGTATAATTCTGGCTGTGGCCAGGAAAACCATTTTGCAGCAGTGGATACATGCTGAACCTCCTTCATTGTCTTTATTTCATAATAAATTGTTCCACCTGCTCAGAATGGATTCGTTAGATGCGACGATACACAAAGAAAGAGACACCCATAGATTTTTAAAAAAATGGGATGGTTTTATTGGTACTCTGGAGAACTCTGTTAAATGCCAAATCAAAGCCACTTTCTGTGGCACTTCCTGGTATGGTGCGCAGCTGCTACTGGGTAATGATCCTTGATCGTAATACCTGACCTATGCCGGTTTGCTGTCAGGGTTTTTTTGTTGTTTTTCACTCCGGTTATTTGTCTTGCTGGGCTGACCAGGCGGGTGGGGGGGGGGGATACTTTTGTGACTTCACCCATTGTATTTCCTGGTTTCTACCTGATTTGTTGCAATGTTGTCATTTGGTATTCTCTGAGCGACGTACACGGAAAACTCAATAAAAAGAATTAAAAAAAATAAAAAATCCGGGACCGCTAATCTCCCTTTATCGCTGTTACTAGATAAGACCTTTTGGTTTACCCTGGCTTTCTTCCCTTTCCAAATATACATCAACTAACCTTTTCAATCTCTTATTCTTGGGTGGGTGGGTTAATACCATGGGATACTTATCGAATAGATAAAGCTATTTTGGCAGAATGTAGAATTTGATGAAGTTAATACATCCCCACCCCAAAACCTCTATATTAGCCCAATCTTTGAAGTTCTCAGAAGTCTGAGATAGTATGGCTCAATTATTAACCGCTATCATTTCTTAAGGTTTTGAAGACACAATAATGCCTAAACATTCTATATAGGGCTGCAACTAATGATTATTTTCATAATCGATTAGTTGGACGATTATTTTTTCGATTAATCGGGTAAAAAAAAAATATGCAAATTTTTAGTTTATTTAAAATAAAAACTTATAATTTACAATGGCATTTCACGATTTGCCTTCTTATATTACTGACATAATAATTAAAGCTATATTTTAACAAGAACCCCAAAAATACCAAAAAAAGCTTTACTAGTAAATATTCATGTAAACTATTTTTGCCCCTATATGCTACTCTGCCCCTATATATGCCTTATACCCTCCTATATGTCAGAGATGTCACTGTGCCCCCTTATACCTCCTATATGCCACTCTGTCCCCTGATATGCCTTATACCCCTCCTGATATGCCTTATAGCCCCCTATATGCCACTGATATGCCACTCTGTCCCCTAATATGCCTTATACCCCCTATATGCCACTGTGCCCCCTGATATGCCTTATAGCCCCCTATATGCCTTTTACACTTGATATGCCACCATGGCCCCTGATATGCATTTTACCCCTAAATGCCACTGAGATGCCACTGTGCCCCCTGATACACCTTATAGCCCCTTTATGCCACTGTGCCCCCTGATATGCCTTATAGCCCCTTTATGCCACTGTGCCCCCTTATGCCACTGTGCCCCCTGATACGCCTTATAGCCCCTTTATGCAACTGTGCCCCCTGATACGCCTTATAGCCCCTTTATGCCACTGTCCCCCCTGATACCACTGTGCCCCCTGATATGTCTATATATTAAATATAGACAAAAAAATTAATACACAATATAAATATAAATATATGGCCAATATAAACAATAAATCAAATATTACAGACATAAAAAAATAAAAAAAACACAAATGCACATAATTAATAGATCCCGCAAAAATTCTACCTGCCCCACCAGGGGTTAATATATCAACAGAAGAAACACTGTCCTCTTTTTACTTACTTGTCCTGTTTTTCTTCTGTTGATATATTAACCCCTGGTTGGGCAGGTGGAAGTGGCAGTGAGATGAAGTAGCAGAGGTTGCGCACATAGCGCACTAAAATCCAAATCCCCTGCAGCGCTGCACGGGACCTGGATCCTCTCCGGCAGCCGGTAGGGGTCTGTGCGATGTGCGCAGACAGCCGCTTCTCCCCTCCGCTTCCGTTGGGGCTTCCATGATGGAAGCCGCACCGGAAGGTCACGTGACGCCAGGTTCAGTAATAGAAGCCCTGGCGGAAGTGGAGGGGAGAAGTGGAAGGGAGAAGCGGAGGATGTCTCCGCATTTTGCACGGACCCTCACCGGGTGGCAGAGAGGATCCAGCTCTCCTGCAGCTTTGCGGGGGTCTGGATTCTACAGTTATAATCCGATCTCTATTTGAGATCAGATTATAGAAGGGAGTTTTTCCAGAGCATTTGCTCTGAAAAACATCATTTTATAAATTGATAAAATCGATTCAACTAATCGATTATGAAAATCGTTGACAACAATTTTCATAATCGATTATTATAGATTTTATCGATTCGTTGTTGCAGCCCTAATTCTATACTTTAAACCAAATAAAAGCCTAAGTGGTCTCTAATTCTGCCATTAGTCTATTATCGAGATTAATCCCTAGGGTCTTTGATTTTGAGAGATACAATTTGTATTTATTATGAAAACCATATACTTCCATTTCCTTTAATAGAGTTTTAATTGACTCTCGGATTAATTAGCGTAACTACTACATCCTCTGCATATAGGTTGACTTTTAACTCGTAATGTTTAATAGGTGCGCCTTTGATATCTGCATCAAATCTTGTACGCTGAGCCAAGGATTCTGTGTGGTGTAGCAGTCCCCTGCAGACGATTATTTTCTGCCTTTTTTTTTTTTTATTCCGGCATTTTGCCAATAATGCCCTTTTCGGCCGATTCTATTTCGTATAGTATTGATCTGCAATGACTTTTGGTAAATCCTCCTGCTATAATGCTGATTCTGGAAATCTTCTTGTGAGTCCGGATCTGTTCTGTGTTTTATATTGAATACTACATGATGTGTTATATAACTCAAGACTGTATGTTTTGGTCTAGAGCCCTGCGTGGGACTGCTTTTTAATCCCGCTCCCGCAATGTGGGTGTTCCGCTCCCGCCCGCTGCCCCCCACATTTGTGGCCAATCCCGCCCGCTCCCGCCACATTTGTGGCGAATCACGCCCGCCTCCTTACCTGATTTCCCAAGCAGTCCCGCAAGGCTGCCCTCGAGTTGTTCTCTCACAGCGTCTCCTCTCTTGCCTCCGCCCAGGAACAAGGCGGAGTCACAGGAAGTGACGTCACATCACGTGACTCCGTTTTGTTCCTGGGCAGAGCCAGATAGGAGACACTATAAGGGAGCAGCGAGAAGGCAGCCTTGCGGGACTGCGCGGGATTACCGGGACCCACAGGTAAAGTGCCTGACCGCCCGCAACCCCGCGGGACCCACCTCCCAATGCAGTCCTCTATTTTGGTCTTTTAAGTGAACTGTGTATGACGTCCCAACTCTCTGTCTCCTCTCACCTCCAAGCTTATTGAAATAATTATTTATACTTAATTTAACTAAAATTCTTGATTACAATTCTTTACTTGACCCTCTTCAATGTGGTTTCCTCACCACTCACTACTCTACACTAATCCTACCAGACCTTTCTGCTGCTTTCGACACTGTGGACCACCCTCCTGTCCTTCAAACTCTTCATGATCTTGGTTTAAGTGACACTGCTCTCTCCTGCTTCACGTCCTACATTTCTGATCGTACCTTCAGCGTCTCTTTCTCCAGTAACACCTCCCCTCCAGCACTAGGTCAGGGTACCCCAAGGCTCAGTTCTAGGACCCCTTCTGTTCTCCCTTCACCCTACCTTACTTGGCAAACTAATCTCATCCTTTGGCATTCAATACCACCTGTATGCTGATAACACCCAGATCTACCTATCCTTTCCTGATCGCTCTCCCTCTCTTAGATTGTGTAACTAACTGCCTTGCATCTGTCTCTACCTGGATGTCTGCATTAGGGCTGCAACAACTAATCAATAATGAAAATCATTGTCAAAATATACATAGTTATATAGGTTGAAAAAAGACATGCGTCCATCAAGTTCAGCCTTTCCTATATCTGTTAATTTGTTGCTGTTGATCCAAAAGAAGGCAAAAACCCCAGTTTGGCTCTTTCCAATTCTGCACTAACCAGGGAAAAAATTCCCTCTTGACCCCAAAATGGCAGTCAGATTTCTCCTTGGATCAATAAGCTGTTTCCCCATAATTAAAGATTATATCCCTGAATATTATGTTTTTCCAAGTATCCATCCAGTTGCAGTTTAAACATTTGTACAGACTCCGATAAAACTACCTCTGCAGGCAGAGAATTCCACATCCTTATTGTCCTTACTGTAAAAAACCCTTTCCTCTGCTTTAGACAAAATCTCCTTTACTTCCGTCTAAACGCATGACCACCTGTCCTATGCATAGTCCTGTTTATGAACAGATTTCCACACAATGGTTTGTATTGGCCCCGAATATATTTAAATATAGATATAGCTTTTCATGTTATACTAAAATAAGAAGGTGATTAGAGAAATGTCATTGTGTTACACAAGGTAATGTTAATGTTATCTCCTGCATTGACTATTGTAACCCTGTCTTAACTGGTCGCTCTCTTAACCGGCTTGCCCTTCTACAATCCACCATGAACAATGCGGCAAGACTTATTTTCCTCTCCCGCCTCTTCCCTCTGTCTTTTTCTTCCCTGGCTGCTTGTGCACTTTAGGATTCATTTCAAAATCCTGACTCTTACTTTCAAAGCCCATCATAATGCTTCCCCTACTTACACCTCATCACTCATCCAATGATCTTCTGGCTTCTCCTCTGATTTCTAGCTCTAATGCATGCTTGCAGGATTTCTCAAGGGCTGCCCCTATCCTTTGGAATGCCCTTCCCTAGCCAATCACTTTCCCCTTGCCTTCGGTCCTTCAGGGATTTAAAAAAAAATATTTTGAAGACCCACTTCTTTAAGAACGCTTGAAACATTACACGTTAATGTCCTCTCACATTCCCTTAGGCTATATTACAAGAGGGAATATGGAAACATTGTAAGTTTGTTTGAGGAGGGCCCTCCTCACCTGTTTCCGTAAGGTAAATTGTTGTTATATACTACCTGCTATGTCCTGTTTACCCATTGCACAACGTTGAAGAATATGCTGGCATTACATGAAACAATAAATAATGACAACCAGTAAAGAAGATACAATCTTAGCAGCTATAGACAAGGCATAGCAGAAGCATACCGTATTTGCTCGATTATAAGATGACCATGATTATAAGACGACCCCCCAAATCTGAATATTAATTTAGGAAAAAAAGCCTGAATATAAGACGACCCTATAGGAAAAAAAGTTTTACCAGTAAATGTTAATTCATGTAAACTATTTTTTCCAACCTGCCCTCCCCAGTTATGCACATCTGCCCCAGAAATGCCTTATACCCCCTGTATGCCACTGTGCCCCATGATATGCCTTTTAACCCTCTAAATGCCACTGTGCCCCATGATATGCCATTTAACCCTATATGCCACTGTGCCCCATGATATGCCATTTAACCCTATATGCCACTGTGCCCCATGATATGCCTTTTGACCACCTATGTGCCACTCTGCCTCCAGAAATGCCTTATACCCCTATATGCCACTCTGGCATTTAGAGGGTTAAAAGGCATATTATAGGGAAGAGTGGCATATAGGGAGGTTTAAGGCATTCAGGAGGGAGAGGGGGGGAGGGAGTGTTAAATGGGAGATATAAGGCATTTCTGGAGGCGGAGTGGCATTAAGGGGGTTAAAAGGCATTTCACAGAGCACTCTGCCTCCAGAAATGCCTTATACCCCCCATTTAACACTCCCTCCCCCTCCCTCCTCCAAACTTACCGGTGCTTCTGACTTCCCTATCATGTAGCCGGGGCAGCGTGTAGATCCCACGCACTTACGCTGCAGCCGGAAGGAGGCGTGGCTAGCAGCGGGGGTTGTCTGCGTCCATCGCGCAGACCTTCCCCGACTGTCAGAGATCAGAGTTCCGGCACCGGTGCGGGGAACTCTGATCTCTGCCAGCCGGGGAAGGTCTGCGCAATGGATGCAGACAACCCCCACTGCTAGCCACACCTCCTTCCTGCTGCAGCGGAAGTTGTCTACGCGAATCGCGTAGACATGTACACACTGCCCCAGCTACATGACAGGGGATTCAGAAGCACCGGTAAGTGGGGCGGGGGGAGGGGAGACAGGAGGATCCAGGTCCCCTGCAGCTGCGGGGGATCTGGATCTTAGTCGTCTCATAGTCAGACCTATTTGCTCTGAAAAAAACCTAGTCTTATAATCGAGCAAATACGGTAATTTGCCAGTACAATTTAAAACATTTTTTCAGTATATCCTGGCCTTAGGCACAGGGGTGTTTTTCAGATATCTGACATCCCCAAATCTGCCATTTTTGTCTTCTCTCTAGGTGAACTGGGATGATGAAAAAGAATGCTTTGAAAGCTTCAGCAAAGAATGTTCACTGTTTTACTCTCTCAAGAAGCAGTTCATATTGCAGGAATCTGCTTGTGAGGTAATTCTTAATGATTTTACCATGCCTTGATAGTCTTATATATTTCTTTTTATTTACAAATACCTTAATACATAAAAACAAAAACTTGTCACAGTGGCACTTTACCTCCACTGTAGCAATTCCATGTCTCCAGTAAGCAGTAACTCGAGCCTGAATTGACTGTCTCCAGTTTGATTTTATTTTTGTGAACCCTGTTGCGGCTTGTGACAGCACCTTGTGACCTAGTATTGATGCGATTTAAAATGCTCAACTGTGCGAAAAGCAGCTAAGCTGCAGTGTTTTATTGCAAATATCTGAAACTACATAAGCCTTCTTTTCATTTCTAAGTTACACTCACTGGCCACTTTATTAGGTACACCTTTGCTAGTACCGGGTTGGACCCCCCCTTTTGCCTTCAGAACTGCCTTCATTCTTCATGGCATACTTTATACAAGATGCTGGAAACATTCCACAGAAATTTTGGTCCATATGGACTTGATGGCATCACGCAGTTGCTGCAGATTTGTCGGCTGCACATCCATGATGCGGAGCTCCCGTTCCACCACATCCCAAAGGTGTTCTATTAGATTGAGATCTGGTGATTATGGAGGCCATTGGATTAGAGTGCCATACTTAAACAATGCTCAATTGGTACTAAGGGACCCAAAGTGTGCCAAGAAAATGTCCCCCACACCATTACACCACCACCACCAGCCTGAACTGTTAATACAAGGCAGGATGGATCCATGCTTTCATGTTGTTTACGCCAACGTCTGACCCTTCCATCTGAATGTCGCACCTGGAATCGAGACTCATCAGACCAGGCAACGTTCTTCCAGTCTTCCATTGTCCAATTTTGGTGAGCCTGTGCGAATTGTTTCCCTTTCTTAGCTGACAGGAGTGGCACCCGGTGTGGTCTTCTGCTGTATCCCATCTGCTTCAAGGTTTGATGTGTTATGCGTTCAGAGATGATATTCTGCATACCTTGATTTTAAAGAGTGGATATTTGATTAGCAGTTTCTGAAATACTCAGACCAACAGCCATGCCGTGTTCTAAGTCACTTAAATCCCCATTTCTTCCTCATTCTGATGCTCTGTTTGAACTCTTGGCAAGTTGTCTTGACCACGTCTACATGCCTAAATCCATTGAGTTGCTTCCGAAGCATCAGAGGGATCTCATTGTTGAAAGATATCAGTCAGGAGAAGGGTACAAAAGAATTTCCAAAGCATTAGATATACCATGGAACATAGTGAAGACAGTCATCATCAAGTGGAGAAAATATGGCACAACAGAGACATTACCAAGAACTGGACGTCCCTCCAAAATTGATGAAAAGACAAGAAGGAAACTGGTCAGGGAGGCTTACAAGAGGCCTACTGCAACATTAAGCCCGCCCCCAAGACTAACATCACTCCCACGGAGTGATTCTGTAGGCTGAAACCGCGATTGCAGAAAAACCTGCAATCGCGTTTTCAGCTGCCACAGGCAGCTTCAGGGAAGGGGGTGGTGTGTTGATTGGTTCCCCACACAAGTGTGGGGACCTGACACAACACCTCCTGTAGGACTGATCAAAGAGACTCCTCCCCTGCAATCTCCAGTCTATGGGAGATTGTGTCCCAGCTGCCAGAGGTAACTTCAGGGAAAGAGTGTAGAGACCAGCCCCCACCCCCTCCCTTGCTCAATAAACCCCTTCACTGCTGCGATTGTGTATGACCCCCATCGCAGCATTGCAGGGGTTAATATTAGTCCCCACAAGCTTGTGGGGACTAAATATCAGTCAATGCTGTGCTTCAATGGAGCATCAGCATTGAAACAGTAAAAAAAATAAATAAATAAAATTAAAAAATAATTTAAAAATAAATTAAAAAAATAACAGCACTGACCTGAAAGTCCAGGGTGTTTCCAGGTCAAATGCTGGGCTGGGCTGATGATGATCAGATCACTCCTGGCCAATAGGAGTGATCGGATCATTATGGTAGCCCATGGATGACCCTGCCCTACAAAGAGAGAGGGGTCATCTAGAGTAATTATGAAAAAACACAAGTTAATTTAAAAAAAAAAACATAATTATTACCTGATCACTTGTCGGTGACATTTTAAGTCGCTGATTATTGATCGGTCTCCCTGATTGATGTCATCGGCCTAAACCTGTCCTCAAAAATAGCTTCCTCAAAAAATGCATGTGAGGCCTTGTTGGAACCGGAGAATGTTGGTGAACAAAATGTGGTGTGTTCTTCCACTGTTGCACATATGCTGTGCAAAAAATAAATTGCAACATTGAAATAATGTTTAAAATAAATAAATTTATATATATTTATATATATTTTTATGGGGTAATTTACAGTGGGGGGCTTCCAAAATCTCCCAAATGGGATATGAGCCCAGTAAACCAATTTCTGAAAATTCCAAATTTGAAAACTAAAATGCGCATGTTCCAGTTTTTCCCTCATAGCTTCCTCAAAAAATGCATGAACCATGCATGTGAGGCCTTGTTGGAACTGGGGGATGTTGGTGAACACAATTTTGTGTTTTTTTTCTGCAGTTGCACATACAAAATACAATATGAAATGTAAAGCAACATTGCAAAATGACCCTAGTTGTACACCTTGATTTATCTACTATTCATAAACATATAATTTGGGGGGGATAATCAGTATCTGTGACAACTATTGCAGTTATTAGACTACCATGCCAAATTTTAAAAAAATCACATTTTAAAAACATGATGCCTGCCTTGCAATATTTGCCCTATACTGGTCAAAATAGATGAAAATCCTGGCCATGTTGGGTGGTTTCCAAACCAGGACAAGTTAATGAATATATTTTGGATAATTTTTTCCCATTGGTTCAATGTGTGTACAATTTGTATCTATACAAAACTGTTTTCCCCACTTTTTCCAGTTTATACCCAGCTTAATATGGTTTCAAAGGAAAGCCCTACTTGTGCTGAAAAAAACAATATATGATTTGTGTGGGTGCACTAATTGATAAGAGAAATTACAGTTGAAGAAAGACATAGCAAAAACACAAAAATGGCTCTGGTCTTTTAGCGACACCTTAGTATCAAAATCCCGGTCCTGAAGGGGTTAAGGGTGTGCACGCTAATGCAACCAGGTTATGGTGAGGTTTTTTTCCCCCTCAAAGATTTCAGTTTGTTTGCAATTGAATTGTTCACATCATATTAAAGGTGGGAAAAGTTCTGACATGATTTATCTTTGTCTCATTCTTTAACGTCACAAGAACCTGGCATTTTAACAGGGTTGTGTAGACTTTTTATATCCACTGTAGTGGAGGCGGCTGTCAAGGGTGTATTCACTAAACACTGAGTGGATGTGAGACATAAAATTAACTCTAATATAATGCATAAGCATTATGGAGGGCTAATGTGTTTTTTTCCCTGTATTTAGAGCCAAGTTGGAGAAAATAGCTTAACTCCCTGTTTCTCTGTTTAGGAGAAGAGTGCTGAAATAACCTCTCCATCATGGAAGTGGACAACTGAACACATACTATATAAAGCCTTCCGAACACACCTCCTTCCCCCAAAACCATTTGCAGAAGATGGAAGTATCTTGCAACTCGCAAACTTGCCAGACCTGTATAAAGTGTTTGAAAGATGCTAGCTCATCTGGCTAGTTTCCCCACTGTAAATGCCATTTCTAGCCTTGTTTTCTAGATTACTGTCATGGCTGTAAAAAAAAAATAATAAAAAAATGTAAGGTTCTATTGCTTATGTGTATGGATGAATGCACAGTATGAAACAAAATGTATGTTGGCAATAGTTACATCAGAATAAATGTTTTATGAAGAGCATGCTCTTTAACAAGGTTGCTAATTATGTTAATTTGTATTTTTCTGCTTTATATTTATATCACTGAAAACGGTGCCAAAGAACATTTTTATGGATGTAAAAATGAATATATGAATATATACTTTATATTTACAAACAGAATATGTGATTGTATGCAGCAATAAACCTTGTTTGGCAATATCTGGTTTCACTTGTAGGGTGAGGGCTCCATTTTGGTTGTTTAAAAAATGTATGCAAGCCAAAAAATTATAATGGACCAAACGGCATTGGCCTTGTGAAAAACAAATTGCTCGTTGGCATTTTCCGCTTTCTCATTTCGTGTTCCCACACATATTATATATAGTTTTTTCAAGACAAATGGGTTTCTTCAGATACTGTTATTTTTATCATATCATCTAATTCTCTATATATATATATATAAAAAAAAGAGAAACTTTTACTCATCTATAAAAGGTAATGAAAAAACCTGCTAAATAGATTCTACTATTTGTCCAGAGTTTAGAAATACCCAGTGGTTTTATGTTTTTTTGCTTTTTTCTGCACGTTATGCAGTACCAGTAGCGTTTTGCTGTTTCAAAACCATTTTTTCCCCAAAGCTGGTCATTCTGCCCCATGTGCTATTTCAGGTATTTTTGAAGCCGGTCAATGAAATTTACCCCATCAAACCATATAATTTTAAAAACTAGACACCAAGGTATTTCAAATGCTGGTATGTTAACCATTTCCATGCGCTAGTTCTACCATTAGCCTTTGTCAAACTTCATGGTAGTAAAAAAATTTATTTTTTTGACACGCGTTGTACTCCAGGTATAAATTTACAGCTCCTGGTATAAACACTGCCAAACAACACCCCGATATGTGTTCAGCAACATCTCCTGAGCGCAGTGATACCCCACATGGGGTTTGTTAGGTTGTTCAGGGACTAAAAGGCCCTTTTTGAGAGGTGTGCATTTTTCAAATTGGAATTTTGACACGTCAAAAAGTCTGCCCACATATCCTATTTAAGGTATGTTTGAAGCCAGCCAATACAATTTACCCCATCAAACCAAATATTTTTTGAAAACTAGGTATTTGAAATGCTGGCATTTTAACCCTTTCCATGCACTACTTTTAACACCAGCCTATGGTAGTAATTTTTTTTGTATTTTTTTTTTGTATTTTTTTCACACACGTACTTCAGGTATAAATTTACCGCTCCTGGTATATGTCCAATATGTGTTCAATATCTCCTGAGCTCAGTGATACCCCACATGCATGGGTTTGTTGGGTTATTTGGGAGGTAAAAGGCCACCTTTGTGAGGTGTGTATTTTTTTGCCATTTAGACATCTGATCCTACTGCCCCCATGTCCCATATTTGGGACATCTTTGAACCCGGCCAATTAAATTTACCCCATCAACTCATAAATTTTTTTGAAACTAGACACCCTATGGGCATTTATAATGCCAATATTTCAACACTTTCCATGCGGGAATTTTTGTGGACTTGCTCATTAAAAACTTTTTTTTTTTGGTGACAGTGGAGATTTTTACATGTTACCATAGAGAAACGGAGAAACGGCTGTCACCGTGCATCGCACAGACCCCCACCGACTGCCGGAGAGGATCCGGGTACCCTGCAACGCTGCAGGGGATTTGGATTTTAGTGCGCGATGTGCGCAACCTCCTCTACTTTTCTTCACTTCTACCTGCCCCACCAGGGGTTAATATATCAACAGAAGAAAAATGGGGCAAGTAAGCACCACTGGGTAAGCTAAGCCTGGAGTATTATCCTTATTTTTATGCTTATTTGCCCCGTGTTTCTATTGATATATTAACCCCTGGTGGGGATCTATTAATTATGTGCATTTGTGTTTATTTTTTGATTGCTGTAATATTTGATTTGTTTGTATTATCCATATATTTATATATATATATATTTATATTGTATTTAGGGCTGAAACAACGAATCGATAAAATCGATAATAATCGATAACTGAAATTGTTGTCGACGATTTCCGTTATCGATTAATCGAGTGATCGATTCGTTGTTGGCTCCTTTTACTTACCTCCGCGAGCGTTCCCTGCTTCCGCTACACGCTCTGCACTGCGTGACGGATGTGACGCGTTCCGGAGGTAAGTATTCTTCATGTCTGTGCGAATCGCTCTGTGCGAGTGGCTCCGTTCGCACAGAGCGATTCGCTCTGTGCGAGTGGCTCCGTTCGCACAGAGCGGTTCGCTCTGTGCGAGTGGCTCCGTTCGCACAGAGCGGTTCGCTCTGTGCGAGTGGCTCCATTCGCACAGAGCGATTCGCGGGGGTGGGGGTGGGGTTTCAGGGGATGCAGGCCAGGGTAGGAGACTGAGTGCAGGGCAGAGTGGGGGTGGGGGTGCAGGGCAGGGTGTGAGTGTGGGGGCAGGGCAGGAGACTGGGTGCAGGGCAGAGTGGGAGACTGGATGCAGGGCAGGGTGTGAGTGTGGGTGCAGGGCAGAGTGGGGGCAGGGTGTGAGTGTGGGGGCAGGGCTGGGTGCAGGGCAGAGTTGGAGACTGGGTGCAGGGGCACAGTGCAAAGCGCTGGGTGCAAAGTGCCAGGGCTGGGTGCAAAGTGCCAGGGCTGGGTGCAAAGTGCCAGGGCTGGGTGCAAAGTGCCAGGGCTGGGTGCAAAGTGCCAGGGCTGGGTGCAAAGTGCTGAGTGCAAAGTGCCAGGGCTGGGGCAAAGTGCTGAGTGCTGGGTGCAAAGTGCCAGGGCTGGGTGCAAAGTGCTGAGTGCAAAGTGCTGGGTGCAAAGTGCCAGGGCTGGGTGCAAAGTGCTGAGTGCAAAGTGCCAGGGCTGGGGCAAAGTGCTGAGTGCAAAGTGCCAGGGCTGGGTGCAAAGTGCCAGGGCTGGGGCAAAGTGCTGAGTGCTGGGTGCAAAGTGCCAGGGCTGGGTGCAAAGTGCCGGGTGCAAAGTGCCAGGGGTGGGGCAAAGTGCTGGGTGCAAAGTGCCAGGGCTGGGTGCAAAGTGCTGGGTGCAAAGTGCAAAGTGCTGGGTGCAAAGTACCAGGGCTGGGGCAAAGTTTCTTGAACAGTAATAGTCCACCTCTTTTCAGAATGTTTGGGGTTATTTTGTTTCATAAATATTGTGTTTGGGTTTTTGTACTTTGAAAATATAGTTTTTTTATTACATCATAACAAAATAAGAATGTTAATGTAAATTTTAAGTTGTTTTTTAACATCCAGTTCATTAAATTATTTTAAATAAACTAAAAATTTGCATATTGGTTTTTTTATCCGATTAATCGAAAAAATAATCGGCCAACTAATCGATTATTAAAATAATCGTTAGTTGCAGCCCTAATTGTATTGTGTATAATCTAATCTTTGTCTCTATTTTTATACCTATTTTAGCGCTGTTTTTCTTATATCAGGGGGGCACAGTGGCATATCGGGGGTGTAAGGCATATCAGGGGGCATGGTGGCATATTGAGGGTAAAAGGCATATCAGTGACATATCGGGTATAAGGCATATCAGAGGGGCACAGTGGCATATAGGGGGCCAGAAGGCATATCAGGGCACAGTAGCATATAGGGGGGTATGTGGCATATAGGAGGTATACGGCATATTGGGGGGCACGGTGGCATCTCTGGTATATAGGAGGTATAAGGCATATATGGGGACAGAGTGGCATATAGGAGGATATAAGGCATTTCTGGGGAACAGTTGCAAACTGGGAGTGAGATATGCATAACTTTTTTGGTATTAAAACTTAGTTTGATAAATAGTGTGTTTGGGTTCCTTTAAAATATAGCTTTAATTATTATGTGTTAATGACACATCTTAATGTAAATTATACGTTTTTATTTTAAATAAACGAAAAATTTGCATATTGTCTTTTTTTTTATCCGATTAATTGAAAGAAAAAAATCGGCCAACTAATAGATTATGAAAATAATAGTTGCAGTCCTACAGGGTATGTTTGTGTTTTTTTGAAGAAAAGTTCAAAGGGTTAAACAAGAATTTTGCTCATATTTACCAAGGGTACCAATATTAGAGGAGTGTGCTGTATGTGAGCTTATCAAGTGTTCTTGCTCTATTAATCAGGTGTTAGGATTTATGGGTAAGATGTAACTATGGTAATGCTTAATTTCTATATTTTGCTAAATAGGCTGAAAATCGCTAATTTTATGGCAGACAGGAGGCTTCATATTATGCATTAAATCTTTCTTTACTACTCATAGCAGCAAGAGTTAACAAAGTAAAGTAAAAGTTTTTTAATTAGTCAGGTGTGTAATCGGTAACTAGTAACCAATCAGCATGTAGCCTAGGTAATATAACATCTGGAGTCCTCTTTCACTTCCTCTTTCTTTGCTGCTCTTGTGAAGATAAGTACTATATTTTATAAGAAGCTTATGAAGAGTTTATTCTTTCTGTGAATATTAATAATTACATTGTGCGGTTACTTGTGCATGTGTAGTCATATGCGCGCATTAATTGTGTATATATATATATATATATATATATATATATATATATATATATATATATATATATATATATATATATATATATATATATATATATATACATACATACATACATACACACACACATTTTTCCACTGTGGTTTTTTTTCCCACATAGGTTTTTTCTCTCGCTGTTTTACTGCCACCTATTCTCCTCAGGACAATACTAGCTACAGTATTCTGCATTATATCCTTAGTAGAATAGAAATATAGATATATATATATAAATATATATATAGATATATATTTCTGTGTATATATATATGTTTATATATGTATGTATGTGGGTATATCTATGTATGTAAGTGCATACATAAACAGTATGTATGTAGGTGTCTTGTATATATATGTATTTCTCTTGTAAAACACAACTAAATATACATTATCCTTAATTCATACATTTACAGAGATATATTGTTTTCCCTATTATGGCTAATGAACAAGCAAATATAAAACCCTTTCCTTCAGATATTTCTGAGGAAAAAGATTATGAATACGTTACTGAAGAACATACTCACAGCCTTGTAGAAAAGTCTGTTAACAAATCTGTCCAAGCTGCTATCCGTTCCGCTATGTCCACCATGCAGGACACTAGCCATTGCTCAAGCTACTCCTAGAGAATCCCCTCAGAAAATTCCATCTACTCCTTATTAGTTATTCTGGTCCGCTGAGGATTCTACCACAGCTATGGCTAAAAGCATAAAAAAGTCTGGTAAATGTTCTCAGAAGAGACATTTTTGTTATACCGATACCTCTTCCCCTAAACATAAAAAAATTTATGTCCAAAAAAGAGGATCAGGTCAAATCACATAGCTCGCACATTAAAGCTAGCTCTTCTGCAGGTGTCCAAAAGTCACACCTTTTACCCGTGAGGAAGAAATGTATAAATGGGCAATCAAAGTCCCTTGTCGGCTTGAACCAGACTTAAACGAAACCTCATCAAATGAATCTTTTTTGGAAGAATCAGATTCCTCATATATAGATGAAAATTCGGACTATGAGGAGGATTCAGATAAAGATGTTAATAATATGCCTATTGATGATGATGCCACAATTTTGGACAGCACAGGAGAACCCTACTTCGACCCAGGGCACATAAAACACCCGCGATCGGGAGAGTGGGTCCCTCACCCTCAAGTGGCAAAATTTTTATCCCTTTGGATGAGAAAACCTCTAGAAAAATCAGCTAGGAGCAAATTGAGAGCAGAATGTCCTAGACCCACATTGCCTCTTAATGCAGCCTCTACTCCCAAACTAGACCCCATTCTAGTCAAATATTTAATGAAAACTGGGAAAAATCCCCAAAAAGGCATTGATAGGTCATTTAAATCATGCCAAGACAAAATTTCTTGACCTTTTAGGTCCAATTACAAAGATTTTGGACTTATCGGAAGAAGCCATATCTTCTGGCAAACCCATAGACGTAAACATACTTAAAGGTTGGGCCCAAAGGGCAGTATGTCTTTTGGGTAACACTAATGCCGCCTTTTTTGCAGAGCGGAGACACTCTATCCTTATGAAACTTGATCCTCAACTCATACACTTGGCTAGTACTGAATCAAAATCTAATGAAGGTTTACTCTTTGGTAGTTCCTTCATTAAGGAAATAAGTAAATACGTAAGCATATTTTCTTCACTTGTTAAAGCTCAAACTCTGAAAAAAGTGTTTCAACATAGAGTTTTCGGCAGGGCTGGGAGAGGAAAGGGCCGCTTTCCCAGCCGCCAATTCCAAGACAGTAAATACTACAAAGACCCTACCCATTCCGAAAGACCCTCCTACACTCCAACAAACACTTTTCAACCCACACCCTTCTTTCCCTCACGAGGACGCCCTTGGAGGGCCAGAGGTCACAGAGGCTACCCCAGATCCAGACCTCCTACAGGTGAGTGCTCTAATTCCACTTTTTTCCCACATTCCCTTAGGGGGAAGGCTCACACATTTTTTCCACAATTGGACTATGATTACGTCAGATACCTGGAATCTAAACACCATCTCAGGGTATCAGATAGAGTTTGTCTCCCCTCTTATACAACTAACAAAACCTCAACCTATTATATTTTCAAAAATAGATCAAAATCTAATAAGAATAGAAATAAAAGAATTACATTCCAAGGGAGCAATTTGTCCAATCCCACCTCGATACCCTGGGTTTCTGAGCAACCTATTTTTAGTAAAAAAGGACGGAGGTTACAGACCCGTCATAAATTTGAGAACCCTCAACAATTATGTCAGATATCAGCACTTCAAATGGATCCATCTTTTAAGAGACCTTTTAATTCAAGGGGATTGGTTGGTCAAAATAGATCTCAAAGATGCCTATCTCACAGTCCCAATTCATCCTTCTTCTCAACCATATCTACAATTCTGTTGGGAAAAGCAAACTGGCAATTCACCAGCCTACCGTTCGGCCTTTCTTCAGCACCATGGTGCTTTACGAAACTCATGAAACCGGTACTAGCTGCTCTAAGAAGTCGAGGGGTTCGTCTTATAATTTATTTAGACGACATTCTCTTAATGGCCCAATCATTACCACTCATTCATCTACATATGCAATGGACAGTATCGTTACTCACGGACCTCGGATTTTTTATCAATCTCCAAAAATCTGTTTTAACCCCAGGAAAGACTATAGAATTTCTAGGTTTTATAATAGACACCCAATTGGTTCTTCTCAGTCTCCCTTCCAGGAAACTAAAAACAATTCGAAGGGAGGTTCACTCCATACTAAACAAACAATTAGTTTCCTTAAGGACAATTGCTCGTGTTGTAGGTCTACTTTCAGCCTCAATACAGGCCATTTTCCCAGCCCCTCTGCATTACAGAGCCCTTCAACGTCTCAAAACACGACATTTAAGAGACGGTTTAAGCTACTCGGACGAGAACCCTCAATTCAGACACCAAGGAAGAACTTCTTTGGTGGCTACAACACATCCAAGCCTGGAATGGAAAAACCATTTTCAACTCCTTACCAGACCTAATTATAGAATCCGATGCGAGTCTATCAGGATGGGGTGCTCGCTGTGGACCTTTTTCCACAGGGGGCAAATGGTCCATAAAAGAATCCCATCTCCATATCAATTGCTTGGAGCTCCTGGCGGGGTGTTTCACTCTCAAGAGTTTTGCGAAAAACAAATCGCATTGCTGCATTCTTTTACGGATGGACAATGTGTCTGCTGTGCAATATGTCAATCGATTGGGAGGTACGAGATCAAAACTTCTAGCCGACATTGCGAAAAACTTTTGGCATTTTTGTCTGGACAGGGATATTGTTTTGAGAGCGGAATATCTCCCAGGACTCTCCAATTCCATAGCGGATTGGAATTCCCGATTTTTGGTAGATACCAGCGACTGGAATCTGAATCCCTTGATTTTCCAACAAATCCTTTCTATTTGGGGCCCTCTTCATATAGACCTATTCGCCTCGCGTTTAAATCGCCAACTTCCTCAATTTTTCAGTTGGCGTCTCAATCCCGAAGCACTGGGAGTAGATGCTTTTCTTCAAACTTGGCCAACCATGACCCTATATGCGTTCCCTCCATTTGCTCTCATCCCGAGAGTCCTGATTCATACAATAGCCATGAAATCAACTCTAGTTTTAATAATCCCACGATGGCCCACTCAAACTTGGTTCCCTCAACTCCTAGGGATGACCATAGACTTCCCCCGTATTCTACCAGCAATACACAATATCCTTCGGGATCCACAGGGGAACCCTCATCCTCTAATTACATCGGGACAACTTTCTCTGGTTGCTTGGTTAATCTCAGGACAACAGAATCTGATCCGGGATTTTCACAATCAACTAGAGACATCCTTTCAGAGGCCTGGGCTCCAGGTACCAGGACAGTTTACAGATCAGCCTGGAAATTATAGCTTTATTGGTGCATGCAACGGGATTTGGATCCCATTCATGCATCTATCTCCCATATCTTAAATTTTCTCTCTCTCTTTTGATGAAGGAAAGGCATATTGTACAATAAATGTTTATCGTTCTGCTATTTCTTCTAATCATTCACCGATTGATTCTATCCCTGTAGGTAAACACCCCCTAATTTGCAAATTAATGAAAGGAATTCACTCCAAGAGGCCCCCTCTTCCCAAATATCAATCTACCGTATTTGCTCGATTATAAGACGACCCTGATTATAAGACTACCCGATAGAAAAAAAAGTTACTAGTAAATATTAATGCATGTAAACAATTTTTTCATATCTAATAAAAGCTATGATTGAGAAAAATATATATTTTTTTATTTCCTTTTATTTGCCAACCTGCCCCCCCAGTTATGCACATCTGCCCCCAGGGTTGCCACTCTGCCCCCAGAAATGCTTTATACCCCCGATTTGCCACTCTGCCCCATGATGTGCCTTTTAACCCTCTATATGCCAGAGTGGCATATAGGGGGTTAAAAGGCATATCATGGGGCAGAGTGGCATATAGGGGGTCAAAAGGCATTTCTGGAGGTATATATATATATATATATATATATATATATATATTGTGGTAAAGTGTATGGGAGAGTGGTTGATGGGATATATGTCTCACCTGGTTACCTCAGCCAGGCCTGGTAGCAAACCCAGGTGCTCTCAGGTGAGGCTTCCTAAGCTCGTTACTGGGGAGGAGGCCTTAAAAGAAAGGGCTGTTAGGTTTTCAGAGGGAGGGAGACACTGAATGAAGGAGCAGCTACAGCCAGCGCTGCAGCCCACCAGGTATGAAGCTTTACCCCATAAAAAAATGGTTACTTTGCTTTGCGTCAGACCTTAGGCTGCTAGAGAGGTATCCTGCTGTTTAGTTAGAGCCGGACAGGCTTATAGTTTGTTTTATTTACAAGGTGCTCTGTGATTACAACATCTAAATAAACACGCTTTTACATTGGAAACCTGTGTGAAACTGTCATTGCCGCCCCATGCGTGAGCTGACCCCTACAATATATATATATATAACTGCTAACAGCAATCACACTCCTATCAAGCCAAGGCAGCCAGTACATGCTGGAACCTGGGGATGATAGGAGTGTGAGTACAGCCTCCCTATGCCATGCTACCACCACCACCCACCTTACACATCCATGCTATCACACACACACTCATTCACAAACATTTAAATACTCATTCATTCCATTAATCACACATACTTGCTCAAAAACCCTCCCCCCCCCACTTACCTGAACTGCAGATCTCTCACTCGAAGACTTCTGCAGGGGCCCGGCTGTGCGAGCAACTTCTCTGGCCCCGCCCCCAGAGGAAGGAGGGGGGAGGCAGAGTTATGTTACACTCTTCTAGCTTCCTGTTCTCCTGCTGCTAGAAGAAGAGACGCTGCTCGCGACCAAAGCACCGGTAAGCAGCCTGGCAACCTAATAGAGGTCTGATTAGAAGACGACCTCGATTATAAGACGAGGGGTATTTTTCAGAGCATTTGCTCTGAAAAAAACGTCGTCTTATAATCGAGCAAATACGGTACTTGGGATGTTGGTGTTCTTCTAAACCTTATCTCATGGGGAGATAATGACTCATTAACCTTAAAATTACTTTCATTTTAACTTACAGTTTTACTATGTCTTATTTCTTTTAAGAGAGTTTCTGACGTGAAAGCACTAGACATATCCCGTAGACACTATTCTTTAGAAATATGATACTTAAATTAATGAACGTATTTTACAGATCTTAGCTTTAAACGTGCATAATATGAAGCCTCCTGTCTGCCATAAAATTGGAGATTTTCCTAACCTTGGTGACGGAAAATATGGATTTTATTAAAGACAGGAGGCGAATATTATCCCACCCAATTAACCCAACTCTTATTCATTTCCTATAGTTTAATGGACGACAACAGAAGTTTTTCCAGGTTTAAGATCCAACCTACCTGAGTTTCGATGTTCTTCTGATTACAGTTTTTTCCTACTTCAACCATATCACATCAAAGAAAGAGGAAGTGAAAGAGGACTCCAGATGTTATATTACCTAGGCTACATGCTGATTGGTTACTAGTTGCCTGTTACACACCTGACTAATTAAAAAACTTTTACTTTACTTTAACTCTTGCTGCTATGAGTAGTAAAGAAAGATTTAATGCATAATATTCGCCTCCTGTCTTTAATAAAATCCATATTTTCCGTCACCAAGGTTAGTAAAATCTCCAATTACTGAAAAGAGTTATAAGAGAAATACTTGCAGAGTGCTAAGTTCACCGAGAAATACTGTTATTTCACTTACCTGCCAACTGCCTCTTGTCTTGACACACATTCCCAGCCTATTCCCCACCTACACAATGAACCCTGCAGCAAAAATCCTCACATATAAAGGACTATGATGCTGGTGTAAAGTGGGAAAACAAATATCTAGCGGCCACACTAAGGAATTAATCTATGCATACGTATGGCTATCCTTAAAAGGATAGTCTAATGTCCATTATATTCTTACTACAGAAGGATGCATATTCTGTTAATACTTTAATACACATTTATCCAAAACAAAAAGAAAAAAATCTCACAGAATTTGCTGCCGTTCTCCAAAAAAAGACCAAGGACCAAGTAACGTTTAAGGCCTTGTGCTTCTATGACTGTTCATTTACCTGAAATAAAAAAAAAACTCCAAAGACGTGGCCATTAAAGTGTCGATTTAATAGGTGCCTCATCAATACTCTTAAGTTTGAGGTCTCCACTTGCACTGAAGCAGATAATACAATTTTACAATGTACAGCAAAATCTCAGCCATATCTGTGGTTTCTTCTCTTACCGAAAGCTAATTAATCTTATTAAAATACTATCATCCAGCTGTGCCATCACCCATGCAATAAAAGCAAGATGTATATACAGTCCGAGTCTTTTGTTAAACATTTCTTATACAAATAAAAAAAAAATCTTTTTTTTTTCTTTTTTTTTTTACAAAATGTATTTTGTTCAAAATGTATAAAGTTTAATGAATGCACATCCCCCTTCAAAATTGTAATGTTCCAAAGTATAAACGTTAGCACAGGTTGATTTAAGATCCTTAGACAGTTTAACAGCATTAAAGATGAAAATACTGTGAAGAGGAAGAAGGCACTTGGCTTTTTCTAAACCCCTTTTCCCCATTGCACTACAGATGTGCTTGAGATCTCAGTTAAAAGAAATTTAAGTCTCACTCTAAATTTGGCAACAAAGAAATTGTTGCTGCTGCTTGCTTCTCTTCCTTTAATTCTCTGGCAAGGAAGGCATTAAGTCTCATGTTTTGCACAGTGTCGGATAGGTATCCTTGATGGGGTTGTGGTAAAATATCCTCTTTATGCAGTAGTTTTTCTTCACCTGCATATGTAAGCAGCAGGCAGGAGTAGGGCGTGTGAGTAAATTTAATTATAACATTGCGAGGGGGGAAAAAAAAAGATTTTTCAAAAACCAGCAATCCAGCGTGTTGCTTTCAAATTTGTAAATTTACCCGAATCAGTGTCTTGAAAAGAGAAATCACCACGGTTTGGCATATTCCATGCCAGTTTTGTCATTCTCTCATAAATTAAAAATTATGTTATTTTGTAGCTAGGGCCCTGGAAGGCCAAGGCAACATTTGCTCCAGTTGAGCCAACAAGAATATCCATAGTAAGACAATATAAGGGTGTGTTGTCATAAGGAGCAGTGCATTTAGTTGTATTTCATCCTTTTATTACTGCTGTGACAGAAGTGCAGTCCTGTTGGCCTTCATCTTCTCTAACCTTTTCACTAAATGGCTATTTGTCATTTCCATTTCCTCCATTTTGTCTAAGGCTGTTCGGAGCTGTTGAAAACAAGAAATACTTTGGTTACATTTGGATATGTTAATGCCTGGTAGTACCTTTGTTGCACTTGATATCTACCCCAATGTACAGATGTAACATACTTACTGGATTCTACCTGCATTGTTCAAGTAGACCAATGCATGAGCATTTTTTTCTTACCATCTTCACAAATATAGCACAAGGCATTTGGTTAAAATGTAATATTGCTGGAAGATTGCAGATCAAACACCATAACATTTAAAATAGATTATTATTATTATTATTAAAGATAATGCCTAAAAAGCACACTATTAATATGTTGATAGTAAGAGATATATGACAACAATCTAGAAAGTTCCAGTTGTCTTTTAAGTAACTCATGATTAGCTCCATGACATTTTCCATTCCCCTTCTGATGACACAGTAAACCCAACTGCACCCTACTCACTCCAATTGTGTGGACTCTTTTTTTTGGTTGTAAGGATGGATCACACCTTGAAAAATCCCAGCAATATAAGGTGGCTCTTTCAGAAGCGCTAATGTAGTTTTGATTACATTTTCATATTAAAAAAATAAAGAAAAATACTATCCTTTTGAAATTTTCATGACATGGTTATAAAAAGCTGCCGTTTTTACAATACCTCTCTTTGAATTCGTCTCTTTTCTGCTTTTAGTTCATCTTCAACTTTTTCAGCATTTTCTGCTGCACTTTTATATCGGACAACTTGTCCTTCAAGCCTTAGTACCTAAGTGAGATTGAGCTTTATTATTTGAAATGAATATTTTAATTATCGAGCATTCGCCTTAATCCTCTCTTAAAACTAGCACAGTTTTAAAATAAAATAGATCAGCGTTTGTCATAGGTGATTCTTTTGAGCTGAAGCAACAGTGGTCTCCTAAGGGCAAATACTACTTTAATATTCAAACATTTATAATTATTTTTCTGAAGAGAAACATGTATTGTAGTCTGTAAATCCCATATGAAGCTGCACATACTAGTTGGTGGGGTTTTTTGTTTAGTGTTTTACAAATATTAGCCATAGCGCACCAAATTTTGGTGCCTTGGTGAGGCAAAAGCTATAGACAACCACCTAATATAAAAGGGTCTGCACACAGTAGAAACAAGCACCCCTCTTAGCAGTAGAAAATGGTTTAGTTGGGAGACTTCCCAGAAGGAGCTTTTAATCAATACTGGGTTGGAATCTCCCACCATATAAGCAGACTTGTCATTATATTTGCAGTCAAGAGGGGAAAGCAGAAGGCAGTTACATTCTTACAGCTACTAACCATACAGAAAATCTCTACGAATTGCAGTTAGTGACTTAAAATACACAATTGTGTTTCCTCAAAAATGACTAATTACAGTTTATGTAACACTAAGTGTTTTAAACTATGCAGCTCCACAGACATTATTATTATCTTATTTATATAGAGCCAACAATTTACGCAGCATTCACGCAGCATTCAAGGGGTATGACAAGACTAGAATTGACAGGCTAAGACAAACCGATAAATTAGATGAAGAGGGCCCTGCTCGCAAGCTTACAATCTTGATTTCCTGGGGCGGATTTTGGAAAGACATTGAAGTTACTTACATTTTGCTCCAACGTTGTTATATCTTGCTCTGCTTTGGAAAGTTTAAATTTGTATTCGCTAATCTGTCTATTTGCATCTCCTAAAAAATAAAAAAATATTTGCACTGTTGTCTTAAACAAGAATATCCATTAATAAGTATCAGTTACTATACCTATTAATTTTACAATGTACAGCAAAATCTCAGCCATATCTGTGGTTTCTTCTCTTACCGAAAGCTAATTAATCTTATTAAAATACTATCATCCAGCTGTGCCATCACCCATGCAATAAAAGCAAGATGTATATACAGTCCGAGTCTTTTGTTAAACATTTCTTATACAAATTAAAAAAAAATCTTTTTTTTTTTACAAAATGTATTTTGTTCAAAATGTATAAAGTTTAATGAATGCACATCCCCCTTCAAAATTGTAATGTTCCAAAGTATAAACGTTAGCACAGGTTGATTTAAGATCCTTAGACAGTTTAACAGCATTAAAGATGAAAATACTGTGAAGAGGAAGAAGGCACTTGGCTTTTTCTAAACCCCTTTTCCCCATTGCACTACAGATGTGCTTGAGATCTCAGTTAAAAGAAATTTAAGTCTCACTCTAAATTTGGCAACAAAGAAATTGTTGCTGCTGCTTGCTTCTCTTCCTTTAATTCTCTGGCAAGGAAGGCATTAAGTCTCATGTTCCCAAAACAAAATTACATTTCATTGAGGGCAGTGGGGGGTGCCGCTGGGCTTGTACTGGTTAGGTATAATTGCGGCTGGGTTTTATACTATGCGAATCAAAACAATTTACTTTTTTCTCTCTTTTTTCTACAATGCACATCTTACCCACATTATTAAAACACAATGGGCATTTTCATTTCCTTTGGGCATTTCTTATAACAAAAGGGTATTTACTTGAGTAGTGTAAATTTCTTACAATTTGATTATTCTATGTGCTCATAATGAAGTCTTAATAGACAAACATACTCTGCATTTCAATTAGTTGCAGGTCAGACCCATTCTCCAGGCCTGCCGGATCAGTTGTTGTAGTATTACTCTTGTTGTTTTTCTGGCGCTCCTCGTCTAGTTGCATCTTCAGCTTTCTGATCTTTAATAATCAAAAGAAAGAATACAAGAGTAAACAAATTCAATTGTGGCTAAAAAATAAATTCAACAATGTTAAAATGCACAATAAAAACAAATTTCTTTGTAACTGTGCTTTTCAAATCATTAGCCAATGTATTGCTCAAGAGATATTTGTAGTTGTTGTGTACCTCTGCATGCCCATACACTATGCAAAACTGAATGAGTTAGTTTCTTCAAATTACCTAATGGAAACAAAATGTAACCTCTGGTGTAAGTATAGGGGGAAAATGATAGCCACACATGAAATGTATTATAAAATACAACTTATGCAATTACAATAAAAATAATTAATGGGGAATAGTTGTTTGTCACAACTGTGGCGATAGTAACAGGAGCCTTTCTCCAAATGTTATATTTAATATGATTTTATAAACACATTGTTAATTCGTATCTATGAAGCCTCTTTTTCCATACTGAAGAAACTTTACACCAACAACTCAACCCAACTAGGTAATTGAGTTTCACATGAACTCCTTAACGGGCCAAGCACGTCACGCAAAAACGGTCAGGTGATAACGAATGACATGCCTGGCATTCATTAAACAAGCTTAGAAAGTGATCTGCAATCACTTTCTTCGCTTAAACTGTCTGGCCCCTCCCCGTTGTGTCAACATCCGCCATACAATAGAGTTTAGGAGGCGATCAATGGTGTTGCTGAAATGCCTTGGTAACAAGCCATTCAACAACATCGAACACTCACCCCAGGACGCGCTGTGACCACTCCGGAGAGCTGTCACAACCGCCACTGCGAGAGATTTTGCAACTCGAAAGATGGCGACGCGTCCTTATAAACAAAAATAAAGTTGGAAAGGTTTGCTACGGGTACTACATTCAACCATGTAAGTCAATGGATCCCTGATTTCTAATCACAATGTGATTAGTAAAATAAAAAATAAAAAAATTGTTCCAGCATAATGTAAAAAAAAAAAAGTCCAAAGTTTATTATGAGCAAGTGCTAAAATTAGCGCTGTATCTTCCCAAAAATCTTGACATGGAAAAAAAGTATTTCAAATACCGAAGGGGTTTTTAATTTAAAAAAAAAAATGAATGGTCCAAAGAAAACACAAAAAAGAAAAAACTTGAAATAAAAAGTATAAAAAATTTTTTAAAAAAAATAAAAAATGAATGGTTTGATGGGATAAATCAGAGTGGCCGGCCTCAAAGTTAGGGCATAGGCACAGACTGACCAAAAGGGGGGGGGGGGGCGCATTTCCCAAATGTTGCCTTTTAGCCCCCAAACACCAGACAAACCTGGGTGGTATCACTGTACTCGGAAGATGCTGCTGAACACATATTGGGGTGCTGTTTGATAGTGATGTATACCTGGAGCTATAAATTTATACCTGAAGTACAATTTGTGTGAAAAAAAACCACAAAACAAATTACTACCACAAACTTTGGCAAAGGCTGGTGGTAGAATGTAATGCATGGAAAGGGTTAAAATACTAGGATTTGAAATACCTTGGGGTGTCTAGTTTTCAAAAATATATGGTTTTATGGGGTAAATTGCATTGGCCAGCTTCAAAGATACCCGAAATAGCACATGGGGCAGAATGACCAGATTTGGAAAAAAAAATGGTTTTGAATTAGCAAAACGCTACTTGTACTTATTGCCCAATAACTTGCAGAAAAAAGCAAAGAAACATAAAAACATTGGGTATTTCTAAACTCAGGACAAATAGTAGAATCTATTTAGCAGGTTTTTTCATTAGCTTTTTTGGAGTAAAAGATTTTTCAATATTTGGCTTAAGGGGTCAAAGCCAAATATATCAGATTCACAAAGCACTTTTTATGTGATATGCTCTCAGAACTTAAAGTGACCATGAACAGCCTTTCCATGGCAGGAAGATGGCAAAATGTCAAAGTTTATATAATGTATGTATTTTGGAGAACACAGAAAAAATAAATTACACAGTGCAAACTGAGAAGCGTATAGCGTTTACCTGGGACACCAACTCATCCTTTTCCTCAGCCAGTTTCCGTAGCCTCACATCTAAGATAGACAAACACAAAAAAGAGCAGTCAGATGAACTTAAGCATACATCTATTCTATGATGGCATTCCAAAAATACATTATATACCGTATTTGCTCGAATATAAGACAAGGTTTTTTTCCAGAGCAAATACTCAAATACAGAAAAATGCCCCTTGTCTTATATTCGAGGTTGTCTTATAATCAGGACTTTAAATAGGAGGTCTGACTACAAGACTAAGATCCAGATCTGCTGATGCCGGCACTTCCTCTGGGGCTTCTATGACCAAGCGCCGGCATGGCATGACCTGACCTTTCCGGTGCTACATCATAGAAGCCCCAGTGGAAATGCCGGGCAGAAGCAGACGTTGTCTGCGTGCATAGCGCAGGCATTCATTGGCTGCCAGAGAGGAGGATCTCCTGCAGCACTTCAGGGGACCTGGATCTTTCTCTCTAGCAGCCAGTGAACGGCAGCGGAGGTTGTCTACACTCATCACGCAGACATCCACCGGCTGCCCCCACTAGACACCAGGGAGTCAGAAGCACAGGGGACAAGTCTTGGAATGCACTGGTTTAGTCTGGGGGAATAAGACATTAGGGAGGCAGAGTGGCATATAATGGGGTATAAAGCATATCTGGGGTCAGAGTGGCATATAGGGGGTATAAGTAATATCTGAGGGGCTTAGTGGCACATCAGGGAGGCAGAGTGGCATATAATGGGGTATAGGGCATATCTGGGGGGGGCAGAGTAGCAAGCCTGGGGCAGATTGGCAAATAAAAGGAAATAAAAACAAGAAATGTATTTTTCTCAATCATAGTTTTTATTAAATACTCAAATTTTGGGGTCGTCTTATAATTAGGGGTGTCTTATAAATGAGCAGATACGGAAATAATGCACGATTATAAGACAAGGTTTTTTCAGAGCAAATGCTCTGAAAAATACCCCTCATCTTATATTTGAAGCCGTCTTATAATCAGACCTTAAATAGAGGTCTGACTATAAGTCTAAGATCCAGATCCCCCGCATCGCTGCAGGGGACCTGGATCCTCCTCTCTGGTAACCTCCACTGCTGCCGGCACTTCCTCTGGGGGCTTCTATGACTGAGCACCAGTCACACTACGCCGGTGCTCCGTCATAGAAGCCCCGGCGGAAGTAATTGTCAGCAGAGGTTCTCTACGAGTATTGCTCAGACGCCCACCAGCTGCCCCCACTAGACACCAGGGAGTCTGAAATATGAGTAACAAGCCTGGGGAAGCATTGGTAATGCGGGGGTGGCATATGGGGGGGATATAAGGCATTCCTGTATGCAGATTGGCATAATGGGGGTTAAAAGGCATATTATGGAGGCAGAGTGGCATATAGGCAGGTATAGGGCATATCTGGGGCAGAGTAGCAGGTTGGCAAATAAAAGGAAATAAAAAACAAAATTCTCAATCAGTTTTTATTAAATATGAAAAATAGTTTGCATTTACTAGTAAAACATTTTTCCTATAGGGTAGTCTTACATTCAGGCTTTTTTCCTAAATTAATATTCTTTACAGCATTTGAACTGCAAAGTAATAATCTAACTGAGTTTTTAAAACTTATTCTTCCAATTTAGTTTTAATTGACCAATGACAAACTTTTCATGATTAAAAAAAAGTCGCATGGCCTGTCAGATGCATTTAAGCCACTGCACAGAACTGAAAACCAATAGCCTTAAGGTCCCCCTTAATTCATAATGCACCTTGCTTATAGATATTCCCCTCTGCCCCCCCAGATATGCCACTTATATGCTTTATAACCCCTGATATGCTTTATGCCCCCTAGATATGCCCACCTGCCCCCCCAGATATGCTTTGTGTCCCCTAGAAGTACCACTCCACCCCCTCAAATGCCAATCTGCCCCCCTGAAATACCACTCCCCCCACCTCGACTTACCAATGCATCCCCAGACTCCCTGGTGTCTAGCGGGGTCGGCCAGTGGACATTTCGCCTGGGATTCTATGACGGAAGGAGCCCCGGTGGAAGTGCCAGCAGCGGAGGCTGTCTAAGCGCATTGCGCAGACGTCCATGGTTGCCGGAGAGGAGGATCCAGATCGCCTGCAGCGCTGCGGGGGATCTGGATCCTAACTCTGCAGCAAGGATAAATGAAAATGAAAAGAAAAACACACACACCTGCCCGGTGCCCGGAACTGCATGTCCTGTGTGTCGGGCGACACGAACTGGGCATCCCTGCGCTAAACCCCGAATATAGACCGCACCCACACTTTAAAGACCTTAAGGGGGGGTGCGGCCTATATTCGGGCCAATACGGTATATACGACATATAAGACATGAAATTCTCAAAAGTTAGATCATATAAAAAACTAGATTCAAATTTAACAAGGAAATGTGATTCCACAGATTCATTTAGACCTATTCAATATTATATTTACAAAAAAAAACATTTTAGACAATTTTCCTTTACATACAGATAAGGGGAAATGTTATGAAGATTAAATCAAATGTGTGTAGCTTTTGCATTGTGAATAATGCTTAAAAGATTTTTGATGCGTATTAAGGGCCAGTTTAAAACCTCAGTTCCTATTCACGCTAGTTTGTTTAAAGTACATAGTAATGTTGTGTGTATAAAATAACTGGCCCATCGTAATGCACCTCAAGTCGCATAAAACAGAAAAATGGAGTGTCTTCTCAAACCCTTACTTTTTTCAATGGTTTCATACACGTGGTCAGTCAAAAAATGTGATTGTACAAATGCATACAAATCTTAAAAGGCTTTGTGTGCTATACACTATAGAAGTAAGTGTGTTACTTGTAGACATATTCAACATAGAATTACATTAGTTTCAGGCAAGGATGATCAGGTCATATTTTACTTGCAACGCAGACTATGTGGTGTATTGCATGTAAACGTGTTATAGGATATGTTAGCAGAACCTGTAGAGTATAGCCCTTTGAGAATAAGGTTCCTGGAACTTTGCAATATGTTCACGTCAATGTTGCATACATTACCGTATTTGCTCGATTATAAGACAAGGTTTTTTTCAGAGCAAATTCTCTGAAAAATACCCCTCGTCTTCTAATCGGGGTCCTCTTCTAATCAGACCTCAAATAGAGGTCTGATTATGAGACTAAGATCCAGATCCCCCGCACCGCTGCAGGGGACCTGGATCCTCCTGTCTCACCCCCCCCCCCCATCATACACACACTTACCGGTGCTTCCTGCTGTATTGCCGGGGCAGCAGGTTGACGTCTACGCGATCTGCGTAGACAACGTCCGCTGCAGCCGGAAGGAGGTGTGGCTAGCAGCGGGGTTTGTCTGCGTCCGTCGCGGATACCTTCCCCGACTGTCAGAGATCAGAGTTCCCCGCACCGGTGCGGGGAACTCTGATCTCCGACAGCTGGGGAAGGTATCCACGACGGACGCAGACAAACCCCCGCTGCCAACTCCACCTCCTTCTGGCTGCAGCGGAAGGAGACGTCAACCAGCTGCCCCGGCAATACAGCAGGAAATTGGAAGCACCGGTAAGTGTGTGTGTGTGTGTTAAATGGGGGCATAGGGCATTTCTGGAATGCCTTATACCCCTATATGCCACTCTGCCCCATAATATGCCTTTTAACCCCCTAAATGCCAGAGTGGCATATAGGGGTATAAGGCATTTCTGGAGGCACTCTGCCTCCAGAAATGCCTTATACCCCTATATGCCACTCTGGTTAAAATGCATATTATGGGGCAGAGTGGCATATAGGGAGGTATAAGGCATTCCAGGAGGCAGAGTGGCATTAAGGGAGTTAAAAGGCATTGTATAGAGTACTCTACTCTATACAATGCCTTTTAACTCCCTTAATGCCACTCTGCCTCCTGGAATGCCTTATACCTCCCTATATGCCACTCTGCCCCATAATATGCATTTTAACCCCCTAAATGCCAGAATGGGATATAGGGGTATAAGCCATTTCTTGAGGCAGAGTGGCACATAGGGGGTCAAAAGGCATACCATGGGGCACAGTGGCATATAGAGGGTTAAAAGGCATATCATGGGCCACAGTGCCATATTGGTGTGGCAAGCCTGGGGGCAGATGTGCGTAACTGGGGGACAGGTTGGAAAATACAAGGAAATAAAAACAAAAAAAATATTTTTCTCAATCATAGCTTTTATTTAAAAAAATTGTTTACATGAATTAACATTTACTGGTAAAACTTTTTTCCTTTAGGGTCGTCTTATATTCAGGCTTTTTCTTTTTTTTCCTAAGTTAATATTCAGATATTGGGGGGTCGTCTTATAATCAGGGTCGTCTTATAATCGAGCAAATACGGTAATTTAGGTCTTTATCTACATGTTCTGTTTTCACAATATTGCCATTACACTAATTCATATTGTTTGTTGTAACATCTTATTTCATGATGCTGATAAATAATGTGCTTTGCCCGCTTACATACTAGCTTTTTCTTTTATTGTTTAGATTTTTTGGACATGTTACTTTTTTAGCACAGAGATATTGCACAGCGGAAATGGTTTCCAGCCATCTAGACGGCCCTTTCTCTTTTCTTACTAGCCGTTTGCTTAGCTCATCTCCTTCACTATTTATTTTATAAATGAGCACATTAATAATGAATGCACCTGAGTAAGTCATTCCTAAAAGTACTTATTGGCTGTTTGAGATTGGATTCAGCTACAGCACATATATACCGTATATTTAAATGTATCCCACTTGTGCCATTTATCTCCAAGGAAGTAGACATTGGCCTATGAAACACATAAGATGTGGGTTATTGCGACACTATCCGGTTTTATTTACCCCTTCACTTGATGGGGTAGCATCAGTGGCGACTCTAGAAACAATATATAGGGGGGGCACACAAGATACCACAGTCAAACTGGGGGGGCATTAATAATTTCCAAAAGTAATGTGCTATGGAATTATACTTTTGTTATTGGGCTAAAATAATACTTGATCATTCAACATGGGAAGCCTGAAGCCACAATTGAGTGCGACTAATCCTTGAAATAAATATTATAACACAATAAATAACTTTTCCACTAAATGATTTCAGGGCCTTGAACGTTTTGTCCCCTGAAGTCACTACAACTTCAGGAGGGCATTTTATCTCTGGATAAATATAAATTAAATAATTCCTACTGTAAGTTAAGTGCCAGGAAACAGATGACCAAACACACACACCAACACAGGCTCTGTCACACCGACACCCAGACACACACACCAGGACAGGCTCTGCCACACCGACAACCAAACACACACACCAGGACAGGCTCTGCCACACCAACAACCAAACACACACACACACCAGGACAGGCTCTGCCACACCCACATCCAAACACACACACACCAGGACAGGCTCTGACACACTGAAAACTGAACACACACACCAGGACAGGCTCTGTCACACCGACACACACACCAGGACAGGCTCTGCCACACCGACAACCAAACACACACACACCAGGACAGGCTCTACCACACAGACACACACACAACAGGACAGGCTCTGTCACACCGACACCTATACACACACACCAGGACAGGCTCTGCCACACCAACAACCAAACACACACACACACCAGGACAGGCTCTGCCACACCCACATCCAAACACACACACACACCAGGACAGGCTCTGACACACTGACAACCGAACACACACACCAGGACAGGCTCTGCCACACCAACACCCAAACACAAACCAGGACAGGCTCTGCCACACCAACACCTATACACACACCGAGGACAGGCTCTGCAACACTGATAACCAAAAACACACAAACAGCAAGACACAATCTACGTCACAGATGTCTACATCAGGATGGATTTTTCACACTGCATTGTCGTTTATACCCCCCTTCGTGTTTTTGCCCCCTGTGTATTGATGCCCCTGCTGCCCATATATATTAACATTAGCCCCAGTTGCCGATAGCAGGTATAGATCAACACATTAACCAAGCTTTGCATGTATAGATCAACTGAAATTCACTTGTGATCTCAAATAAACAGAATCAGACATACAAATCCTGTATTTGCAGGTATACAATAGTATATGAAACGTAGCATTGCAGGTATAGATCAAATAAATACATGGAAACAGCATTGCAGGTATTAATCAACTAAATAAGACATATTAACCCTGTATTTGCAGGTATACATAAATAATGTATGGAAACATAGCATAGCAGATATGGATCTACAGAATAACACACAACCCCAGCTTTGCAGGTATAGATCAATTGGAATTCACAAAAAAACACGTAATTAAAAGGTATATTTAAAACCCCCTAAATTACAGGCATAGATCACAGGTTGCATACCCCAAAGCCAGCCCTGGCGTCCACACTGCAATCACACTCCTATCATACCCAGGCAATCAGTAAATGCTGGAACCTAGCCATGATGGGACTGTGATTGCTGTTAGCAATCACACTCCTATCATGCCAAGTCAGCCAGTACATGCTGGTACAGGGTGGCTGTAAGTGATGTGCAGACCCCATACTGCTGGCAGCATCAATACACAAGGGGGGCAGCTAGCTAGGTTTCAGCATGTACTGGCTGACTTGGCATGATAGGAGTGTGATTGCTAACAGCAATCACAGTCCCATCATGCCTAGGTTCCAGCATTTACTGGTCGGATGTGTAAGTGCTGGAACCTAGGCATGATGGGACTTTGATTGCTGTTAGCAATCACACTCCTTTCATGCCAAGTCAGCCAGTACATGCTCGAGGTACGGCCCGCGTAAGATCGGTTGCACTGGCTGGCGATCTTACGCGGGCCGCACCTCGAGGTCTCACGGGCCACATGTTGGACGCCCCTGCCTTATCACTTTCTAACCCCCTCTCCCTCCCTTATCACTTTCTAATCCCCTCTCCCTCCCTTATCACTTTCTAACCCCCTCTCCCTCCTTTATCACTTTCTAACCCCATCTCCCTCCCTTATCACCTTCTAACCCCCTCTCCCTACTCACTATCTACCCTCCCCCTTTGTAGTTCTCTCACCTTAAGGTCCAGCGACGGAAGCACGAGGCTTCTGTCTTCGTTCTCTGCTGCGGTGGCCGCTGCTTCACTGCTGAGCGCCGAAATATGACGTCATATTTCGGCGCTCAGGATGAAATGCCGACACCGCGACGGAGGTAGAGGCCTCGTGGAGGAGAATGGGGGGGGGGGGGCCGAGCGGTTGCTAGGCGCCCCTCTCTCTCCTCCGCATTAAAAAAAAAAAAAAGACAGGATTTAAAGTCGCATTGCGACTTTTTTCCAAATTCGGCAGGGGGGCAACAGGGGGGGCAAGGATTAACCTAGGGGGGGCAATTGCCCCCCCTTGCCCCCCTGTAGCGACGCCACTGGGTAGCATTAAGCTTTATTTTTCGGAAGCCCTGGAATGTGCTATTTTATCTTGTATCTTTGCATGTAGACATTTTATATATTGCATTGATTTTATTTGTGCATTGTCAGTTAGTATTTTTATTATAACTGATTTGCACCAGGAGTTGTGCCATCTTTTTCTTTTGTTTTACATGTTTTTGGACAAGAGAAATGAGGAGCACATTTCACAGAATAGCAGCACCCTGGAGCTGTATTGAAGAATCCTCATTTTGTATATATTCTTTTTGTTGTATTTCTTAACTTTGAGGACTTTTCTGTTACTCACTCTTTTAGCCAAGTAGTCCTTTTATCACTTCTTTTTTGTTTAAGTATTTAAGATCTCCATACAAAATAATAGTGTCTGCTGTGTTAGTACTAACACTGTAAAACAGTACTTATGACAGTGGTTTGCTCTTGAATCTAAATATAACATAAATTACATACAATTCTCATTCCACGGAACAGACATAGAACATTAATTATGCAACTGGAAGTGGAGGCACGGGCTATGAAACATTCCTGTGGTACCCACAAATTGTAATCATCTGCTGAAGAAAGCAAAGAAGGAACCTGCCTTTTCCTATAAATGTAAGGGAACATTTACATCATGGGTCTTGTTTAGCTTAATGTCACATCCCATGAAAGAATAAAAAAAACACACACAAAACAAAGGTTGCAGCACAGGTCAACAAAATAGTTTCAAGCATTATGGCTCAGCACACTATATAGATGCAATCATTTTACTATGTACAGTTATTTTATACACACATTACTATCAACTGAGGTTTTAATAATTTAGAAACTAGGCATGGATAACCATTTAACTCATTCTATTATCTGTATGCAATTAATGTTAATGTGTGCGGTTTTAATTTTTACTTACCAAGTGGGCCTTCCCCTGCAGATTCCAATACCTGGGCTGCTTCTTGGGACACCACAGTTATCGCACCAACCACTGGTTCATGGTTTATGTCACCGTTGGTTGTACCATTACCATCTGGAATAATGACTAAGCCATGTTTCTGTAATAAAAAAAAAAAAAAAAAAAGAAAGAAATATTTCATTTCCAAGAGAGCAGTTTATTTGTCTAAGGAAACTTAAGCTTGTATACAGGTGCACTGTTAGGTAGGACTAATATAGTTTATGTCCCAAATTTATTAACAAAAGCACATATGGGGAGATGAACATTTTAGTATTTAGTCACTAAACTGAGAGCTGGCAGGAGGGTTTTAACTCCCTCACTTCACATTATGAAGAACCAACCCCAGTGAGCTTCTGCAGCACAAAGACGTTGCAGTATAAAGCATCAAATAGAAATTCAATGTTTGCTTACAGACTGAACCATGCATCATACAGTGCCAGCTCAGCTCTTCTTGCTGGAGAAACTTCTGATTGTTGGCTCTTCCTTGTGAATAATGAAGTGAAGGACTTGAAACTAAACTCTTTTAAAAGCTATCCCTTTAGTAAACAGACCCTTTCAATGTACTACAAATAATATATTAATAGATTTTTTAGTTGCAGCTGATATCTCTTATTGGGCCACCATGAAAAAGCTGTAAAGTTACACAAGGACTCTTCTTCAATTTTCAACTAAAGATTATATCTACTTTTCTTGACAGATTAAAAAATACAACACACACAACAGTAATAGCATGCGATTGAGGTGTGTGTGTGATATTTGTATGGGTATAGAGTGTGTAAGTTGTGGACATGATATATATTTGTGATAAAGGTATTTACAACATGGTTGAAGCTGCTAGACCTTGTATGAGCAAGCAATGCCCACATTTCTAAAGAGAAATAGATGTTGATGCTGCTTTGTCATTAGAAGCAACAAGTTGCATTTCAATTCAGTTTTGCAGCACTAGTTATTTAAAATGAAATTGTACCTCACGTAAACGTTCACAGATATTTACATTGTCAACAGGAAAAAAATGTAACAAGCAATATTCTTATTTTAAATTCAGTATCTCCTATACACTGACAAATGGTACGGAGAACCCTTTGGGCTTTTATGGAAATTCGAAATTATAAACAGCATAAACACTCAATAAAAATTAGTGCAGTCAGTTGGTCCCATACCTTGCCTACCTTTGATTTTCCTTTCATATCAGTCAACTCATTTCTCAGCTCGTCCCGCTCATTCCTAATGCAGTCAAAGTACTCTTTCTGCCTCTCTAGTGCCTGCAAGCAGGCAATTCACCAGAGCAACAGCAATGACAGTAAGAAGGAAAGGAAAAAAGCAAGGACAGAACAAGTAAATTTCAAGGGAAATGTGAAGGTACAGAGAGTCTGAACGTGCACTTATATGGGCTACCTGTAAAGAAAATACTTTCATCCGAAGGCTTTTTGCCAAGGAATAAAGAAATGTGTTCACTTACAAGTTCGTAGGTACTTAAAGTAGCTGTAGAAGCTCTGGCCCTGGGTTTGAGTATACAGTTCATGCAGAAAAAAAATAATTGGTATTAACATGAACCCTGATTTGGGTTTTTGTCTTGATATAAGTTAAAATGGCCAGACTAAATGAGCCAATTATTTTTTTTGCTGTCAAATTCTATGTTTATTTCTCCTAAATAAACATGATTCCCATGTACTTTATTTATTTGGTACTAATCCTAAATATAATGGGAACACCTGTAATTTAATTATCCTTATTCTAAATGGCAAGGCACACTTCAAAATAGGAAAATGACATAAGACAATCAAAACTATCTACGCTGGTGCTATAGTACATTTTCTTGCAATGGCTCTGGGGAGAATTGTGTGTCTCACTATATTCAACATCATTTCCTCAGGCACTGAGTAACTATATGCAAGTGCATAAGGCTTTTATGGAAGCACACCGGGTATACAGAGTGCACACACCACATATCACAGAATGGATATCTGTGAGAAAAGCATGCATTTTCAAATACATTTGTGAGAAACAGACCAATGCTAATAAAGGAACAAGCTATTTTGCAACTTGTATTGTTCTCACACAACAAATTAGTATGGCTATAAATCCTAACTC